>JAVLSZ010000017.1:58611531-58796531 GCA_032313775.1 Urocyon cinereoargenteus
CCGTACATTAACCCTAACCCTAACCCGTACCCTAAACCTAACCCTAACCCTAACTAGTACCCTAATGCTAACCATAACCCTGACCCTAACCCTAAACCTAACCCGTACACAAAGCCTAACCCATACCCTAATCTGTACCCTAAACCTAACCCTAACCCTTGACCTAACCTGTACCCAACCCTATTCTGTAACCTCACCCTAACCCTAACCCGTACCCACACCCTAACAGTAACCTTAACCCAAACACTTGCGCTAAACCTAACCCTAACCCTAACCCTAATAATAACCCTTAGCCGTACCCTAACCCTAAACCATACCCTAAACCTAAACCTAACCATAACCATAACCCTGACCCGTACCCTAACCCTAAAACTAACCCGTATCCTAACCCCATCCCTAACCCTAACCCATACCATAACCCTATCTCTAACACTAACCATGACCTAAAGCAAACCTTTACCCGTATCCTAACCTTAACCCTAACCCTAACCCGCACCTAAACATAACCCTAACCCGTACCCTAACCCTAACCCATAACCTAAACCTAACCCTAACCCTAAACTTAAATCGTTCACTAACCCTATCTCGTACCCTAAACCTAACCCTAACCCGTACCCTAACCCTAACCATAACCCTATCCGTACACTAACCCTAACCCTAAACCTAATAATAACACTAACCCTAACCCGTACTCTAACCCTAACCCTAACCCTAAACCTAACCCTAAACCATACTCTAACCCTAACCCGTGCCCTAACACTAACCCTAACCCAAACACTAACCCTAACCCGTACTCTAACCTTAAACCTAACCCTAAACAGGACTATAACCCTAACCCAAACCTAACACTAACCCGTACAATAAACCTAAACCGTACCCTAACCCTAACCCTAACACTAACCCTAACCCTGACCGTAACCCTAACCCTAACCCGTACCCTAAGCCTAATAGATACCCTAACCCTAACCCTAAATCATTCCTAACTCTAACCTGTACCCTAAACCTAACCCTAACACTTGACCTAACCCGTACCCAACCCTATCCCGTAAACTAACCCTAACCCTAACCCGTAACCAAACCCTAACTGTCACCTAACCCATACCCTAGTGCTAAGCCTAATCCTAAGCCTAACCTTAAACTGCACCCTAAACTTAAACCTAACCCTAACCCTAACCATAATCCTTACCCGTACCCTAACCCTTACTCATACCCTAACCCTAAACCTAACCCTCACCTATACCTAACCCTAACGCGTACCCTAACCCTAACCCGTAACCTAAACCTAACCCTAACCCTAAACTTCACCCGTATGCTAACCCTATCCCATTCCCTAAACCTAAACTTAACCCGTATCCTAACCCTAACCCTACCCCTAACCCTATCCGTACACTAACCCTAAACCTAACCCTAAACATAACACTAACCTTACACCGTACTCTTACCCTAACCCTCACCCTAAACCTAACCCTAACCCAAACTCTAACCCTAACCCGTACCCTAACACTAACCATAACCCTAACACTAACTCTAACCCGTATTCTAACCCTAAACCTAACACTAACCATAACCCTAACACTAACTCTAACCCGTATTCTAACCCTAAACCTAACACTAACTCTAACCCTAACCCGTACTATAACACTAAACCTAACCCTAAACCTAACCCTTACCCTAACCAGCACCTAAACCTAACCCTAAACCATACCCTAAACCTAAACCGTAACCTAAACCTAACCCTAACCCAAAACTTAACCCGTACGCTAACCCTATCTCGTACCCTAAACCTAACCCTAACCCGTACCTACCCCTAACCCTAACCCTATCTGTACACTAACCCTAACCCTAACACTAACACTAACCCTAACCCGTACTCTAACCCTAAACTTAACCTTAACCCGGACTATAACCCTAACCCTAACCCTAACCCGTACCCTAACCCTAACCCTAACCCTATCCATACACTAACCCTAAACCTAACCCTAACACTAAAACTAACCCTAACCCGTGCTCTAACCCTAAACTTAACCTTAACCCGGACAATAACCCTAACCCAAACCCTAACCCTCACCCTAAACCTAAACCTAACCCGAAACGTAACCACAAACCTTACCCGTACCCTAACCCAAACCCATAACCTAACCCTAACCCTAACCTTAACCATAACCCTGACCCGTATCCTAGCCCTAAAACTAACCCATACCCTAACCCCAACTCTAACCCTAAACCGTACCCTAACCCTAACCCATAACCTAAACCTAAACCTAACCCTAAACTTAACCTGTAGGCTAAACCTATCCCGTACCCTAACCCTAACCCTAACCCTAACCCTAACCCTAACCCTATCCGTACACTAACCCTACCCTAAACCTAAACCTAAAACTAACCCTAAACCGTACTCTAACCCTAACCCTAACCCTAACCCTAACCCTAACCCTAAACCTATCCGTACACTAACCCTAACCCTAAACCTAACACTAACACTAACACTAACCCTAACCCGTACTCTAACCCGAAACCTAAACCTAACCCGGACTATAACCCTAACCCTAACCCTAACCTTAAACCTAACACAAAGCGGTACAGTAAACCTAACCCGTACCCTAACCCTAACCCTAATACTAACCCTGGCACTAACCCTAACCTTAACCTGCACCCTAAGCCTAACCCATACGCTAACCCTAACCCTAAACCATCCCTAACCCTAACCCATACCCTAAAACTAACCCTATCCCTTGACCTAACCCATACCCAACCCTATCCTGTAACCTAACTCTAACCCTAACCCGTACCCAAACCCTAACAGAAACCCTAACCCATACCCTAGCGCTAGCCCTAACCCTAAACCGAACCCTAACCCGCACCCTAAACCTAAACCGAACCCTAACGCTAACCATAACCCTTACCCGTATCCTAACCCTAACCCATACCCTAAACCTAGCCCTAACCTTAACCGTAACTCTGACCCGTACCCTAACCCTAAAACTAACCCGTACCCTAACCCCAACCCTAACCCTAACCCGTACCCTAACCCTAACCCTAACCATAACCCTCACCTATACCTAACCCTAACCCATAGCCTAACCCTGACACGTAACCTAAACCTGACCCTAACCCTAAACTTAACCAGTACGCTAACTCTATCCCGTACCCTAAACCTAACCCTAACCCGTACCCTAACCCTAACCCGTAACCTAAACCTAACCCTAACCCTAAACTTAACCCGTATGCTAACTCTATCCCGTACCCTAAAACTAACCCTAACCCGTATCTAACCCTAACACTAACCCTATCCGTA
Source organism: Urocyon cinereoargenteus (assembly GCA_032313775.1). Lineage (NCBI taxonomy): Eukaryota > Metazoa > Chordata > Mammalia > Carnivora > Canidae > Urocyon > Urocyon cinereoargenteus. The sequence continues at coordinate 58,614,827 of JAVLSZ010000017.1, forward strand.
CACTAACCCTAACCCTAACCCTAAACCTAACACTAACCCTAAACCATACTCTAACACTAAACCTAACCCTAAACCTAACCCTAACCCGAACTTTACCCCTAACCCGTACCCTAACACTAACCCTAACCCTAACACTAACCCTAACCCGTACTCTAACCTAAACCAACCCTAACTCTAACCCTAACCCGTAATATAACCCTAACCCTTACGCTAACCCTAACCCTAACCCGCACCTAAACTTAACCCTAACCAGTACCCTAACCCTAACCCATAACCTAAACATAACCCTAACCCTAAACTTAACCCGTACGCTAACCCTACCTCATACCCTAAATATAACCCTAACCCGTACCCTAACCCTAACCCTATCCGTACACTAACACTAACCCTAAACCTAACACTAACCCTAACCCTAGCCCATACTCTTACCCTAAACCTAACTCTAACCCGGACTATAACCCTAACCTTAACCCTAACCTAAACCTAACCCTAACCCGTACAGTAAACCTAACCCGTACCCTAACCCTAACCCTAACTCTGACACTGACCCTAACCCTAAACTGTACCCTAAGCCTAACCCATACCCTAACCCTAACCCTAAACCATCCCTAAACCTAACCTGTACCCTAAACCTAACCCTCTCCCTTGACCTAACCCATACCCAAACCTATCCCGTAACCTAAACCTATCCCTAACCCGTACCCAAACCCTAACAGTAACCCTAACCAATACCCTAGCACTAACAGTAACCCTAACCCTAACCCGCACCCAAAACCTAAACCTAACCCTAACCCTAACCATAACCCTTACCCGTACCCTAACCCTAATTCATAACCTAACCATAACCGTAACCTTAACCATAACAGTGACCCATACCCTAACCCTAAACTGTACCCTAAGCCTAAGCCATACCCTAACCCTAACACTAAACCATACTCTAAACCTAACCCTGAACCTAAACCTAAGCCTAACCCGAACTCTAACCCTAATCCGTACCTTAACACTAACGCTATCCTTAACACTAACCATAACCTGTATTCTAACCTTAAACCTAACCCTAACTCCAACCCTAACCCGTACTATAAACCTAACCCTATCCCTAACCCTAACCCTAAACCGTACTCTAACCCTATCCCGTAGCCTAACCCTAACTCTACCCTAACCCCTAACCCTAACGCTATCTCTAACCCTTAACCTAACCCGTACCCAAACGGTAAACCTAACCCGTACCCTAACACTAACCCAAACCCGTATTCTAACCCTAACCCTAACCCTAACCCTAACCCTAACCCTAACCCTAAACCGCACCCTAAACTTAACCCTAACCCTAACCATAACCGTAACCCTTAACCGTACCCTAACCCTAACCCACACCCTAACCCTATCCATTACTTTAACCGTAACCCTAACCCATACCCTAACCCTAAAACAAACCTGTACCCTAACCCCAACTTTAACCCTAACCCATACCCTAACACTAACCCTTACCCTAACCCTGACCCTAAACCTAACCCTAGGGATCCTTGGGTGGCGCAGCAGTTTAGTGCCTGCTTTTGGCCCAGGCACGACCCTGAGACACGGGATAGAATCCCACGTCGGACTCCCGGTGCATGGAGCCTGTTTCTCCCTCTGCCTATGTCTCTGCCTCTCTCTCTAGCTCTCTCACTGTGTGACTATCGTAAATAAATAAAAATTTAAAAAAAATAAAAAATAAAAAAATAAACCTAACCCTAACCCGTAAACTAACCCTAACCCTAACCCTAACACTTAACCATAACCCTAACCTGTACCCTAACTCTAAAATTAACCCGTACGCTAACCCAAACCCTAACCCTAACCCGTACTCTAACACTAACCCTAACCCTAACCCTGACCCTAAACCTAACCCTAACCCTTACACTAACCCTAACCCTAACCCTAAATCAAACCCTAAACCTAACCCTAACACGTACCCAAACCCTAACCCGTAACCTAAACCTAACCCTAACCCTAAAGTTAACCCTTACGCTAACCCTATCCCGTACCCTGAACCTAACCCTAAACCGTATCCTAACCCTAAATCTAACCCTAAGTCTAACCCACATTAACCGTAACCCTAACCGTAACCCTAACCTGTACCCTAAACCTAACCCATACCCTAACCCTAACCCTAACCCTAAACCTAACCCTAACCCTCACCCGTACCTTAAACCTAACTCTAACCCCTGCCCTAACCCGTACCCAACCCTATCCTGTACCCTAACCCTAACCCTAACCCGTACCCAAACCCTAACAGTAACCCTAACACATAACCTAGGGCTAACCCAAACCCTAACTCTAAGCCTAACCTGAACCCTAAACCTAAACCTAACCCTAACTCTAACCATAACCCTAACGCGTACCCTAACCCTAACCCATACCCTAACACTAACCCTAACCTTAACCGTTACCCTAACACGTACCCTAACCCTAAAACTAACTCGTACCCTAACCCAAACCCTAACCCTAACCCATACCATAACCCTATTCCTAACCCTAACCCTGACCCTAAACTTAATCATAACCCGTACCCTAACCCTAACCCGCACCTAAACCTAACCCTAACCCGTACCCTAAACCTAACCCATAACCTAAACCTAACCCTTACCCTAAACTTTACGCATACACTAACCCTATCCCATACCCTAAACCTAACCCTAACCCGTACCCTAACCCTAACCCTAACTCTAATCCTATCCGTACACTAACCCTAACCCTAACCAAACACTAATCCTAACCCGTACTCTAACCCTAACCCGTACCCTAACCCTAAAACTTACCCTAACCCTAAAACTAACCCGTACCCGAACCCTAAACGTAACCCGTACCTGTACCCAAACCCGAACCCTAACACGCACCATAACCCTAACCCTAACAGTAACCCGCACACTAAACCTAACCCTAACCCTAGACCTAACACGTAAACTAAACCTATCCCGTACCGAAACCTTAACCCTAACCCGTACCGTAACCCTAACACTAACCCTAACCCTACCATTAACCCTAACCCTAACCCGTACAAAACCCAAACACAAAACCTAACCCTAACTCTTACCCTAAACCGTACCCAAACGGAAAACCTAACCCGTACCCTAACACTAACCCAAACCCGTATTCTAAACCTAACCCTAACCCTAACCCGCACCTTAAACTTAACCCTAACCCTAACACAAACCATAACCCTTAACCATAACCTAAAACTGACCCATACCCTAACCCTAACCCTAACCTTAACCATAACCCTAACCTGTACCCTAACCCTAAAAGTAACCCGTACCCTAACCCCAACCCTAAACCTAACCCGTACTCTAACAGTAACCCTAAACCTAACCCTGACCCTAAACCTAACCCTAACCCATACCCTAACCCTAACCCGTAACCTAAACCTAACCCTAACCCTAAAGCTAACCCGTATGCTAACCCTATCCCGTACCCTGAACCTAACACTAAACCGTATCCTAACCCTAAATCTAACCCTAAGCCTAACCCGTACATTAACCCTAACACTAACCCTAACACTAACCCTACACCGTAATCTAACCCTAACCCTAACCCTAACCCTAAACCTAACCCTAACCCGTTCCCTAACCCTAACCCGTAACCTAAACCTAACCCTAACCCTAAACTTAACCCGTAGGCTAACCCTATCCCGTACCCTGAAACTAACCCTAACCCGTATCCTAACCCTAAAGCTAACTCTAAGCCTAACCCGTACATTAACCATAACCCTAAACCTAACACTTACCCTACCCCGTACTTTAACCCTAACCCTAACCCTAACACTAAACCTAACCCTAACCCGTAGCCTATCCCTAACACGTACCCTAACCCTAACCCTAACCCGCACACTAAAACTAACACTCACCCTAGACCTAACACGTACACTAACCCTATCCAGTACCGTAACCTTAACCCTAACCCATACCGTAACCCTATAACTAACCCTAACCCTAACCCTAACCTAAACCTAACCCGTACACTAACCCTAACCCGAACCCTAAACCTAACCCTAACCTGTACCCTAACCCTACCCGTACCCTAACCCTAACTCTAACCCTAACCCCTAACCCTAACCCTAACTCTAACCCTTAACCTAACCCATTCCAAACGGAAAACCTAACCCATACCCTAACACTAACCCAAACCCGTACTCTAACCCTAACATTAACCCTAACCCGCACCCTAAAATTAACCCTAACCCTAACCCAAACCATAACCATTAACCGTAACCTAACCCTAACCCATACCTTAACCCTAACACTAACCTTAAACTTAACCCTAACCCGTACCCTAACCCTAAAACTAACCTGAACCCTAACCCCAAACCTAACCCTAACACATACCCTAACACTAACCCTAATCCTAACCCTGACCCTAAACCTAACCCTAACCCTACACTAACCCTAAACCTAATCCAAACACGCACCCTAAACCTAACTCTAACACATACCCTAACCCTAACCCGTAACCTAAACCTAACCCTACACCTAAAATTAACCCGTACGCTAACCGCATCCCGTACCCTAAACCTAACCCTAACCCGTATCCTAACCCTAAACCTAACCCTAATCCTAACCCGTACTTTAACCAAAACTCTAACCCTAACACTAACCCTACCCTGTACTCTAACCCTAACCCTAAACCTAACCCTAAACTGTACCCTAACCCTAACCCTAACCCTTACCCTAACAGTAACCTTAACCCGTACTCTAACCCTAACTCTAACCCTAAACTTAACCCTAACCGTACTCTAACCCTAACCCTAACCCTCACCCTAACCCTAACCCGTACTGTAACCTTAACCCGTACAATAACCCTAAACCTAACCCGTACCCTAACCCTAACCCTAACTCAAACCCTAACCCTAACCCTAACCCTGACCCTAAACCTAACCCTAACCCGTACCATAACCCTAACCCTAACCCTAACCCTAACCCTAAAGCTAACACTGACCCTAACCCTAACCCTTACCCGTACCGTAAGCCTAACCCATACCCTAAACCTAAAACTAATCCTACCCTAACCCTAACCCGTACCCTACACCTTATCCTAACCCTTGACCTAACACGTACCCAACCCTATCCCGTAACCTAACCCTAACCCTAACCCGTACACAAACCCTAACAGTAACCCTAACCCATACCCTAGTGCTAACCCTAACCCTAACCCTAACCCTAAATCTAACCCGTACCTTAAACCTAAACCTAACCCTAAAGATAACCCTTACCCGTACCCTAACCCTAACACATACCCTAACCCTAACCCTAAACTTAACCGTAACCCTGACCCGTAACCTAACCCTAAACTAACCAGTAGCCAAACCCCAACCCTAACCCTAACCCGCAACATAACCCTAAATCTAACCCTAACCCTGACACTAAACCTAACCGTATCCCGTAACCTAAACCTAACCCTAACCCTAACCCTAAACTTAACCCGTACGCTAACCGTATCCCGTACACTAAACCTAACCCTAACCCGTACCCTAAGCCTAAACCATACCCTAACCCTAACCTTAAACCATCCCTAACCCTAACCCGTACCCTAAACCTAACCCTATCCCTTGACCTAACCCGTACCCAAACCTATCCCGTAACCTAACCCTAACCCTAACCCATACCCAATCCCTAACAGTAACCCTAACCGATACCCTAGCGCTAACCCTAACCCTAACCCTAACCCGCACCCTAAACCTAAAGATAACCCTAACCCTAACCCTAAAGATAACTCTTACCCGTACCCTAACACTAACCCAAACTCTAACCCTAACCCTAACATTAACCGTAATCCTGACCCGTACCCTAACCCTAAAACTAACCTGTACCCTAAGCCCAAGCCTAACCCTAACCCGTACACTAACCCTAACCCTAACCCTAACTCTATCCGTACACTAACCCTAACCCTAACCCTTAACCTAACACTAACCCTAAACCATACTCTAACCCTAAACCTAAACCTAAACCTAACCCTAACCCGAACTCTAAACCTAACCCGTACCCTAACACTAACCCCAACCCTATCACTAACCCTAACCCGTACTCTAACTCTAAACCAACCCTAACTCTATCCTAAACCATACTATAACCCTAAACCTAACGCTAACCCTAACCCTATCCCGCACCTAAACTTAACCCTAACCAGTACCCAAACCCTAACCCGTAACCTAAACATAACCCTAACCCTAAACTTAACCCGTATGCTAACCCTATCTCGTATCCTAAATCTAACCCTAAACCGTACCCTAACCCTAACCCTAACCCTATCCGTACACTAACCATAACCCTAACACTAACACTAACCCTAACACGTACTCTTACCCTAAACCTAACCTTAACCCGGATTATAACCCTAACCCTAACCCTAACCCTAAACCTAACAATAACCCGTACATTTAACCTAACCCGTACCCTAACCCGAACCCTAAACATAACCCTAACCTGACCCTAACCCAAACCCTAACCCGTACCCTAAGCCTAACCCATACCCTAACCCTAACCCTAAACCATCCCTAAACCTAACCCGTACCCTAAACCTAACCCTATCCCTTGACCTAACCCGTACCCAACCCTATCACGTAACCTAACCCTAACCCTAACCCGTACCCAAAAAATAACCGTCACCCTAACCCATACCCTAGCGCTAACCCTAACTCTAAACCTAACCCTAAACTGCACCCTAAACCTAAACATAACCCTAACTCTAACCATAAACCTTACCCGTACCCTAACCCTAACAAATACCCTAACCCTAACCCTAACCTTAACCGTAACCCTGACCCGTACCCTAACCCTAAAACTAACCCATACCCTAACTTCAAACCTAACCCTAACCTGTACCCTAACCCTAACCCTAACCCTAACCCTCACCTATACATAACCCTAACCCGTACCCTAACTCTAACCCGTAACCTAAACCTAAACCTAACCCTAAACTTCACCCGTACGCTAACCCTATCCCGTACCCTAAACCTAAACCTAACCCATACCCTTACCCTAACCCTAACCCTAACACTATCCGTACACTAACCTTAACCCTAACCCTAAACTTTACACTAACCCTAAACTGTACTCTAACCCTAATCTTAACCCTAAACCTAAGCCTTACCCAAACTCTAACCCTAACCCGTACCCTAACACTAACCCTAACCCTAACACTAACGCTAACCTGTACTCTAACCCTAAACCTAAACCTAAACCTAACCTGAACTCTAACCTAACCCGTACCCTGACACTAACCCTAACCCTAACACTAACCCTAAACCTAACCCGCACCTAAACTTAACCCTAACCCGCACCTAAACCTAACCCTAACCTAACCCGTACCCTAACCCTAACCCTAACCCTCACCTATAACTAACCCTAACACGTACCCTAACCCTAACCCGTAACCTAAACCTAACCCTAACCCTAAACTTAACCCGTATGTTAACCGTATCCCGTACCCTAAACCTAACCCTAACCCGTACCCTAACCCTAACCCTATCCATACACTAACCCTAACCCTAACTCTAAACCTAACACGAACCCTAAACCGTACTATAACCCTAACCAAACCCTAAACCTAACCCTAACCCAAACTCTAACCCTAACCCGTACCCTAACACTAACCCTAACCCTAACACAAATCCTAACCCGTACTCTAACCCTAAACCTAACCCTAACTCTAACCCTAAACCGTACTATAACCCTAACCCTAACCCTAACCCTAACCTTAACACTAACCCGCACCTAAACATAACCCTAACCCGTACCCTAACCCTAACAGGTAACCTAAACCTAACCCTAACCCGAAATATAACCCATATGATAACCCTATCTCATACCTTAAACCTAACCCGTACCCTAACCCTAACCCTATCCGTACACTAAACCTAACACTAACACTAACACTAACCCTAACCCGTACTCTAACCCTAAACCTAACCCTAACCCGGACTATAACCCTAACACTAACCCTAACTGTAAACCTAACCCAAAGCCGTACAGTAAACCTAACCCTTACCCTAACCCTAACCCTAACCCTTACTCTAACCCGTACCCAAACGGTAAACCTAACCCGTACCCTAACACTAACCCAAGCCTGTACTCTAACCCTAATCCTAACCCTAAACCTAACCCTAAATCGCACCCTCAAATTAACCCTAACAATAACCATAACCCTTAACCGTACCCTAACCCTAACCCACACCCTAAACCTAACCCTAACTTTAACCATAACCCTAACCCGTACCCTAACCCTAAAACTAACCCGAACCCTACCCCAACCCTAACCCTAAATCATACCCTAACACTAACCCTAACCCTAACCCTGACCCTAAATCTAACACTAACCCGTACACTAACCCTAACCCTAAACCTTACCCGAACCCTAAACCTAACCCTAACCCGTACCCTAACCCTAAACCGTAACCTAAACCTGACCCTAACACTAAACTTAATCATTACGCTAACCCTATCCCGTACCCTAAACCTATCCCTAACCCGTAACCTAACCTTAAACCTAAATCTCAGCCTAACCCGTACCCTAACCCTACACCTAACCCTTTCCCTGAACCTAACACTAACCCTAACCCGTCCTCTAACCCTAACCCTAACCCTAACCCTAACCCTAAGCCTAACCGTACTCTAACCCTAACCCTAATCCTCACACTAACCCTAACCCGTACTCTAAACCTAACCCCTAACATAACCCTAATGCTAACCCGTACCCTAACCCTTACCTGTACTCTAAATTTAACTCTATCCCTAATTCGTACCCTAAACCTAACCCTAACCCTGACCCTAAACCTAACCCTAACCCTGACCCTAAACCTAACCCATACCCTAACCATAACCCTAAACCTAATCCTAACCCTAACCAGTACACTAAACCTAACCCTAACCCTTGAACTACCTGTACCCAACCCTGTCTCGTACCCTAACCCTAACCCTAACCCGTACCCAAACTCTAACAGTAACCCTAACCCATACCCTAGTGCTAACCCTAACCCTAATCCTAAGCCTAACCCGCACCCTAAACCTAAACCTAACCCTAACCCTAACCATAACCCTTACCCGTACCCAAACCGTAACCCATACACTAACCCTAACCTTAACCGTAACCATAAACCGTACCCTAATCCTAAAACTAACCCATACCCTAACCCCAACCCTAACCCTAACTCGTACCATAACCCTATCCCTAACCCTAACCCTGACCCTAAACTTACCCCTAACCCGTACCTAACCCTAACCCGCACATAAACCTAACCCTAACACGTACCCTAACCCTAACCCGTAACCTAAACCTAACCCTAACCCTAAACTTAACCCGTACGCTAACCCTATCTCGTACCCTAAACCTAACCCTAAACCGTACCCTAAACCTAAAGCTAACCCTAAGCTTAACCCGTACATTAACCTAACCCTAACCCTAACACTAACCCTGCCCGTACTCCTACACTAACCCTAACCCTAAATTGTACCCTAACCCTAAACCTAACCCTAACCTTAAACCTAACATTAACCCTAAACCGTACTCTCACCCTAACCCTAACCCTAACCCTAACCCTAACCCTAACCGTACACTAACCCTAACCCTAACCCTCACCCTAACCCTAACTCGTACCGTAACCAAACCCGTACCATATCCCTAACCCTAACCCGTACCCTAACCCTAACCCTAACCCTAACCCGTACCCTAAACCTAACCCTGACCCTAACCATAAACCTACCCCTTACCCTAAACCTATCCCGTACCCTAACCCTAATCCTAACCCTAACCCGTACTCTAAACCTAACCCTAACCCGTACCGTAACCCTAACCCTATCCCTAACCCTATCTGTACACTAAACCTAACCCTAACCCTAAACTAACACTAACCCTAACCCGTACTCTAACCCTAACACTAAACCTAACCCTAACCCGTACTCTAACCCTAAACCTAACCCTAATTCTAACCCTAACACATATTATAACCCTAACCCTAACCCTAAACCGTACAGTAACACTAATCTGTACCCTAACCCTAACCCTAACCCTAAACCTAACCCTAACCCAGACCCTAAACCTAACGCTAACCTGTACCCTAATCGTAAACCGTACCCTAACCCTAACTTTAACCCTAACCCGAACCGTAACCCTAAACGTAATGCTAATCCATACCCAAACTCTAACCCTAACACGTAACCTAACCCTAACCCTAACCCTAACCCGCACCTAAACCTAACCCTAACCCTAGACCTAACACGTACACTAACCCTATCCTGTAACCCAACCTTAACCCTAAACCATACCGTAACCATAACACTAACCCTAAAACTAACCCTAACCCTAAACTTAACCCGTACACTAACCCTATCCCGAACCCTAAACCTAACCCTAACCCATACCCTAACGCTACCCGTAGCCTAACAATAACTCTAACCCTAACCCCTAACCCTAACCATAAACCTTAACCTAACCCATACCCAAATGGTAAACCTAACCCGTACCCTAACACTAACCCAAACCCGTACCCTAAACCTAACCGCAAACCTGACCCTAACCCTAACCCGCACCCTAAACTTAACCCTAACTCTAACCCAAACCATAACCCTTTACCATAATCTAAACCTAACCCATATCCTAAACCTAACCCTAACCTTAACCGTAACCATAACCTGTAACCTAACCCTAAAACTAACCCGTACCCTAACCCCAGCCCTAACCCTAACCCGTACCCTAACACTAACACTAACCCTAACACTGACACTAAACCTAACCCTAACCCTTACACTAATCCTAAACGTAAACCTAACTTGAACCCTAAATCTAACCCTAACCCGTACCCTAACCCTAACCCGTAACCTAAACCTAACCCTAACTCTAAACTTAACCCATACGCTAACCCTATCCCGTACCTTAAACTTAACCCTAACCCGTATCCTAACCCTAAACCTAACCCTAAGCGTAACCCGTACATTAACCCTAACCCTAACACTAACACTAACCCTGCCCCGTACTCCTACACTAACCCTAACCCGAACTTGTACCCTAACCCTAACCCTAACCCTAACCCGTACCCTAAACCTAACACATCCCCTAACCCTAACCCTAACCCTTGACCTAACCCGTACACAACCCTATCCCGTAACCTAACCCTAACCCTAACCCGTACCCAAAGCCTAACAGTAACCCTAACCCATACCCTAGTGCTAACCCTAATCCTAACCCTAACCCTAAGCCTAACCCGTACATTAACCCTAACCCTAACCCTAACACTAAAACTACCCCTTATTCTAACACTAACCATAACCCTAACCCTAAACCTAACCCGTACCCTAACCCTAAAACTAACCCTTTCCCTAAACCTAACACTAACCCTAACCCATACGCTAACCCAAACCCTAACCCTAACCGAACTCTAACCCTAACCCTAACCCTCACCCTAACCCTAACCCTTACTGTAACCCTAACCCGTAACATAACCCTAACCCTAACCCATATCCTAAACCTAACCCTAACTCGTACCCTATCACTAAACCTGACCCTAACCCTAACCCGTACTCTAAACCTAACCCGTAACCTAAACCTAACCCTAAACCTAACCCGTATCCTAAACCTAAAACTAACCCTAACTTATACCTTAAACCTAACCCTAACCTTGACCCTAACACTAAATCTAAACCGTACCGTAAACCTAACCCTAAACCTAACCCGTACCCTAAAGCTAACAATAACCCTAACGCATACCCTAAAACCTAACCCTAACCCTAGACCTAACCAGTACACAAAACCATCTCGTACCCTAAACCTAACCTTAACCCGTACCCAAACCCTAACAGTAACCCTAAACCATACCATAGCGCTAACACTAACCCAAACCCTAAGCCTAACCTGCACCCTAAACCTAAATGAAACCCTAACCCTATCCATAAGCCTACCCGTACCCTAACCCTAACCTATACCCTAACACTAACCCTAACCTTAACCGTAACCCTAACCCGTACACTAACCCTAAAATTAACCCATACCCTAACCACAACCCTAAACCTAAACCGTACCATAACCCTATACCTAACCCTAACCCTGATCCTAAACCTAACCCTAACCAGTACCCTAAACCCAACCCGCACCTAAACCTAACCCGAATCCATACCCTAACCCTAACACGTAACCTAAACCTAACCCTAACCCTAAAATTAACCCGTACACTAACCCTATCCTGTACCCTAAACCTAACCCTAACCCGTACCCTAACACTAACCTAACCATAAACCTATCCGTACACTAACCCTAACCCTAACCCTAACACTAACCCTAACCCATACTCTAACTCTAACCCTAAACCTAAACCTAACCCTAACCCGAACTCTAACCCTAACCCGTACCCTAACACTAACCCTAACCATAACACTAACCCTAACCCTAACCCGCACCTAAACTTAAACCTAACCCGTACCGTAACCCCAACCGTAACCTAACCCGTACCCTAACAATAACCCTAACCCTCACCTATAACTAACCCTAACCCGTACGCTAACCCTAACCCGTACCCTAACCCTAACCCTAACCCTAACCCTATCCGTACACTAACCCTTACCCTAACCCTAAACCTAACACTAACCCTAAACCATACTCTAACCCTAAACCTAACCCTAAACCTAACCCTAACCCGAACTCTAACCCTAACCCGTACCCTAACACTAACCCTAACCCTAACACTAACCCTAACCCTAACCCGCACCTAAAATTAACCCTAACCCGTACCCTAACCCCAACACTAACCTAACCCGTACCCTAACCCTAACCCTAACCCTCACCTATACCTAACCCTAACCCGTACCCTAACCCTAACCCGTACCCTAACCCTAACCCTAACCCTATCCGTACACTAACCCTAACCCTAATGCTAAACCTAACACTAATTCTAAACCATACTCTAACCCTAAACCTAACCCTAAACCTAACCCTAACCTGAACTCTAAACCTAACCCGTACCCTAACACTAACCCTAACCATAACACTAACCCTAAACCGTACTCTTACCCTAAAACTAACCCTACTCTAAACCTAACCCGTACTATAACCCTAACCCTAACGCTAACCCTAAACCTAACCCGCACCTAAACTTAACCCTAACCAGTAACCTACCCTAACCCATAACCTATACATAACCCTAACCCTAAACTTAACCCGTACGCTAACCCTATCTCGTACCGTAAATCTAACCCTAACCCGTACCCTAACCCTAACCCTAACCCTATCCGTACACTAACCCTAACCTTAACCCTAACACTAACACTAACCCTAACCCGTACTCTAACTCTAAACCTAACCCTAACCCGGACTATAACCCTAACCCTAAGCCTAACCCTAAACCTAACCCTAACCCGTACAGTAAACCTAACCCGTACCCTAACCTTAACCCTAATCTAACCCTGACCCTGACCCTAACCCTAAACTGTACCCTAAGCCTAACCCATACCCTAACCCTAACCCTAAACCATCCCTAACCCTACCCGTACACTAAACCTAACCCTATCCCTTGACCTAACCCTTACCCAACCCTATCCTGTAACCTAACCCTAACCCTAACCCGTACCCAAACCCTAACAGTAATCCTAACACATACCCTAGCGCTAACCCTAAACCTAACCCTAACCCTAACCCGCACCCTAAACCCAAACCTAACCCTAAAACTACCATAACCCTTACCCGTACCCTAAAACTAATACATAACCTAACCCTAACCCTAACCTTAACCGTAACCCTGACCCGTACCCTAACACTAAAAATAACCCGTAACCTAACCCCATCCCTAAACCTAACCCGTAACCTAACCCTAACCCTAACCATAACCCACACCTATGCCTAACCCTAACCTTTACCCTCACCCTAACCCGTAACCTAAACTTGACCTTAACCCTAAACTTAACCCGTATGTTAACCCTATCCCGTATCCTAAACCTAACCCTAACCCGTACCCTAAACCTAACCCTAACCATAACCCTATCCGTAAACTAACCCTAACCCTAATTATAAACCTAACACTAAAACTAAACCGTACTCTAACCCCAACCCTAACACTAAACCTATCCCTAACCCGAACTATAATTCTAACCCGTACCGTACCGTAACACTAACCCTAACCCTAACACTAACCCTAACCCGTACTCTAACCCTAAACCTAACCCTAACTCTAACCCTAACCCGTACTATAACCCTAACCCTAACCCTAAACCTAACCCTAACCCTAACCCTAACCCAACTCTAACCCTATCCCATAGCCTAACCCTAACTCTAACCCTAAGCCCTAACCCTAACTCTAACCCTAACCCTTAATCTAACCCGTACCCAAACGGTAAACCTAACCCATACCCTAAAACTAACCCAAACCCGTACTCTAACCCTAACCCTAAACCTAATCCTAAACTGCACCCTAAACTTAACCCTAACACTAACTCTAACCATAACCCTTAACCGTACCCTAACCCTAACCCACTACCTAACCCTAACCCTAAAACTAACCTGTACCCTAACCGCAACCCTAACCCTAACCCATACCCTAACACTAATCCTAACCCTAACCCTGACCCTAAACCTAACCCTAACTTGTATTCTACCCCTAACCCGCAACCTAAACCTAACCCTAACCCTAAACTTAACCCGTACGCTAACCCTATCCCGTACACTAAACCTAACCCTAATCCATAACCTAACCCTAAACCTAACCCTAAGCCTAACCCGTACATTAACACTAACCCTAACGCTAACACTAACCCTACCCCGTACTCTAACACTAACCAAAACCTTAAACCTAAACTTAACCCGTACCCTAAACCTAACCCTAACCCTTTCCCTAACCCTAACACTAACCCTAACCCGTACCCTAACCCTAAACCTAACCCTACCCCTAACCGTACTCTAACCCTAACCCTAACCCTCACCCTAACCCTAACCAGTACTGTAAACCTAACCTGTAACATAACCCTAACCCTAACCTGTACACTAAACCTAACCCTAACCCGTACCCTAACGCTAACCCTGACCCTAATCCTAACCCATACCCTAAACCTAACCCATACCCTAACCCTAACCCTAAACCTAACCCGTACCCTCAACCTAAGCCTAACACTAATTCGTACCCTTACCCTAACCCTAACCCTGCCCCTAACCCTAACCCTAAGCCGTACCCTATACCTAACCCATACCCTAACCCTAACCCTAAACCAAACCCTAACCCAAACCTGTACCCTAAACCTAACCCTAACCCTTGACCTAACCTGTACCCAACCCTATCCCGTACCCTAACCCTAACCCTAACCCGTACCCAATCCCTAACAGTAACCCTAACCCATACCCTAGCGCTAACCATAACCCTACCCTAAGACTAACCCGCACCCTAAACCTAAACCTAACCCTGACCCTAACTATAACACTTACCCATACCCTAACCCTAACCCATACCCTAACATTAGCCCTAACCTTAACCGTAAACCTAACCCGTACCCTAACCCTAAAACTAACCCGTATCCTAACCCCAACCCTAACCCTAACCAGTACCATAACCCTATCCCTAACTCTAACCCTGACCCTAAACCTAACACTAACCCATACCCTAAACCTAACCCGCACCTAAACCTAACCCTAACCCGTACCCTAACCCTAACCCGTAACCTAAACCTAACCCTAACCCTAAATTTAATCCATACACTACACCTATCCGGAACCCTAAACCTAACCCTAACCCATACCCTTACCCTAACCCTAACCCTAACCCTATCTGTACACTAACCCTAACCCTAACACTAACACTAACCCTAACCCGTACTCTAACTCTACCCTAAACCTAAACCTAACCCTAACCCGTACTCTAACCCTAACCCGTAAACTAACACTAACCCTTACCCTAACCCTAAAACTAACCCGTACCCTAATCCTAAACGTAACCCTAACCCGTACCCAAACCCTAACCCTAACACGTAACTTAACCATAACCCTAACCCTAATCCTAACTCGCACACTAAAACTAACCCTAAACCTAGACCTAACACGTACACTAACCCTATCCCATACTGTAACCTTAACCCAAACCCGTACCGTCACCCTAACACTAATCCTAACCCTAAACCTAACCCTAACACTAACCCGTACACTAACCCTAAACCGAACCCTAACCCTAACCCTAACCCGTACCATACCCTTACTCGTAGCCTAACCCTAACACTACCCCTAACCCCTACCCCTAACCCTAACCCTTACCCTAACCTGTACCCAAACGGTAAACCTAACCCACACCCTAAAACTAAAGCAAAACCGTACTCTAACCCTAACCCTAACCCTAAACCTAACCATTACCCAAACCTAAACATAACGCTAACCCATACCCAAACCCTAAACCTAACACGTACCCTAACCCTAACCCTAACCAGCACACTAAACCTAACCCTAACCCTAGAACTAACACGTAGTCTAACTCTATCCCGTACCCTAACCTTAACCCTAACCCGTACCGTAACCCTAACACTAACCCTAAACCTAACCCTAACCATAACTCTTACCCTAACCCATACACTAAACCTAACCTGAACCCTAACCCTAACCCGTAACATAACCCTAACCCTAACCTATACCCTAACCCTAACACTAACTCGTACCCAAACGGTAAACCTAACCCGTACCCGAACACTAACCCAAGCCCATACTCTAACCCTAATCCTAACTCTAACCCGTAACCTAAACCTAACCCTAACCCTAAACTTAACCCATACACTAACACTATCCCATTCCCAAACCTAACCCCAACCCATACCCTAACCCTAACCCTAACTTTAACCGTAACCGTAACCTGTACCCTAACCCTAAAACTAACCCGTACACTAACCCCAACCCTAACCCTAACCCATACCCTAACACTAACCCTAACCCTAACCCTGACCCTCAACCTAACCCTAACCCGTACACTAACCCTAACCCTAACCCTAACCCGTACCCTAAACCTAACCCTAACCAGTACCCTAACGCTAATCCGTAACCTAACCTTAAACCTAACCCTAAGCCTAACACGTACATTAACCCTAACCCTAACCTTAACACTAACCTTACCCCGTACTCTAACCCTAACCATAACCCTAAACCTAACCGTACTCTAACCCTAACCCTAAGCCTCAACCTAACCCTAACCCATACTGTATCCCTAACACATAACATAACCCTAATAATAACCCGTACCCTAAACCTAACCCTAACTCGTACCCTAACCCTAAACTTGACCCTAACCCTAACCCATACCCTAACCTAAACCGCATCCTAAACCTAACACTAACCCTAACCCGTACACTAAACCTAACCCTAACCCTAACTCATACCCTAACCCTAACCCTAACCATGACCCTAACCCTAACCCTAACCCGTACCCTAAACATAACCCATACCCTAACCCTAAACCTAACCCTAACCCTAACCCGTACCCTAAACCTAACCCTAACCTTTGACCTAACCCATACCCAACCCTATCTCGTACCCTAAACCTAACCCTAAAACGTACCCAAACCCTAACAGTAACCCTAACCCATAGACTAGAGCTAAACCTAACCCAAACCCTAAGCCTAACCCGCACCCTAAACCTAAATGTAACCCTATCACTAACCATAACCCTTTGCCATCCCCTAACCCTAACCCATACGTAACACTAACCTAACTTTAACCGTAACCCTAACCCGTACCCTAACCCTAAAACTAACCCGTACCCTAACACCAACCCTAACCCTAACCCATAGCATGACCCTATCGCTAACCATAACCCTGACCCTAAACCTAACCCTAACCCGTACCCTAACCCTAACCCGCACATAAACCTAAGCCTAACCCGAACCCTAACACTAACCCGTAACCTAAACTAACCATAACCCTAACTTAACGCATACACTAAACCTATCCCGTACCCTAAACCTAACCCTAAACCGTACCCTAACCCTAACCCTAACCCTAACCCTAAACCGCACCCTAAACCTAACCCTAACACGTACCCTAACCCTAACCCTAACCCGTAACCTAAACCTAACCCTAACCCTAAACTTAACCTGTACGCTAACCCTATCCCTCACCCTAAACCTAACCCTAACTCTTATCCTAACCCTAAACCTAACCCTAATCCTAAACCTTAGTACCCTAAACCTAACCCTAACCCTTGACCTAACCCGTACCCAACTCTATCTCGTACCCTAAACCTAACCTTAACCCGTACCCTAACCCTAACCCTAAGCCTAACCCTATCCGTACACTAACCCTAATCCTAACACTAACACTAACACTAACCCTAACCCGTACTCTAACACTAAACTTAACCCTAAACCTAACCCTAACCCGTACTCTAACCCTAACCCGTACCCTAACACTAACCCTAAACCTCACACTAACCCTAATCCGTATCTAACCCTAAACCTAACCCTAACTCTAACCCTAACCCGTACTATAACCCTAACCCTAACCCTAACCTTAACCCGAATCCGTACTCTAACCCTATCCCGTAGCCTAACCATAACTCTAATCCTACCCCTAACCCTAACCCTAACCCTAACCCTTACCATAAACCTTACTAAACGGTAAACCTAAACCGTACCCTAACACTAACCCAAAGCCGTACTCTAACCCTAACCCTAAACCGCAATGTAAACATAACCCTAACCCTAAACCTAAGCATAACCCTTAACCGTACCTTAACCCTAACCCACACCCTAACATAACCCTTACTTTAACCGTAACCCTAACACGTACCCTAACCCTAGAACTAACCCGTACCCTAACCCTGACCCTAAACCTAACACTAAACCGTACACTAACCCTAACCCTAACCCGTAACCTAAACCTAACCTTAACCCTAAACTTAACCCGTCTGCTAAACCTATTCCGTACTCTAACCCTAACCCTAACCCGTAACCTAACCCTAAACCTAACCCTAAGCCTAATCCGTACTTTAACCCTCACCCTAATCCTAACACTAACCCTACCCCGTACTCTAACCCTAACCTAACCCTAACCCTAAAACTAACCCATACCCTAACCCTAACCCTAACCCTTTCCCTAACTCTAACACTAAAACTAACCTTACTCCGTACTCTAACCCTAACCCTATCACTAACCCTAACCCTACTTGTACTCTAACCCTAACACTAAAACTCACCCTAACCCAAACCCGTACTGTAACCCTAACCCGTAACATAACCCTAACCCTAACCCGTACCCTAACCCTAACCCTAACTCGTACTCTAATCCTAACCCTGACCCTAAGATGAACCCGTACCCTAAACCTAACCCGTACCCTAACCCTTACACTAACCCTAACCCGTACCCTAAACCTAACCCTAACCCTAACTCATACCCTAACCCTAACCCTAACCCTGACCCTAACCCTAACCCTAACCCGTACCTTAAACCTAACCCATACCATAACCCTAACCCTAAACCTAAACCGTACCCTAAACCTAACCCTAATCTTAACTCGTACCCTAACCCTAACCCTGACCCTAACCCGCACCCTAAACCTAAAACTAACCCTAACCCTAACCATAACACTTACCCGTACCCTAACCCTAAACCTAACCCTAACCCTTCCCCTAAACCTAACCCTAACCCTGACCATAACCCTAACCCTAAACCGTACCCTAACCCAACCCTAACTATTCCCCTAAACCTAACCCTAACCCTGACGATAACCCTAACCCTAAACGGTTCCCTAAACCTAAATCGTACCTTAACCCTAACCCTAAAAATAAGCCGTAGCCTAACCTAAACATAACGCTAACCCGTACCCAAACCCTAAACCTAACACGTACCCTAACCCTAAGCCTAACCGCGCACTCTAAACCTAACCCTAAACCTAGACCTAACACGTAGAATAACTCTATCCCGTACCCTAACCTTAACCCTAACCCATACCATAACCATAACACTAACCCTAAACCTAAACGTAACCCTAACTCTAACCCTAACCCGTACACTAACCCTAACCCAAACCCTAACCCTAAACCTAACCCGTACCCTAACCCTACCCGTAGCCTAACCCTAACTCTAACTCTAACCCTAACCCTAACCCTTACCCTAACCCGTACCCAAATGGTAAACCTAACCCGTACCCTAACACTAACGGAAACCCGTACTCTAACCCTAACCCTAACCCTAACCAGCACCCTAAACTTAACCCTAACCCTAACTCAAACCATAACCCTTAACCATAACCTAAGCCTAACCCATAACCTAACCCTAACCCTAACCTTAACCGTAACCCTGACCCGTACCCTAACCCTAAAATTAACCCGTATCGTAACCCCAACCCTAACCCTCACCCGAACCCTAACACTAACACTAACCCTAACCCTGACCCAAAACCGAACCCTAACCCATACACTAATCCTAAACCTTACCCTAACTCGCACCCTAACCCAATCCCATAACCTAAACCTAACCCTAAACCTAAACTTAACCAGTACGCTAACCCTATCCCGTACCCTAAACCTAACCCCAACCCGTATCTTAACCCTAAACCTAACCCTAAGCCTAATCTGTACATTACCCCTAACTCTAGCCCTAAGATTAACCCTAACCCGTACTCTAACCCTATCCCTAAACCTAAAACTAACCCTAACACGTACTCTAAACCTAACCGTAAACTAACACTAAAACTAACCCTAACCCTAACACTAACCCGTACACAAACCCATACCCTAAAACTAAACCATACCCTAACCCTAACCCGTACCCGTACCCTAACCCTAACCCTAACCCTAACTCGTACTCAAACCCTAACCCTAACCCGGACCCTAACCCTAACCCTAACCCATACTCTAAGCCTAACCCATACCCTAACCCTAACCCTAATCCTAACCCTAACCCTAACCCGTACACTAAACCTAACCCTAACCCTTGACCTAACCCGTATCCAAACCTATCCCGTACACTATCCCTAAACCTAACCCGTACCCAAACTCTATCAGTAACACTAACCCATACCCTAGCGCTAACCATAAACCTAACCCTATCCCTAAACCTAACCCGCACCCTAATCCTAAAACTAACATTAACCCTAAACATAAACCTTACCCGTACCCTAACCCTAACCCATACCCTAACCTTAACCCTAACTTTTACCGTAACCCTGACCCATACCCTAACCCTAAAACTAACCCGTACCCTAACCCCAACCCCAACCCTAACCCGCCCCATAACCCTATCCCTAACGCTAACCCTGACCCTAAACCTAACCCTAACCCGTACCCTAACCCTAACCCTAACCCTAACCCTAACCCTTACCTAAACCTAACCATAACCCTTACCTAACCCTAACCCGTGACCTAAAACTAACCCTACCCTAAACTTAACCCGTACGCTAACCCTTTCCCATACCCTAAACCTAAACCTAACACGCACCCTAACCCTAACCCTGACCCTAACATGATCCGTACACTAACCATAACCCTAACCCTAACACTAACCATAACCCGTAATCTAACCCTAACCCTAACCCTAAACCTAACCCTAACCCGTACTCTAACCCTAACCCATACTCTAACACTAACCCTAACCCTAACACTAACCCTAACACATACTCTAACGCTAAAACTAACCCTAATTCTAACCCTAATCCATCCTATAACCCTAACCCTAACTCTTACCCTAACCGTAACCCTAACCCGTACTCTAAATCTATCCCGTAGCCTAACTCTAACACTAACCATAACCCCTAACCCTAACCCTAACCCTAACCCTTACCCTAACCCGTACCCAAACGGTAAACCTAACCCGTACCCTAACACTAACCCAAGCCCGTATACTAACCCTAATCCTAACCCTAAACCTAACCCTAAACCGCACACTAAACTTAAC
This sequence comes from Urocyon cinereoargenteus, assembly GCA_032313775.1. Lineage (NCBI taxonomy): Eukaryota > Metazoa > Chordata > Mammalia > Carnivora > Canidae > Urocyon > Urocyon cinereoargenteus. Next base: position 58,636,688 of record JAVLSZ010000017.1, read on the forward strand.
CTTAACCCTAACCCTAACCATAACCCTTAACCGTACCCTAACCCTAACCCACACCCTAACCCTAACCCTAACTTTAACCATAACCCTAACCTGTACCCTAACCCTAAAATTAACCCGTACACTACCCCAAACCTAAATCTAACTCATACCCTAACACTAACCCTAACCCTAACCCTGACCCTAAACCTAACCCTAACTCGTACACTAACCCTAACCCTAACCCGAACCCGTACCCTAAACCAACACTAACCCGTACCCTAACCCTAACCCTAACCCTAACCCTATCTGTACACTAAACCTAACCCTAAACCTAAACTAACACTAACCCTAACCCGTACTCTAACCCTAAACCTAACCCTGATTCTAACCCTAACACGTATTATAACCCTAACCCTAACCCTAAACCGTACAGTAACACTAATCTGTACCCTAACGCTAACCCTAACCCTAAACCGAACCCTAACCCTGACCCTAACCTTAACGCTAACCCGTAACCTAATCCTAAACCGTGCCCTAACCCTAACTTTAACCCTAACCCGTACCCTAACCCTAAACATAACGCTAATCCATACCCAAACCCTAAACCTAACACGTAACCTAACCCTAAACCTAACCCTAACCCGCACCTAAACCTAACCCTAACGCTAGACCTAACACGTACACTAACCCTATCCCGTAACCCAACCTTAACCCTAAACCGTACCGTAACCATAACACTAACCCTAAAACTAACCCTAACCCTAACCTAACCCGTACACTAACCCTATCCCGAACCCTAAACCTAACCCTAACCCGTACCCTAACGCTACCCGTAGCCTAAACATAACTCTAACACTAACCCCTAACCCTAACCATAAACCTTACCCTAACCCATACCCAAACGGTAAACCTAATCCGTACCCTAACACTAACCCAAACCCGTACCCTAAACCTAACCCTAAACCTGACCCTAACCCTAACCCGCACCTTAAACTTAAACCTAACCCTAACCCAAACCATAACCCTTAATCATAATCTAACCCTAACCCATATCCTAAACCTAAACCTAACCTTAACCGTAACCCTAACCCGTACCCTAACCCTAAAACTAACCCGTACCCGAACCCCAGCCCTAACCCTAACCCGTGCCCTAACACTAACGCTAACCCTAACACTGACACTAAACCTAACCCTAACCCTTACACTAATCCTAAATCTGACCTAACCTGCATCCTAAATCTAACCCTAACCTGTACCCTAACCCTAACCCGTAACCTAAACCTAACCCTAACTCTAAACTTAACCCGTTCGCTAACCCTATCCTGTACCTTAAACCTAACCCTAACCCGTATCCTAACCCTAAACCTAACCCTAAGCCTAACCCGTACATTAACCCTAACCCTAACCCTAAAACTAACCCTACCCCGTACTCCTACACTAACCCTAACCCGAACCCGTACCCTAAACCTAACCCTAACCCATACCCGTACCCTAAACCTATCACATCCCCTAATCCTAACCCTTGTCCTAACCCGTACCCAACCCTATCCCATAACCTAACCCTAACCCTAACCCGTACCCAAACCCTAACAGTAACCCTAACCCATACCCTAGTGCTAACCCTAACCCTAACCCTAATCCTAACACTAAACCTACCCCGTATTCTAACCCTAAACCTAACCCGTACCCTAACCCGTACCCTAACCCTAAAACTAACCCTTTCCCTAAACCTAACACTAACCCTAACCCGTACGCTAACCCTAACCCTAACCCTAACCCTAACCAAACTATAACCCTAACCCTAAACCTCACCCTAACCCTAACCCGTACTGTAACCAAACCTGTAACATAACCCTAACCCTAAACCATACCTTAACCCTAACCCTAACTCGTATGCAAATGGTAAACCTAACCCGTACCCTAACACTAACACAAGCCCGTACTCTAACCCTAATCCTAACCCTAAACCTAAAACCTAAATCGCACCCTAAACTTAACCTTAACCCTAACAATAACCATAACCCTTAACCGTACCCTAACCCTAACCCACAACCTAACCCTAACCCTAACTTTAACCATAACCCGCACCCGTACCCTAACCCTAAAACTAACCTGTACCCTACCCCAACCCTAACCCTAAATCATACCCTAACACTAACCCTAACCCTAACCCTGACCCTAAACCTAACCCTAACCCGTACACTAACCCTAACCCTAACCCTAACCTGAACCCTAAACCTAACCCTAACCCGTACCCTAACCCTAACCCGTAACCTAAACCTGACCCTAACACTAAACTTAACCATTACGCTAACCCTATCCCGTACCCTAAACCTATCCCTAACCAGTAACCTAACCTTAAACCTAAATCTAAGCCTAACCAGTACCCTAACCCTACTCCTAACCCTTTCCCTAACCCTAACACTAACCCTAACCCGTCCTCTAACCCTAACCCTAACCCTAACCCTAAGCCTAACCGTACTCTAACCCTAACCCTAACCCTCACACTAACCCTAACCCGTACTCTAAACCTAACCCGTAACATAACCGTAACGCTAACCTGTACCCTAACCCTAACCCGTACCCTAAACTTAACCCTATCCCTAATTCGTACCCTAAACCTAACCCTAACCCTGACGCTAAACCTAACCCTAACCCGTACCCTAAACCTAACCCATACCCTAACCCTAACCCTAAACCTAATCCTAACCCTAACCAGTACACTAAACCTAACCCTAACCCTTGAACTACCCGTACCCAACCCTATCTCGTACACTAACCCTAACCCTAACCCGTACCCAAACTCTAACAGTAACCCTAACCCATATCCTAACCCTAATCCTAAGCCTAACCCGCACCCTAAACCTAAACCTAACCCTAACCCTAACCATCCATAACCCTTACCCGTACCCTAACCATAACCCATATCCTAACCCTAACCCTAACTTTAACCATAACCCTAAACCATACCCTAATCCTAAAACTAACCCATACCCTAACCCCAACCCTAACCCTAACCCGTACCATAACCCTATCCCTAACCCTAACCCTGACCCTAAACCTAACCCTAACTCGTACCTAACCCTAACCCGCACCTAAACCTAACACTAACACGTACCCTAACCCTAACCCGTAACCTAAACCTAATCCTAACCCTAAACTTAACCCGTATCCTAACCCTATCTCGTACCCTAAACCTAACCCTAAACCGTATCCTAAACCTAAACCTAACCCTAAGCCTAACCCGTACATTAACCCTAACCCTAACCCTAACAGTAACCCTACCCCGTACTCCTACACTAACCCTAACCCTAAATCGTACCCTAACCCTAAACCTAACCCTAACCCTAAACCTAACATTAACCCTAAACCGTACTCTCACCTAACCCTAAACCTAACCCTAACCCTAACCTTAACCCTAACCGTACACTAACCCTAACCCTAACCCTCACACTAACCCTAACCCGTACTGTAACCCAAACCCGTACCATATCCCTAAACCTAACCCGTAACCTAAACCTAACCCTAACTCGTACCCTAACCCTAAACCTAACCCTGACCCTAAACCTAAACCTAACCCGTACCCTAAACCTAACCCGTACCCTAACCCTAACCCTAACTCTTACCCTAAACCTAACCCTAACCCGTACCCTAACCCTAACCCTAACCCTATCCGTACACTAACCCTAACCCTAACCCTAAACCGAACACTAACCCTAAACCGTACTCTAACCCTAACCCTAAACCTAAACCTAACCCTAACTGGAACTCTAACCCTAACCCGTGCCCTAACACTAACCCTATCCCTAACACTAACCCTAACCTGTACTCTAACCCTAAACTAACCCTAACTCAAACACTAACCCGTAGTTTAACCCTAACCCTAACCCTAACCCTAACCCGTACTCTAACCCTATCCCGTAGCCTAACCCTAACTCTACCTTAACTCTTAACCCTAACCCTAACCCTAATGCTTAACCTAACTCGTAGCCAAACGGTAAACCTAACCCGTACCCTAACACTAAACCAAACCCTTACTCTAACCTAACCCTAAACCTAACCCTAACCATAAACCGCACCCTAAACTTAACCCTAACCCTAACCATAACCATAACCCTTAACCGTACCCTAACCCGAACCCACACCCTAACCCTATCACTAACTTCAACCGTAACCCTAACCCGTACCCCACCCTAAAGCTAACCTGTACCCTAACCCCAACCCTAACCCTAAACCATACCCTAAAACTAACCCTAACCCTAACCCTGACCCTAAACCTAACCCTAACCCGTACACTAACCCTAACCCTAACCCTAACCCGCACCCTAAACCTAACCCTAACCCTAAACTTAACCTGTACGCTAACTCTATACCGTACACTAAACCTAAACCTAACCCCTAAACTAACCCTAAACCTAATCCCTAAGCCTTACCCGTACATTAAACCAAACCCTAACCCTAACACTAATCCTAACCCGTACTCTATCCCTAACCCTAATCCTAAACCTAACCAGTACCCTAAGCCTAATCCTAACCTTTTCCCTAACCCTAACATTAACCCTAACCCGTACCCTAACTTTAACCCTAACCTTACCCTTAACCGTACTCTAAAAGTAACCCTAACCCTCACCCTAACACTAACCAGTACTGTAACCCTACCCCGTAACATAACCCTAACCCTAATCCGTACCCTAACCCTAACCCTAACTCGTACCCTAATGCTAACCCTGACCCTAACACTAACCCTTACCCTAAACCTAACCCGTACCCTAACCCTAACTCTAACCCTAACCTGTACCCTAAACCTAACCCTAACCCTAATTCGTACCCTAACCCCAACCCTATCCATGACCCTAACACTAACCCTAACCCGTACCCTAACCCTAACCAAACCTAACCCTAACACTAACCCATATCTTAAACCTAACCCTAACCTTTGACCTAACCCGTACCCAACCCTATCCCGTACCCTAACCCTAACACTAACCCGTACCCAAACCCTAACAGTAACCCTAACCCGTAACATAGCGCTAGCCCTAACCCTAAGCCTAAGCCTAATCCGCACCCTAAACCTAAACCTAACCCTGACCCTAACCATAACCCTTAGCGTACCCTAACCTAACCCATACACTTACACTAACCCTAAACTTAATCGTAACCCTAACCCGTACCCTAACCCTAAAACTAACACGTACCCTAACCCCAACCCTAACCGTAACCTGTACCATAACCCTATCCCTAACCCTAATCCTGACCCTAAACCTAACCCTAACCCGTACCCTAACACTAACCCGCACCTAAACCTAACCCTAACCCGTACCCTGACCCTAACCCGTAACCTAACCTAACCCTAACCCTAAACTTAACCCGTACCCTAACCTAACCCTAACCCGTACCCTTACCCTAACCCTAACCCTATACGTACACTAACCCTAACCCTAACACTAACCCTAAGCCGAACTCTAACCAAAACCCTAACACTAAACCTAACCCTAATCCGTACTCTAACCCTTACCCATACCCTAACACTAACACTTACCCTAACCCTAAACCTAAACCGTACCCTAACCCTAAACGGTATCCTAACACGTACCCAAACCCTAAACCTAACACGTACCCTAACCCTAACCCTAACCCTCACCCGCACACTAAACCTAACCCTAACCCTAGACCTAACACGTACACTAACCCTATCCCGTACCGTAACCTTAACCCTATCCCGTACCGTAACCCTAACCCTAACCCTAACCCTACCTAACCCGAACCCTAACTCTTACCGTAACCAGTACCCTAACCCTACCGGTAGCCTAACCCAAACTCTAACCCTAACCCTTACACCTAACCCTAACCCTTACCCTAAACCGTACCCAAACGGTAAACCTAACCCCTACCCTAACACTAACCGAAACACGTACTCTAAACCTAACCCTAACCCTAACCCGCACCCTAAACTTAAACCTAACCCTAACCCAAACCATAACACCTTACCGTAACCTAAACCTAACCCAAACCTTAACCCTAACCCTAACCTTAACCATAACCCTAACCCGTAACCTATCCCTAAAACTAACACGTACCCTATCCCCACCCCTAACCCTAACCCTTACCCTAACACTAACCCTAACCCTAACCCTAACCCGCACCCTAAACCTAACCCTAACCCGTGCCCTAACCCTAACTCGTAACCTAAACCTAACCCTAACCCTAAACTTAACCCGTACCCTAAACCTAACCCTAACCCGTACCCTAACCCTAACACTAACCCTTCCCCTAACCGTACCCTAAACCTAACCCTAACCCTCACCCTAACACTAACCAGTACTGTAACCCTAACCTGTAACATAACCCTACCCCTAAGCCGTATCCTAACCCTAACCCTAACTCGAACACTAATGCTAACCCTGACCCTAACACTAACCCTTACCCTAAACCTAAACCGTACCCTAAACCTAAACCTAAACCTAACCCTGACCCTAACCCTAACCCTAACCCGTACCCTAACCCTAACCCTAAACCTAACACTAACCCTAACCCATATTCTAAACCTAACCCTAACCTTTGACCTAACCCTTACCCAACCCTTACCTGTACCCTAACCCTAACCCTAACCCGTCCACAAACCCTAACATTAACCCTAACCCATAACCTAGCGTTAGCCCTAACCGTAACCCTAAGCCTAACCCGCACCCTAAACCTAAAAGTAACCCTGACACTAACCATAACCCTTAGAGTACCCTAACCTAACCCATACCCTTACACTAACCCTAACCTTAATCGTAACCCTAACCCGTACCCTAACCCTAAACTAACACGTACCCTAACCCCAACCATAACCGTAACCCGTACCATAACCCTATCCCTAACCATAATCCTGACCCTAAACCTCACCCTAACCCGTACCCTAACCCTAATCCGCACCTAAACCTAAACCTAACCCGTACCCTGACCCTAACCCGTAACCTAACCTAACCCTAACCCTAAACTTAACCCGTACCCTAAACCTAACCCTAACCCATACCCTTACCCTAACCCTAACCCTAAATGTATACGTACACTAACCCTAACCCTAACACTAACAATAACCCTAACACGAACTCTAACCCTAACCCTAACCCTAAACTTAACCCTAATACGTACTCTAACCCTAACCCGTACCCTAACACTAACACTTACCCTAACCCTAAACCTAACCCGTACCCTAACCCTAAACGGTACCCTAACCCGTACCCAAACCCTAAACCTAACACGTACCCTAACCCTAACCCTAACCCTCACCCTCACCCGCACACTAAACCTAACCCTAACCCTAGACCTAACACGTACACTAACCCTATCACGTACCGTAACCTTAAACCTATCCCGTACCGTAACCCTAACCCTAGACCTAACACGTACACTAACCCTATCCCGTACCATAACCTTAAACCTATCCCGTACCGTAACCCTAACCCTAACCCTAACCCTACCTAACCCGAACCCTAACTCTTACCGTAACCAGTACCCTAACCCTACCCGTAGCCTAACCCAAACTCTAACCCTAACCCCTACACCTAACCCTAACCCTTACCCTAAACCGTACCCAAACGGTAAACCTAACCCGTACCCTAACACTAACCGAAACACGTACTCTAAACCTAACCCTAACCCTAACCCGCCCCTAAACTTAAACCTAACCCTAACCCAAACCATAACCCTTAACCGTAACCTAAACCTAACCCAAACCTTAACCCTAACCCTAACCTTAACCGTAACCCTAACCCAAAACCTAACCCTAAAACTAACCCGTACCCTAACCCCACCCCTAACCCTAAACCGTACCCTAACACTAACCCTAACCCTAACCCTGACCCTAAACCTAACCCTTACCCTTACACTAACCCTAACCCTAACCCTAACCCGCACCCTAAACCTAACCCTAATCCGTGCCCTAACCCTAACTCGTAACCTAAACCTAACCCTAACCCTAAACTAAATCGTACCCTAAACCTAACCCTAACCCGTACCCTAACCCTAACCCTAACCCTACCCCTAACCGTACTCTAAACCTAACCCTAACCCTCACCCTAACACTACCAGTTCTGTAACCCTAACCTGTAACATAACCCTAACCCTAACCCGTACCCTAACCCTAACCCTAACTCGTACACTAATGCTAACCCTGACCCTAACACTAACCCTTACCCTAAACCTAAACCGTACCCTAACCCTAACCCTAACCCTAACCCGTACCCTAAACCTAACCCTAACCCTAATTCGTACCCTAACCCCCACCCTAATCCTGACCCTAACCCTAACCCTAACCCGTACCCTAACCCTAAAACTAACACTAACCCTAACCCATATCCTAAACCTAACCCTAACCTTTGACCTAACCCGTACCCAACCCTTACCTGTACCCTAACACTAACTCTAACCCGTCCACAAACCCTAACATTAACCCTAACCCATAACCTAGCGTTAGCCCTAACCCTAACCCTAAGCCTATCCCGCACCCTAAACCTAAACCTAACCCTGACCCTAACCATAACCCTTAGCATAACCTAACCCTAACCCGTACCCTTACACTAACCCTAACCTTAATCGTAAACCTAACCCGTACCCTAACCCTAAAACTAACACGTACCCTAACCCCAACCCTAACGGTAACCCGTACCATAACCCTATCCCTAACCGTAATCCTGACCCTAAACCTAACGCTAACCCGTACCCTAACCCTAACCCGCACATAAACCTAAACCTAACCCGTACCCTGACCCTAACCCATAACCTAACCTAACCCTAACCCTAAACTTAACCCGTACCCTAACCTAACCCTAACCCGTACCCTTACCCTAACCCTAACCCTATACGTACACTAACCCTAACCCTAACCCTAACACTATCCCTAACCCGAACTCTAACCAAAAACCTAACGCTAAACCTAACCCTAATCCGTACTCTAACCCTTACCCATACCCTAACACTAACACTTACCCTAACCCTAAACCTAAACCGTACCCTAACCCTAAACGTAACCCTAACCCATACGCAAACCCTAAACCTAACACGTACCCTAACCCTAACCCTAACCCGCACACTAAACCTAACCCTAACCCTAGACCTAACACGTACACTAACCCTATCCCGTACCGTAACCTTAACCGTATCCCGTACCGTAACCCTTACACTAACCCTAACCCTACCTAACCCGAACCCTTACCCTAACCCTAACCAGTACCCTAACCCTACCCGAAGCCTAACCCAAACTCTAACCCTAACCCCTAAACCTAACCCTAACCCTAACCCTTACCCTAAACGCTACCCAAAGGGTAAACCTAACCCGTACCCTAACACTAACCGAAACCCGTACTCTAAACCTAACCCTAACCCTAACCCTAACCCGCACCCTAAATTTAAACCTAACCCTAACCCAAACCATAACCCTTAACCGTAACCTAAACCTAACCCAAACCTTAACCCTACCCCTAACCTTAACCGTAACCCTAACCCGTAACCTAACCCTAAAACTAACCCGTACCCTAACCCCAACCCTAGCCCTAACCCGTAAGCTAAACTAACCCTAGCCCAAACCCTTACCTTAAACCTAATCCTAACCCTTACACTAACCCTAACCCGCACCCTAAACCTAACCCTAACACATACCCTAACCCTAAACCGTAAACTAAACCTAACCCTAACCCTAAACTTAACCCGCACGCTAAACCTATCCCGTACTCTAAATCTAACCCTAACCCGTATCCTAAACCTAAACTTAACCCTAAGCCTAACCCGTACATTAACCCTAAACCTAACACTAACCCTACCCCGTACTCTAACCCTAACCATAAACCTAACCTTAACCCGTACCCTAACCCTAACCCTAACCCTAACACTATCCCTAACCCGTACTCTAACCCTAACCCTAACCGTACTCTAACCCTAACCCTAAACCCTACACTAACCCTCACCCGTACTGTAACCCTAAATCACACCATGACACTAAACCTAAACCGTACCCGAACCCTAACCCTAACTCGTACCCTAACCCTAACCCTAAACCTGACCCTAAACCTAACCCTAACCCGTACCCTAAACCTAATCCTTACGCTAACCATAACCCTAACCCTAACCCCCTAAGCCTAAACAATACCCTAACCCTAAACCTAATCCTACACTAACCCTAAACCGTACCCTAAACCTAACCTTAACCCTTGACCTAACTCGTAACCTACACTATCCCGTTACCTAACACTAAACCTAACCCGTACCCAAACCCTAACAGTAACCCTAACCCATACCCTAGTGCTAGCCCTAACCCTAAACCTAAACCTAAACCTCACCCTAAACCTAAACCTAACCCTAACCCTAACCCTGACCCTAAACCTAACCCTCACCCGTAACCTAAACCTAACCCTAACCCTAAACTTAATGCGTACACTAACCCTATCCCGTACCCTAAACCTAACCCTAACCCGTACCGTAACCCTAACCCTAACTCTAACCCTATCCGTACACTAACCCTAAACCTAACCCTAACACGTACACTAACCCTAACCCGAACCCTAACCCTAACCCTAACCCTAACCCGGACCCTAAACCTACCCGGAGCCTAACCCTAACTCTAACCCTAACTCTAAACTTAACCCGTACGCTAACCCTATCCCGTACCTTAAACCTAACCCTAACCCGTATCCTAACCCTAAACCTAACCCTAAGCCTAACTCGTACATTAACCCTAACCCTAACCCTTACCCTAACCCGTAACCAAACGGTAAACCTAACCCGTACACTAACACTAACCCACACCCGTACTCTAACACTAAACCTAACCCTAATCCTAACCCGCACCTTAAACTTAACACTAATCCTAACCCAAACCATAACCCTTAACCGTAACCTAACCCTAACCCATACCCTAACCCTAACCCTAACCTTAACCATAACCCTAACCTGTACCCTAACCCTAAAACTAACCCATACCCTAACCCCAACTCTAAACCTAACACGTACTCTAAAACTAACCCTAACCCTATCCTGACCCTAAACCTAACTTTAACCCGTACCCTAACCCTAACCCATAACCTAAACCTAACCCTAACCCTAAAGTTAACCCGTACGCTAACCCTATCCCGAACCCTGAACCTAACCCTAAACCGTATCCTAACCCTAAATCTAACCCTAAGCCTAACCCGTACATTAACCCTATCCTAAACCTAACACTATCCCTACACGGTACTTTAACCCTAACCCTACCCTAACCCTAAACCTAACCCTAACCCGTACCCTAACCCTAACCCGTAACCTAAACCTAACCCTAACCCTAAACTTAACCCGTACGCTAACCATATCCCGTACCCTGAACCTAACCCTAACCCGTATCCTAACCCTAAACCTAACCCTAAGCCTAACCCGTACAATAACCCTAACTCTAACACTAACACTAACCCTACCACGTACTTTAACCCTAAACCTAACCCTAACCCTAAACCTAAACCTAACCCTAACCCGTACCCTATCCCTAACACGAACCCTAACCCGAACCCTAACACTAACCCGTACACTAACGCTAACCCGTACCCTAACCTTACCCTAACACTAACCTTATCCATACACTAACCATAACCCTAATCCTAACACTAACCCTAACCCGAACTCTAACCCTAAACCGTACCCTAAACCTAACCCTAACTCTAACCCTATCCGTACACTAATCCTAACCCCAACCCTAACCCTAACCCGTACCATAACCCTATCCCTAACCTGAACCCTGACCCTAAACCTAAACATAACCCGGACCCTAAACCTAACCCTAACACTAACCTTATCCATACACTAACCATAACCCTAATCCTAACACTAACACTAACCCGTACTCTAACCCTAACCCGTACCCTAAATCTAACCCTAACTCTAACCCTATCCGTACACTAATCCTAACCCCAACCCTAACCCTAACCCGTACCATAACCTTATCCCTAACCCTAACCCTGACCCTAAACCTAAACATAACCCGGACCCTAACCCTAACCCTAACACTAAACCTAACCCTAACCCGTACCCTAACCCTAACCCGTAACCTAAAACTAACCCTAGCCCTAAACTTAACCCGTACACTAACCCTATCTGGTACCCTGAACATAAACCTAACCCGTATCCTAACCCTAAACCTAACCCTAAGACTAATCCGTACATTAACCCTAACCCTAACCCTAACACTAACCCTACCACGTACTTTAACCCTAACCGTAACCCTAACCCTAACCCTAAACCTAACCCTAACCCGCACGCTATCCCTAACACATACCCTAACCCTAACCCTAACCCGCACACTAAACCTAACACTAACACTAGAACTAACACATACACTAACCCTATCCCGTACCGTAAATTTAACTCTAACCCGTACCGTAACCCTAACACTAACCCTAAACCCAACCCTAACCCTAACCCTAACCCTAACCCGTACACTAACCCTAACCCGTACCCTAATCCTAACCCTAACCCTAACCCTATCCGTACACTAACTCTAACCCTAACCCTAACAATAACCCTAACCCGTACTCTAACCCTAACCCGTACCCTAACCCTAACCCTTACCCTAACCCTAAACCTAACCCGTACCCACACCCTAACCCGTAACCTAAACCTAACGCTAACCCTAAACTTAACCCATACGCTAACCCTATCCCGGACACTAAACCTAACCATAACCCGTACCCTAAGCCTAACCCTAACCCTAACCCTATCCATACACTAACCCTAACCTTAACCCTAAATCTAACACTAAACCTAAAACGTAATCTAACCCTAACCCTAACGCTAAACCTAACCCTAACCCGAACCCTAAACCTAACCTGTACCCTAACACTGACACTAACCCTAACCCTGACCCTAAACCTAATCCTAACCCTAACCCGTACACTAACCCTAACCCTAACCCTAAACCGCACCCTAAACCTAACCCTAACCCGTACTTTAACCCTAACCCGTAAACTAAACCTAACCCTAACCCTAAACTTAACCCGTACGCTAACACTATCCCATACACTAAACCTAACCCTAACCAGTAACCTAACCCTAAACCTAACCCTAAGCCTAACTCGTCCATTAAACCTAACCCTAACCCTAACACTAACACTACCCCATCCTCTAACCCTAACCCTAACACTAATCCTAACCCTAACACATACCCTAACCGTAATCCTAAACCTTTCCCTAACCCTAACACTAACCCTAACCCGTACTCTAAGCCTAACCCTAACCCTAAACCTAACCCTAACCCGCACCCTATCCCTAACACGTACCCTAACCCTAGCCCTAACCCTAACCCGCACACTAAACCTAACACTAACCCTAGACATAACACGTACACTAAACCTATCCCGTACCGTAACCTTAACCCTAACCCGTTCCATAACCCTAACACTAACCCTAACCCCAACCCTAACCCTAACCCTAACCCTAACCCTAACCGTACACTAACCCTAAACCTAACCCTAACACCTACCCTAACCCGTACTCTAACCCTAACCCGTACCCTAACACTAACCCTTACCCTAAACCTAAACCTAACCCGTACCCAAACCCTAACCCGTAACCTAAACCTAACCCTAAACCTAAACTTAACCCATACGCTAACCCTATCCCGTACCCTAAACCTAACCCTAACCCGTACCCTAAACCTAACCCTAACTTTAAGTGTACCCTAACCCTTACCCTAAACTTTCCCTAACCCTAACACTAACCCTAACCCGTACTCTAAGCCTAACCCTAACCCTAAACCTAACCCTAACCTGCACCCTATCCCTAACACGTACCCTAACCCTAAACCTAACCCGCACACTAAACCTAACACTAACCCTAGACCTAACACGTACACTAAACCTATCCCGTACCGTAACCTTAACCCTAACCCTAACCCTGACCATAACTCTAACCCTAACCCGTACCCTAAAGCTAACCCATACTTTAACCCTAACCCTAACCCAAACCCTAACCCTTGACTTAACCCATACCCAAACCTATCCCGTACCCTAACCCTAACCCTAACCCGTACCCAAAACCTAACAGTAACTCTAACCCATACCCTAGCACGAACCCTAACCTTTACCCTAAGCCTAACCCGCACCCTAAACCTAAACCTAACACTAACCCTAAACTTAACCCGTACGCTAACCATATCCCGTACCCTGAACCTAACCCTAACCTGTATCCTAACCCTAACCCTAACCCTAACCCTATCCCTTACTTTAACCCTAACCCTAACCCTAAACCTAATCCTCCCCCTAACCCGTACCCTATCCCTAACACGTACCCTAACCCTAACCCTAACCCTAACCCTAACCCGCACACTAAACCTAACACTAACCCTAGACCTAACACGTACAGTAACCCTATCCCATACCGTAACCTTAACCCTAACCCGTACCGTAACCCTAACACTAACACTAACCCTAACCCTAACCCGTACCCTAACCCTACCCGTAGCCTAACCCTAACTCTAACCCTAAAGCCTAACCCTAACCCTAAACCTTACCCTAACCCGTACCCAAATGGTAAACATAACCTGTAACCTAACACTAACCCAAACCCGTACTCTAACCCTAACCCTAACCCGCACCTTAAACTTAACCCTAACCCTAACCAACCATAACCCTTAACCGTAACCTAACCCTAAAACATACCCTAACCCTAACCCTAACCTTAACCATAAACCTAACCTGTACCCTAACCCTAAAACTAACCCGTACCCTAACCCCAACCCTAAACCTAACCCGTACTCTAACACTAACTCTAACCCTAACCCTGACCCTAAACCTAACCTTAACCCTTACACTAACCCTAACCCTAACCCGTACCCAAACCCTAACAGTAAACCTAACCCATACCCTAGCGCTAACCCTAAACCTAACCCTAAGCCTAACCCGCACCCTAAACCTAAAACTAACCCTTACCCTAACCATAACCCTTACCCGTACCCTAACCCTAACCCATAACCTAACACTAACCCTAACCTTGACCGTAACCCTAACCCGTACCCTAACCCTAAAACTAACCCATACCCTAACCCCAACCCTAAACCTAACCCGTACCATAACCCTATCCCTAAACCTAACCCTGACCCTAAACCTAACCATAACCCGTACCCTAATCATAACCCTCACCTAAACCTAACTCTAACCCGTACCCTATCCCTAACCCATAATCTAAACCTAACCATAAACCTAAACTTAACCCGTACACTAACCCTATCCCGTACCCTAAACCTAACCCTAACATGTACCCTAAACCAAACCCTAACCCTAACCCTATCCGTACACTCACCCTAACCCTAATCCTAACACTAACCCTAACCCGTACTCTAACCCTAACCCTAACCCTAAACCTAACCCTAACCCGTACTTAACCCTAATGCGTACCCTAGCACTAACCCTTACCCTAACCCTAAACCTAACCCGTACCCTAACCCTAAACGTAACCCTAACCCATACCCAAACACTAACCCTAACACGTACCCTAACCCTAACCCTAACCCTAACCCGCACACTAAACCTAACCCTAACCCTAGACCTAACACGTACACTAACCCTATCCCGTACCGAAACCTTAACACTAACCCGTACCGTAACCCTAACACTAACTCTAACCCTAACCCTATACCTAACTCTAAACCGTAAAATAACCC
The DNA here is from genome assembly GCA_032313775.1 of Urocyon cinereoargenteus. NCBI lineage: Eukaryota > Metazoa > Chordata > Mammalia > Carnivora > Canidae > Urocyon > Urocyon cinereoargenteus. Next base: position 58,652,331 of record JAVLSZ010000017.1, read on the forward strand.
TAACCCGAACCCTAACCCTAACAATAACCCGTACCCTAACCCTACCCGTAGCCTAACCCAAACTCTAACCCTAAACCTATCCCTAGCACTAACCCTAAACCTTAACCTAACCCGTACCCAAACGGTAAACCTAAACCATACCCTAACACTAAAACAAACTCGTACTCTAACCCTAACCCTAACCCTAACTCGCACCCAAAACTTAACCGTAACCCTAACCCAAACCATAACCCTTAACCGTAACCTAACCCTAACCCATACCATAAACCTATCCCTAACCTTAATCGTAACCCTAACCCATACCCTTACACTAAAAATATCCCATACCCTAACCCCAACCCTAACCGTAAGCCGTAACCTAACACTAACCCTAACCCTAACACTGACCCTAAACCTAACCCTAAACCTTACACTAACCCTAACCGTACATTAACCCCAACCCTAACCCTAACCCTAACCCGTACCCTAACACTAACACTAACCCGTACCCTAACCCGTACCCAAACCCTAACCCTAACACGTACAATAACCCTAACCCTAACCCTAACCCGCACCTAAACCTAACCCTAACCCTAGACCTAACACGAACACTAACCCTATCCCATAACCCAACCTTAACACTAACCCGTACCGTAACAATAACACTAACCCTAACACTAACCCGTACACTAACCCGTACACTAACCCTATCCCGAACCCTAACCCTAACCCTAACACGTACCCTAACGCTACCCGTAGCCTAACCATAACTCTAACCCTAACCCCTAACCGTAACATTAACCCTTACCTTAACCCATACCCAAACGGTAAACCTAAACCGTACCCTAACACTAACCCAAACCCGTACCCTACACCTAACCCTAACCCTGACCCTAACCCTAACCCGCACCCTAAACTTAACCCACACCCTAACCCAAACCTTAACCCTTAACCGTAATTTAAACCTAACCGATATTATAACCTAACCCTAACCCTAAGCCTAACCCGCACCCTAAACTTAACCTAACTCTTACCCTAGCCATAAAACTTACCCGTAACCTAACCCAGACCCATACCCAACAGTAACCCTAACCATAACCATAACCCTAATCCATACCCTAACCCGTACCATAACCCTATCCCTAACACTAACCCCAACCCTAAACATAACCCTAACCCGTACCCTAAACCTAACCCGCACCTAAACCTAACCCTAACCCGTACCCTAACCCTAACCCGTAACCTAAACCTAACCCTAACCCTAAACTTAAACCATACAGTAAACCTATCCCGTACCCTAAACCTAACCCTAATCCGTTCCCTAACCGTAACCCTAACCGTAAACCTAACACTAACCCGAACCCGTACTCTAACCCTTACCCTAACCCTAACCCTATCCGAACTCTAACACTAAACCTAACCCTCACCCAAACCCTAACTCTACCCTGACCCTAACCCTAACCCTTACCCGTACCCGAAACCTAACCCATACACTAACCCTAACCCTAACCCGTACACTAAACTTAACCCTAATCCTAACTCGTACCCTAACCCTAACACTAACCCTGACCATAATCCTAACCCTAACCCGTACCCTAAGCCTAACCCATACCCTAACCCTAACCCTAAACCTAACCCTAACCCTAACCCTAACCCGCACTCTAAACCTAAACATAACCCGAAACCTAACCATAACCCTTAACCGTACCCTAACCCTAACCCATACCCTAACCATAACCCTAACCTTACCCATAACCCGGACCCATACCCTAACCCTAAAACTAACCTATACGCTAACCCCAACCCTAACCCTAACCCGTAACATAACCCTATCCCTAATCCTTACCCTGACTCTAAACCTAACCCTAAAACGAACCCTAACCCTAAATCTAACCCTAAAACTAACCCGCACCTAAACCTAACCCTAACCCGTACCCTAACCCTAACCCGTAACCTTAACCTAACCCTAACCCTAAGCTTAACCCATACGCTAACCTTTCCCGTACCCTAAAACTAACCCTAACCCGTACCCTAAACCTAACACTAACCCTAACCCTATTCGTACACTAACCCTAACACTAACCCTAACACTAACACTAAACCTAACCCGTACTCAAACCCTAACCCTAACCCTAAACCTAACCCTAACCCATACTCTAACCCTAACCCGTACCCTAACACTAACCCTAACCCTAACACTAACCCTACCCATACTCTAACATTATACCTAACCCTAACTCAAACCCTAACCCGTAGTGTAACCCTAACCCTAACCCTACCCGTACAGTAACCCTAACCCGTACCCTAACCCGTACCCTAACACTACACCTAAGCCTAACCCTGACCCTAACCCGTACCCTAACCCTAAACCGTACCCGAACCCTAACCCTAAACCTAACCCGTACCCTAACCTAAACATAACACTAACCCGTACCCAACCCCTAACCCTAACACGCACCCTAACTCTAACCCTAACCCGCACACTATACGTAACCCTAACCCTAGACCTAACACGTACACTAACCCTATCCCGTACCCTAACCTTAACCCTAACCCGTACCGTAACCCTAACACTAACCCTAACCCTAACCCTAACTCTAACCTTAACCCGTACCCTAACCCTACCCGAAACCTAACCGTAACCTTAACCCGTACCCTAACCCTACCCATAGCCTAACCCTAACTCTAACCCTAACCCCTAACCCTTACCTTAACCCTAACCCTTACGCTAAACTGTACCCAAACGGTAAACCTAACGTGTACTCTAACACTAACCCAAACCCGTACTCTAACCCTAACCCGCACCCTAAACTTAACCCTAACCCTAACCCAAAGCATAAGCCTTAACCGTAACATAACCCTAACCCGTACTCTAACCCTAACATTAACCCAAACCCTAACCGTACTCTAACCGTCACACTAACCCTAACCCTAACCCTAACCCGTACCCTAACCCTGAACCTAACCCTTTCCCTAAACCTAACACTAACCCCAATCTGTACTCTAACCCTAACCCTAAACCTAAACCTAACCCGTAACCTAACACTAACCCTAACTCGTACCCTAACACCAAACCTGACCCTAACCCTAACCCGTACCCTAAACCTAACCCATACCCTAACCCTAACCCTAACCCTAAACCGTACCCTAAACCTAACCCTAACCCTAACTCATATCCTAACACTAACCCTAACCCTGACCCTAACCTAACCCTAACCCGTACCCTAAACCTAACCCATACACTAAACTTAACCCTAAACCTTACCCTAACCCTAACCCGTACCCGAAACCTAACCCTAACCCTAACCCGTACCCTAAACCTTACCCTAACCCTAACCCATACCCTAAACCTAACCCTAACCCTAACCCGTACCCTAAACCTAACAATAACCCTAACTCATATCCTAACACTAACCCTAACCCTGACCCTAACCTAACACTAACCCGTACCCTAAACCTAACCCATACCCTAACCATAACCCTAAACCTTACCCTAACCCTAACCCATACCCTAAACCTAAACATAACCCTTGACCTAACCCGTACGCAACCCTATCTCGTACCCTAAACCTAACCCTAACCCGTACCCAAACCCTAACAGTAACCCTAACCCATACCCTAGCGCTAAACCTAATCCTAACCCTAAGCCTACCCGCACCCTAAACCTAAAAGTAACCAAACCCTAACCATAAGCCTTACCCGTACCCTAACCCTAACCCATACCCTAACACTAACCCTAACTTTAACCGTAACCCTAACCCGTACCCTAAACATAAACCGTAACCTAAACCTAACCCTAACCCTAAACTTAAACCGTACACTAACCCTATCCCGTACCCTAAACCTAAATCTAACCCGTACCCTAACCCTAACCCTAACCCTAACCCTATCCTTACACTAAACCTAACCCTAACACTAACACTAACCCTAACCCGTAATCTAACCCTAACCTTAGCCCTTAACATAACTCTAACCCGTACTCTAACCCTAACCCGTACCCGAACAAAAACCCTTACCTTAACCCTAAACCAAAACCGTACCCTAAACCAAACGTAACCCTCACCCGTATCCAAACCTTAACCCTAACACATACCCTAACCCTAATCCTAACCCTAACCCGAACACTAAACCTAACCATAACCCTAGACCTAACACGTACACTAACCCTATCCCGAACCGTACCCTTAACCCTAACCCGTACCGTAACCCTAACCCTAACCCTAAACCTAAACCTAACCCTAACCCTAACCCGTACACTAACCCTAACCTGAACCCTAACCCTAACACTAACCCGTACCCTAACCCTACCCGTAGCCTAACCCTACCCCTACCCCTAACCCCTAACCCTAAACCTAATCCTTACCCTAACCCATACCCAAATGGTAAACCTAACCGATACCTAACATTAACCCAAACCCGTACTCTAACACTAACCCTAACCCTAACCCGAACCATAAACTTAACCCTAACCCTAACACAAACCATAACCCTTAACCGTAATCTAACCCTAATCCATACCCTAACCCGAACCCTAACCTTAACCATAACCCTAACCCGTACCTTAACCCTAAAACTAACCCGGACCCTAACTCCACCCCTAACCCTAAACCGTACCCTAACACTAACCCTACCCTAACCCTGACCCTAACCTAACTATTACCCTTACACTAACCCTAACCTTAATCCTAACCCGCACCCTAAACCTAACCCTAACCCATTCCCTAACCCTAACTCGTAACCTAAACATAACCTTAACCCTTAACCCGTACGCCTACCCTATCCCGTACCCTAAAGCGAACCCTAAACCTTATCCTAACCCTAAACCTAAACCTACGCCTAACCTGTACATTAACCCTAACCAGACCTAACACTAAACCTACCCGGTTCTCTAATCCTAAACCTAACCCTAACCCTAACCCTAAACATACAACTAACCCTAACACTAACCCTAACCCGTACTATAACCCTAACCCTAACCCATACCCTAACCGTAATCTAACCGTAACCCTAACCCTCACCCTAACACTAACCAGTACTGTAACCCTAACCCGTAACATAACCCTAACCCGTACCCTAACCCCAACCCTAACCCTAACCCTAACACGTACACTAACCCTAACCCGTACCCTAATCTTAACCCTAACCCTAACCCTATCCGTACACTAACCCTAACCCTAACCCTAACAATAACCCTAACCCGTACTCTAACCCTAACCGGTACCCTAAAACTAACCCTTACCCTAACCCTAACCCTAACCCATACCCACACCCAAACCCGTAACCTAAACCTAACGCTAACCCTAAACTTAACCCATACACTAACCCTATCCCGTACCCTAAACCTAACCCTAACCCGTACCCTAAGCCTAACCCTCACCCTAACCCTATCCGTACACTAACCCTAACCTTAACCCTAAATCTAACACTAAACCTAAAACGTACTCTAACCCTAACCCTAACGCTAAACCTAACCCTAACCCGAACCCTAACCCTAACCTGTACCCTAACACTGACACTAACCCTAACCCTGACCCTAAACCTAATCCTAACCCTAACCCGTACACTAACCCTAACCCTAACCCTAAACCGCACCCTAAACCTAAACCTAACCCGTACTTTAACCCTAACCCGTAAACTAAACCTAACCCTAACCCTAAACTTAACCCGTACGCTAACACTATCCCATACACTAAACCTAACCCTAACCAGTAACCTAACCCTAAACCTAACCCTAAGCCTAACTCGTCCAATAAACCTAACCCTAACCCTAACACTAACACTACCCCATCCTCTAACCCTAACCCTAACACTAATCCTAACCCTAACACATACCCTAACCGTAACCCTAAACCTTTCCCTAACCCTAACACTAACCCTAACCCGTACTCTAAGCCTAACCCTAACCCTAAACCTAACCCTAACCCGCACCCTATCCCTAACACGTACCCTAACCCTAACCCTAACCCTAACCCGCACACTAAACCTAACACTAACCCTAGACCTAACACGTACACTAAACCTATCCCGTACCGTAACCTTAACCCTAACCCGTTCCGTAACCCTAACACTAACCCTAACCCCAACCCTAACCCTAACCCTAACCCTAACCCTAACCCTATCCGTACACTAACCCTAAACCTAACCCTAACACCAACCCTAAACTGTACTCTAACCCTAACCCGTACCCTAACACTAACCCTTACCCTAACCCTAAACCTAACCCGTACCCTACCCTAACCCGTAACCTAAACATAACCCTAAACCTAAACTTAACCCATATGCTAACCCTAACCCGTACCCTAAACCTAACCCTAACCCGTACCCTAAACCTAACCCTAACTTTAAGTGTACCCTAACCCTAACCCTAAACTTTCCCTAACCCTAACACTAACCCTAACCCGTACTCTAAGCCTAACCCTAACCCTAAACCTAACCCTAACCCGCACCCTATACCTAACACGTACCCTAACCCTAACCCTAACCCGCACACTAAACCTAACACTAACCCTAGACCTAACACGTACACTAAACCTATCCCGTACCGTAACCTTAACCCTAACCCTAACCCTGACCATAACTCTAACCCTAACCCGTACCCTAAGGCTAACACATACTTTAACCCTAACCCTAACCCAAACCCTAAACCTTGACTTAACCCGTACCCAAACCTATCCCGTACCCTAACCCTAACCCTAACCCATACCCATCCCTAACAGTAACTCTAACCCATACCCTAGCGCGAACCCTAACCTTTACCCTAAGCCTAACCCGCACCCTAAACCTAAACCTAACACTAACCCTAAACTTAACCCGTACGCTAACCATATCCCGTACCCTGAACCTAACCCTAACCTGTATCCTAACCCTAACCCTAACCCTAACCCTAACCCTATCCCTTACTTTAACCCTAACCCTAACCCTAAACCTAATCCTCCCCCTAACCCGTACCCTATCCCTAACACGTACCCTAACCCTAACCCTAACCCTAACCCTAACCCGCACACTAAACCTAACACTAACCCTAGACCTAACACGTACACTAAACCTATCCCGTACCGTAACCTTAACCCTAACCCTAACCCTGACCATAACTCTAACCCTAACCCGTACCCTAAGGCTAACACATACTTTAACCCTAACCCTAACCCAAACCCTAAACCTTGACTTAACCCATACCCAAACCTATCCCGTACCCTAACCCTAACCCTAACCCATACCCAAACCCTAACAGTAACTCTAACCCATACCCTAGCGCGAACCCTAACCTTTACCCTAAGCCTAACCCGCACCCTAAACCTAAACCTAACACTAACCCTAAACTTAACCCGTACGCTAACCATATCCCGTACCCTGAACCTAACCCTAACCTGTATCCTAACCCTAACCCTAACCCTAACCCTAACCCTATCCCTTACTTTAACCCTAACCCTAACCCTAAACCTAATCCTCCCCCTAACCCGTACCCTATCCCTAACACGTACCCTAACCCTAACCCTAACCCTAACCCGCACACTAAACCTAACACTAACCCTAGACCTAACACGTACAGTAACCCTATCCCATACCGTAACCTTAACCCTAACCCGTACCGTAACCCTAACACTAACACTAACCCTAACCCTAACCCTAACCCGTACCCTAACCCTACCCGTAGCCTAACCCTAACTCTAACCCTAAAGCCTAACCCTAACCCTAAACCTTACCCTAACCCGTACCCAAATGGTAAACATAACCCGTACCCTAACACTAACCCAAACCCGTACTCTAACCTTAACCCTAACCCGCACCTTAAACTTAACCCTAACCCTAACCAACCATAACCCTTAACCGTAACCTAACCCTAAAACATACCCTAACCCTAACCTTAACCATAACCCTAACCTGTACCCTAACCCTAAAACTAACCCGTACCCTAACCCCAACCCTAAACCTAACCCGTACTCTAACACTAACTCTAACCCTAACCCTGACCCTAAACCTAACCTTAACCCTTACACTAACCCTAACCCTAACCCGTACCCAAACCCTAACAGTAAACCTAACCCATACCCTAGCGCTAACCCTAAACCTAACCCTAAGCCTAACCCGCACCCTAAACCTAAAACTAACACTTACCCTAACCATAACCCTTCCCCGTACCCTAACCCTAACCCATAACCTAACACTAACCCTAACCTTGACCGTAACCCTAACCCGTACCCTAACCCTAAAACTAACCCATACCCTAACCCCAACCCTAAACCTAACCCGTACCATAACCCTATCCCTAAACCTAACTCTGACCCTAAACCTAACCATAACCCGTACCCTAATCATAACCCTCACCTAAACCTAACTCTAACCCGTACCCTATCCCCAACCCATAATCTAAACCTAACCATAAACCTAAACTTAACCCGTACACTAACCCTATCCCGTACCCTAAACCTAACCCTAACATGTACCCTAAACCAAACCCTAACCCTAACCCTATCCGTACACTCACCCTAACCCTAATCCTAACACTAACCCTAACCCGTACTCTAACCCTAACCCTAACCCTAAACCTAACCCTAACCCGTACTCTAACCCTAAGGCGTACCCTAGCACTAACCCTTACCCTAACCCTAAACCTAACCCGTACCCTAACCCTAAAAATAACCCTAACCCATACCCAAACCTTAACCCTAACACGTACCCTAACCCTAACCCTAACCCTAACACGTACCCTAACCCTAACCCTAACCCGCACCCAAAACTTAACCGTAACCCTAACCCAAATCATAACCCTTAACCGTAACCTAACCCTAACCCATACCATAAACCTATCCCTAACCTTAATCGTAACCCTAACCCATACCCTTACACTAAAAATATCCAATACCCTAACCCCAACCCTAACCCTAAGCCGTAAGCTAACACTAAACCTAACCCTAACCCTGACCCTAAACCTAACCCTAAACCTTACACTAACCCTAACCGTACATTAACCCCAACCCTAACCCTAACCCTAACCCGTACCCTAACACTAACACTAACCCGTACCCTAACCCGTACCCAAACCCTAACCCTAACACGTACAATAACCCTAACCCTAACCCTAACCCGCACCTAAACCTAACCCTAACCCTAGACCTAACACGAACACTAACCCTATCCCATAACCCAACCTTAACACTAACCCGTACCGTAACAATAACACTAACCCTAACACTAACCCGTACACTAACCCGTACACTAACCCTATCCCGAACCCTAACCCTAACCCTAACACGTACCCTAACGCTACCCGTAGCCTAACCATAACTCTAACCCTAACCCCTAACCGTAACATTAACCCTTACCCTAACCCATACCCAAACGGTAAACCTAAACCGTACCCTAACACTAACCCAAACCCGTACCCTACACCTAACTCTAACCCTGACCCTAACCCTAACCCGCACCCTAAACTTAACCCACACCCTAACCCAAACCTTAACCCTTAACCATAATTTAAACCTAACCGATATTATAACCTAACCCTAACCCTAAGCCTAACCCGCACCCTAAACTTAACCTAACTCTTACCCTAGCCATAAAACTTACCCGTAACCTAACCCAGACCCATACCCAACAGTAACCCTAACCATAACCATAACCCTAATCCATACCCTAACCCGTACCATAACCCTATCCCTAACACTAACCCCAACCCTAAACATAACCCTAACCCGTACCCTAAACCTAACCCGCACCTAAACCTAACCCTAACCCGTACCCTAACCCTAACCCGTAACCTAAACCTAACCCTAACCCTAAACTTAACCCATACAGTAAACCTATCCCGTACCCTAAACCTAACCCTAACCCGTTCCCTAACCCTAACCCTAACCGTAAACCTAACACTAACCCTAACCCGTACTCTAACCCTTACCCTAACCCTAACCCTATCCGAACTCTAACACTAAACCTAACCCTCACCCAAACCCTAACTCTACCCTGACCCTAACCCTAACCCTAACCCGTACTCGAAACCTAACCCATACACTAACCCTAACCCTAACCCGTACACTAAACTTAACCCGAATCCTAACTCGTACCCTAACCCTAACTCTAACCCTGACCATAATCCTAACCCTAACCCGTACCATAAGCCTAACCCATACCCTAACCCTAACCCTAAACCTAACCCTAACCCTAACCCGCACTCTAAACCTAAACATAACCCGAAACCTAACCATAACCCTTAACCGTACCCTAACCCTAACCCATACCCTAACCATAACCCTAACCTTACCCATAACCCGGACCCATACCCTAACCCTAAAACTAACCTATACCCTAACCCCAACCCTAACCCTAACCCGTAACATAACCCTATCCCTAACCCTTACCCTGACCCTAAACCTAACCCTAAAACGAACCCTAAACCTAAACCTAACCCTAAACCTAACCCGCACCTAAACCTAACCCTAACCCAACCCTAACCCTAACCCGTACCCTAAGCCTAACCCATACCCTAACCCTAACCCTAAACCTAACCCTAGCCCTAACCCATTCCCTAAACCTAAACCTAACCCTGGACCTAACCCGTACCTAAACCTATCCTGTACCCTAAACCTAGCCCTAACCCATACCGAAAACGTAACAGTAACCCTAACCCATACCCTAGCGCTAACCCTAACCCTAACCCTAACCCATACCCCAAAACTAACCCTAACACTGATGCTAACACTAACCCTTTCCCGTACCCTAACCCTAAACCGTACCCTAACCCTAACCCTAAACCTAACCCATACCCTAACCCTAAAATTAAACCTAGCCCGTACCCAAACCCTAACCCTAACACGTATCCTAACCCTAACCCTAACCCTAACCCTAACTCTAACCCTAAACCGCACACTGAACCTAACCCTAACCCTAAACCTAACACGTACACTAACCCTATCCTGTACCCTAAACTTGACCCTAACCCGTACCGTGACCCTAACACTAAACCTAACCCTTCCCTAACCCGTACACTCACCCTAACCCGAACCTTAACCCTAACCCTCACCCGTACCGTAACCCTACCCGTGGCCTAATCCAAACTCTAACCCAACCCCTAACACTAAGCTTAACCCTAACCCGTACCCAAATGGTAAACCTAACCCGTACCCTAACACTAACCCAAACCCGTACTCTAACACTAACCCTAACCCTAACATGCACCCTAAACTTAACTCTAACACTAACCCAAACCATAACCCTTAACCGTAACCTAAACCTAACTCATACCTAACCCTAACCCTAACCTTAACCATAACCCTAATCCGTACCCAAAACCTAAAACTAACCCGTACCCTAACCCCAACCCTAACCCTAACCCCTACCCTAACACAAACCCAAACCCAAACCCTGACCCTAAACCTAACCCTAACCCTTACACTAACCCTAACCCTAACCCAACCCGCACCCTAAACCTAACCCTAACCCGTATCCTAACCCTAACCTAACCCTAAGCCTAACCCGTATATTAACCCTAACCCTAACCCTAATACTAACCCTACCCCGTATTCTAACCCTACACCTAACCCTAACCCTGACTCGTACCCTAACCCTAACCCTAAATCTGACCCTAACCCTAACCTTAACACATAACCTAAACCTAACTCATACCCTATCCCTAACCCTAATCCTAAACCTAACCCTAACCTGTTCCCTAAACCTAACACTAACCCTTGACCTAACCTGTACACAGCCCTATCCCGTACCCTAACCCTAACCCTAAGCCTAAACCGTACATTAACCCAAATCCAAATATAAATTAGTATACTGCAAATATTTTGCATTCCTTTAGTGAACTAACCCGTACCCAAACCCTAACAGTAACCCTAAACCATACCCTAGCGCTAACACTTACCCTATCCCTAAACCTAAACCATACCCTAACCCTAAACTTAACCCTATCCCTAACCCTAACCCTAACCCGTACACTAACCCTAACCCTAAACCTAACTTAACACTAAACCTAACCCATACTCTAACCCTAACCCTAACCCTAAACCTAACCTGTACCCTAACCCCAAACCTAACCGTAACCCGTACCATAACCCTATCCCTATCCCTAAACCTGACCCTAAACCTAACACTAACCCAAACCCTAACCCTAACTCTAACCCTAACCCGCACCTAAACCTAACCCTAACCCTAACCCGTACCCTAACCCGTACCCTAAACCTAACCCTAACACCTTGTCTTAACCCGTACCCAACCCTTTCCCGTACCCTAACCCTAACCCGTACCCTGAACCTAACCCTAAACCGTATCCTAATCCTAAATCTAACCCTAAGCCTAACCCATACCTTAACCCTAACCCTAACCCTAACACTAACCCTACCCCGTACTTTAACCCTAACCCTAACCCTAACCCTAACCCTAACCTTAAACCTATCCCTAACCCGTACCCTATTCCTAACACATACCCTAAACCTAACCCTAACCCTAACCCTAAACCTAACCCGTACCCTAACCCTACCCGTAGCCTAACCCTAACTCTAAACCTAACTCCTAACCCTAACCCTAACCCTTACCCTAACCCGTATCCAAATGGTAAACCTAACCCTTACCCTAACACTAACCCAATCCCGTATTCTAACCTTAACCCTAACCCTAAACCTAACCCGCACCTTAAACTTAACCCTAACCGTAACCCGAAACATAACCCTTAACCGTAACCAAACCCTAACCCATACCCTAACCCTAAACCTAACCTTAACCATAACCCTAACCTGTACCCTAACCCTAAAACTAACCCGTGTCCTAACCACAACCCTAAACCTAACCCGTACTCTAACACTAACACTAACCCTAACCCTGACCCTAAACCTAACCCTAACTTGCACCCTAACCCTAACCCTGACCCTAACACTAACCGTAACCCGTACCCTAAACCTAATCCATACTCTAACCCTAATCCTAACCCTAACCCGTACCCTAAACCTAACCCACACCCTAACTCGTTCCCTACCCCTACCCCTAACCCTACCCTAACCTCAACCCTAACCCGTACCCTAAGCCTAACCCATTCCTAACACTAACCCTAACCCTAACCCTAACCCTAACCCTAACCCTAACCCGTACCCTAAACCTAACCCTAGCCCTTGACCTAACCCGTACAAAACCCTAACATTAACCCTAACACATAACCTAGCACTAACCCTAACCCAAACCCTAAACCGCACCCTAAACCTAAACCTAACCCTAACCCTAACCATAACCGTTACCCATACCCTAACCGTACCCATATCCTAACCCTAACCCTAACGTTAACCATAACCCTGATTCGTAACCTAACACTAAAACTAACCTGTACCCTAACCCCAAACCTAACCCTAACCCGTACCATAACCCTATCCCTAACCCTAACCCTGACCCTAAACCTAACCCTAACCCAAATCCTAACCCTAACCCTAACCCTAACCCTAAACCGCACACTAAACCAACACCTAAACCTAGACCTAACACGTACACTAACCCTATCCCGTACTGGAAACTTATCCCTAACCCATACCGTAACCCTAACACTAACCCTAACCCTAACCATAACCCTAACCCTAACCCAATCCCTAACCGGACACTAACCCTAACCCGAACCCTAAGCCCTACACTAACCCATACCCTAACCCTACCCATAGCCTACCCTAACTCTAACCCTAACCCCTAACTCTAACCCTAACCCTAACCCTTACACTAATCCGTACCCAAAAGGTAAACATAACCCGTACACTAACAGTAACCCAAACCCGTACTCTAACCCTAACCCTAACCCTAACCAGCACCCTAAACTTAACCCGAACCCTAACCGAAACCATAACCCTTAACCGTAACCTAACCCTAACCCATACCCTAACCCTAACCCTAACCTTAACCATAACCCTAACCTGTACCCTAACCCTAAAACGAACCGGTACCCTAACCCCAACCCTAACACTAATGTGTACCCTAACACTAACCCAAACCCTAACCCTAACCCTACCCCGTAACATAACCCTAACCCATACACTGACCCTAACCCTATCCCTAACCCGCACCCTAAACCTAACCCTAACCCGTACCCTAACCCTAACCCGTAACCTAAACCTAACACTAAACCTAACCCCTACTCTAACGCTAACCCTAACCCTAACCCATATCCTAAACCTAACCCTAACTTGTACCGTAACCCTAACCCTAAGCCTGACCCTAACCCGTACCCTAACCCTAACCCTAAACCTAACCCGTACCCTAACCCTAATCCTAACCCTAACCCGTAACCTAAACCTAACCCTAACCCTAACTCATACCCTAACCCTAACCCTAACCTTGACCCTACCCTTAACCCTAACCCGTACTCTAAGCCTAACCCATACCCTAACACTAACACTAAACCTAACCCTAACTCTAACCTGTACCCGAAACCTAACCCTAACCCTTGACCTAACCCTTACCAACCCTATCCCGTAACCTATCCCTAACCCTAACCCGTACCTAAACCCTAACAGTAACCCTAACCCATAACCTAGCACTAACCCTAACCCTAACCCTAACCCTAACCCGCACCCTAAACCTAATACTAACCCTAACCCTAACCATAACCCTTACCCGTACCCTAAACCTAACCCATACCCTAACCCTAACCATAACCTTAACTGTTACCCTGACCCGTACCCTAACCCTAAAATGAACCTGTACCCTAACTCCAAACCTAACCCTAACCCGTACCATAACCCTATCCCTAACACTAATCCTGACCCTAAATGTAACCCTAAACCAAACCTTAACCCTAACCCTAACCCTAACCCTAACTCTAACCCGCACCTAAACCTAAACCTAAACCGTTCCCTAACCCTAACCCGTCACCTAAACCCAACCCTAACCCTAAACTTAACCTGTACAAAACCGTATCCTAAACCTAACCCTAACCCGTACCCTCACCCTAACCCTAACCCTATCCGTACACTAACCCAAACCCTAACCCTAACACTAACACTAACCCTAACCCGTACTCTAACCGTAACCCTAATCCTAAACCTAACCCTAACCCATACTCTAACCCTAACCCGTACTCTAACACTAATCCTAAACCTAACACTGCCCGTAATAACCCGTACTCTAACCCTAAACCTAACCCTAACTCTAACCCTAAACCGTACTATAACGCTAACCCTAACCCTAACCATAACCATAACCCTAACACGTACAGTAAACCTAACCGGTACCCTAACCCTAACCCTACCTAACCCTGACCTAACCCTAACCCGTACCCTAACCTTAAACCATACCCTAACCCTAACCCTAAACCTATCCCGTACCCTAACCCTAAACGTAACGCTACCCCTTAACCAAACCCTAACCATAACACGTAACCTAACCCTAACCCTAACCCTTACCCTAACCCTAACCCGTAACCTAAACCTAACCCTAACCCTAAACTTAACCCATACAGTAAACCTATCCCGTACCCTAAACCTAACCCTAACCCGTTCCCTAACCCTAACCCTAACCGTAAACCTAACACTAACCCTAACCCGTACTCTAACCCTTACCCTAACCCTAACCCTATCCGAACTCTAACACTAAACCTAACCCTCACCCAAACCCTAACTCTACCCTGACCCTAACCCTAACCCTAACCCGTACCCGAAACCTAACCCATACACTAACCCTAACCCTAACCCGTACACTAAACTTAACCCTAATCCTAACTCGTACCCTAACCCTAACTCTAACCCTGACCATAATCCTAACCCTAACCCGTACCATAAGCCTAACCCATACCCTAACCCTAACCCTAAACCTAACCCTAACCCTAACCCGCACTCTAAACCTAAACATAACCCGAAACCTAACCATAACCCTTAACCGTACCCTAACCCTAACCCATACCCTAACCATAACCCTAACCTTACCCATAACCCGGACCCATACCCTAACCCTAAAACTAACCTATACCCTAACCCCAACCCTAACCCTAACCCGTAACATAACCCTATCCCTAACCCTTACCCTGACCCTAAACCTAACCCTAAAACGAACCCTAAACCTAAACCTAACCCTAAACCTAACCCGCACCTAAACCTAACCCTAACCCGTACCCTAACCCTAACCCGTAACATAACCTAACCCTAACCCTAAACTTAACCCATACGCTAACCTTTCCCATACCCTAAAACTAACCCTAAACCGTACCCTAAACCTAACACTAACCCTAACCCTATTCGTACACTAACCCTAACACTAACCCTAACACTAACACTAAACCTAACCCGTACTCAAACCTTAACCCTAACCCTAAACCTAACCCTAACCCATACTCTAACCCTAACCCGTACCCTAACACTAACCCTAACCCTAACACTAACCCTACCCATACTCTAACACTATACCTAACCCTAACTCAAACCCTAACCCGTAGTGTAACACTAACCCTAAACCTACCCGTACAGTAACCCTAACCCGTACCCTAACACTACACCTAAGCCTAACCCTGACCCTAACCCGTACCCTAACCCTAAACCGTACCCGAACCCTAACCCTAAACCTAACCCGTACCCTTACCTAAACGTAATGCTAACCCATACCCAACCCCTAAAACTAACACGCAACCTAAATCTAACCCTAACCCGCACACTATACGTAACCCTAACCCTAGACCTAACACGTACACTAACCCTATCCCGTACCCTAACCTTAACCCTAACCCGTACCGTAACCCTAACACTAACCCTAACCCTAACCCTAACCCTAACCCTAACCCTAACTCTAACCTTAACCCATACCCTAACCCTACCCGAAACCTAACCGTAACCCTAACCCGTACCCTAACCCTACCCATAGCCTAACCCTAACTCTAACCCTAACACCTAACTCTTACCTTAACCCTAACCCTTACGCTAAACTGTACCCAAACAGTAAACCTAACCTGTACTCTAACACTAACCAAAACCCGTACTCTAACCCTAACCCTAACCCTAACCCGCACCCTAAACTTAACCCTAACCCTAACCCAAACCATAAGCCTTAACCGTAACATAACCCTAACCCGTACTCTAACCCTAACACTAACCCAAACCCTAACCGTACTCTAACCGTCACACTAACCCTAACCCTAACCCTAACCCGTACCCTAACCCTAAACCTATCCCTTTCCCTAAACCTAACACTAACCCTAACCTGTACTCTAACCCTAACCCTAAACCTAAACCTAACCCGTACCCTAACACTAACCCTAACTCGTACCCTAACACCAAACCTGACCCTAACCCTAACCCGTACCCTAAACCTAACCCATACCCTAACCCTAACCCTAACCCTAACCCGTACCCTAAACCTAACCCTAACCCTAACTCATATCCAAACACTAACCCTAACCCTGACCCTAACCTAACCCTAACCCGTACCCTAAACCTAACCCATACCCTAACCCTAACCCTAAACCTTACCCTAACCCTAACCCTAACTCTAACCCTGACCATAATCCTAACCCTAACCCGTACCCTAAGCCTAACCCATACCCTAACCCTAACCCTAAACATAACCCTAACCCTAACCCGCACTCTAAACCTAAACATAACCCGAAACCTAACCATAACCCTTAACCGTACCCTAACCCTAACCCATACCCTAACCATAACCCTAACCTTACCCATAACCCGGACGCATACCCTAACCCTAAAACTAACCTATACCCTAACCCCAACCCTAACCCTAACCCTAACCCTAACCCTAACCCTAACTCCACCCCTAACCCTAAACCGTACCCTAACACTAACCCTACCCTAACCCTGACCCTAACCTAACTATTACCCTTACACTAACCCTAACCTTAATCCTAACCCGCACCCTAAACCTAACCCTAACCCTAACCCGTACCCTAAACCTAACCCTAACCCTAACTCATATCCTAACACTAACCCTAACCCTGACCCTAACCTAACCCTAACCCGTACCCTAAACCTAACCCATACCCTAACCATAACCCTAAACCTTACCCTAACCCTAACCCGTACCCTAAACCTAAACATAACCCTTGACCTAACCCGTACGCAACCCTATCCCGTACCCTAAACCTAACCCTAACCCGTACCCAAACCCTAACAGTAACCCTAACCCATACCCTAGCGCTAAACCTAATCCTAACCCTAAGCCTACCCGCACCCTAAACCTAAAAGTAACCAAAACCTAACCATAAGCCTTACCCGTACCCTAACCCTAACCCATACCCTAACACTAACCCTAACTTTAACCGTAACCCTAACCCGTACCCTAAACATAAACCGTAACCTAAACCTAACCCTAACCCTAAACTTAAACTGTACACTAACCCTATCCCATACCCTAAACCTAAATTTAACCCGTACCCTAACCCTAACCCTAACCCTAACCCTATCCTTACACTAAACCTAACCCTAACACTAACACTAACCCTAACCCGTACTCTAACCCTAACCTTAGCCCTTAACATAACTCTAACCCGTACTCTAACCCTAACCCGTACCCGAACAAAAACCCTTACCTTAACCCTAAACCAAAACCGTACCCTAAACCAAACGTAACCCTCACCCGTACCCAAACCCTAACCCTAACACGTACCCTAACCCTAATCCTAACCCTAACCCGAACACTAAACCTAACCCTAACCCTAGACCTAACACGTACACTGACCCTATCCCGAACCGTACCCTTAACCCTAACCCGTACCGTAACCCTAACCCTAACCTTAAACCTAACCCTAACCCTAACCCTAACCCGTACACTAACCCTAACCTGAACCCTAACCCTAACACTAACCCGTACCCTAACCCTACCCGTAGCCTAACCCTAACCCTACCCCTAACACCTAACCCTAAACCTAATCCTTAGCCTAACCCATACCCAAATGGTAAACCTAACCAATACCCTAACATTAACCCAAACCCGTACTCTAACACTAACCCTAAACCTAACCCGAACCCTAAACTTAACCCTAACCCTAACACAAACCATAACCCTTAACCATAATCTAACCCTAATCCATACCCTAACCCGAACCCTAACCTTAACCATAACCCTAACCCGTACCTTAACCCTAAAACTAACCCGGACCCTAACCCCACCCCTAACCCTAAACCGTACCCTAACACTAACCCTACCCTAACCCTGACCCTAACCTAACTATTACCCTTACACTAACCCTAACCTTAATCCTAACCCTCACACTAAACCTAACCCTAACCCATTCCCTAACCCTAACTCGTAACCTAAACATAACCCTAACCCTAAACTTAACCCGTACGCCGACCCTATCCCGTACCCTAAACCTAACCCTAAAACTTATCCTAACCCTAAACCTAAACCTAAGCCTAACCTGTACATTAACCCTAACCAGACCTAACACTAACCCTACCATGTTCTCTAATCCTAAACCGAACCCTAACCCTAACCCTAAACATAAAACTAACCCTAACACTAACCCTAACCCGTACTATAACCCTAACCCTAACCCTAACCCTAACCGTAATCTAACCGTAACCCTAACCCTCACCCTAACACTAACCCGTACTGTAACCCTAACCCGTAACATAACCCTAACCCTAACCCGTACCCTAACCCTAACCATAACCCTAACCCTAACCTAACCCTAACCCTCTCTCATACCCTACCCCTAACCCTAACCCTGACCCTAACCCTAACCCTAACCCGTACCCTAAGCCTAACCCATACCCTAACCCTAACCCTAAAACGAACCCTAACTCTAACCCATACTCTAAAACTAAACCTAACCCTTGACCTGACCTGTACCCAAACCTATCCTGTACCCTAGCCCTAACCCTAACCCTAACCCGTACCAAAAACCTAACAGGTACCCTAACCCATACCCTAGCACTAAACCTAACCCTAACCCTAACCGTAACCCGGACCCCAAACCTAACCCTAACCCTGACCCTAACACTAACCCTATCCCGTACCCTAACCCTAAACCGTATCCTAACCCTAACCCTAAACCTAACCCATACACTAACCCTAAACTTAAACCTAGCCCTTACCCAAACCCTAACCCTAACACGTATCCTAACCCTAACCCTAACCCGCACACTGAACCTAACCCTAACCCTAGACCTAACACGTACACTAAACCTATCCCATACCCCAACCTTAACCCTAACCCGTATCGTAAACCTAACACTAACCCTAACCCTAAACCTAACCCTAACCCGTACACTAACCCTAACCCGAACCCTAACCCTAAACCTAACCCGTACCCTAACCCTACCCGTAGCCTAACCCTATCTATAACCCTAAACCATAACCCTAAACCTAACCCTTCCCTAACCCGTACCCAAACGGTAAACCTAACCCGTACCCTAACACTAACCCAAACCCGTATTCTAACCCTAACCCTAACCCTAAACCTAACCCTAATCCGCACCCTAAACTTAACACGAACCCTAACTGAAACCATAACCTTTAACTGTAACCTAACCAAAACCCATACCCTAACCCTAGCCCTAACCTTAACAATAACCCTAACCTGTACCCTAACCCTAAAACTAACCTGTACCCTAACCACAAACCTAACACTAACGCGTACCCTAACCCCAAACTTAACCCTAAACCGTACCCTAACTCTAACCCTAACCCTAACCCTGACCCTAAACCTAACCCTAACCCTTACACTAATCCTACCCTAACCCTAACCTGCACCCTAAACCTAACCCTAAACCGTAACCTAACCCTCACCCGTACCCTTAACCTAACCCTAAACCTAAACTTAACCCGTACGCTAACCATATCCCGTACCCTGAACCTAACCCTAACCCGTATTCTGACCCTAAACCTAAACCTAAGCCTAACCCGTACATTAACCCTAACCCTAACACTAACACTAACCCTACCCCGTACTCTAAACCTAACCCTAAACCTAATCCTAAACCTAACCCTAACCCGTACACTAACCCTAACCCTAAACCTAACCTAACACAAACCCTAACCCGTACTCTAACCGTAACCCTAACCCTAACCATACTCTAAACCTAACCCTAACCCTCACCCTAACACTAACCCGTACTGTAAACCTAACCCGTACCATAACACTAACCCTAACCCGTACCCTAACCCTAACCCTAACTTGTACCCTTATCCTAACCCTAACCCTGACCCTAACACTAACCGTAACCCGTACCTTAAACCTAACCCATACTCTAACCCTAATCCTAACCCTAACCTGTATCCTAAACCTAACCCTAACCCCAACTCGTACCCTAACCCTAACCCTAACCCTACCCTAACCTTAACCCTAACCCGTACCCTAAGCCTAACCCATACCCTAACACTAACCCTAAACCGAACCCTAACCCTAACCCGTACCCTAAACCTAACCCTAGCCCTTGACCTAACCAATACCAAACCCTAACAGTAACCCTAAACCATAACCTAGGACTAACCCTAACCCAAACCCTAACCCGACCCTAAACCTAAACCTAACCCTTACCCTAACCATAACCCTTACCCATACCCTAAACGTAACCCATATCCTAACCCTAACCCTAACCTTAACCGTAACCCTGACCCGTACCCTAACCCTAAAACTAACCTGTACCCTAACCCCAAACCTAACCCTAACCCGTACCATAACCCTATCCCTAACCCTAACCCTGACCCTAAACCTAACCCTGACCCACACCCTAACCCTAACCCTAACACTAACCCACACCTAAACCTAACCCTAACCGGTTCCCTGACCCTAACCCGTAACCTAAACCTAACCCTAACCCTAAACTTAACCCGTACACTAATCCTATCCCATATCCTAAACCTAACACTAACCCGTACCCTAACCCTAACACGTTACCTTAACCTAACCCTAACCCTAAACTTAACCTGTACACTAACCCTATCCCGTACCCTGAAACTAACCCTTAATTGTATTCTAACTCTAAACCTAAACCAAGCCTAACCCGTACATTAACCCTAACCCTAACCCTAACACTAACCCTACCCCGTACACTAAATCTAACCCTAACCCTAACCCTAACCCATACACTAACCCTAACCCTAAACCTAACCTAACACTAACCCTAAACCGTACTCTAACACTAACCCTAACCCTAACCATACTCTAACCGAAACCCTCACCCTCACCCTAAACCTAACCCGTACTATAACCCTAACACATACCATAACACTAACCCTAACACATACCCTAAACCTAACCCTAACTTGTACCTTAACCCTAACTCTAACCCTGACCCTAACACTAACCGTAACCTGTACCCTAAACCTAACCCGTACTCTAACCCTAATCCTAACCCTAACCCGTACCCTAAACCTAAACCTAACCCTAACACGTACCCTACCCCTAACCCTAACCCTACCCTAAACTTAACCCTAACCCCTAACCTAAGCCTAACCCATACCCTAACACTAACCCTAAACCTAACCCTAACCCTAACCCGTACCCTAAACCTAACCCTAGGCCTTGACCTAACCCGTACCAAACCCTAACAGTAACCCTAACCCATAACCTAGCACTAACCCTAACCCAAACCTTAACCCGCACCCTAAACCTAAACCTAACCCTAACCGTAACCATAACCATTACCCGTACCCTAACCGTAACCCATATCCTAACCCTAAAACTAACCTTAACTGTAACCCTGACCAGTACCCTAACCCTAAAAATAACCTGTACCCTAACTCCAAACCTAACCCTAAAACGTACCATAACTCTATCCTTAACCCTAACCCTGACCCTAAACCTAACGCTAACCCAAACCCTAACCTTAACCCTAACCCTAACCCTAACCCGCAACTAAAACTAACCCTAACCCTAACCCTAACCCTAACCCTAACCCTAACCCTATCCATACACTAACCCTAACCCTAACCCTAACACCAACACTAACCCTAACCAGTACTCTAACTCTAAACCTAACTCTAAACCTAACCCTAACACTAACCCTAAACCGTACTCTAACCCTAAACCTAACCCTAATTCTAACCCTAACCCGTACTCTAAAGCTAACCCTAACCATAACCCTGACCATAACCCTAACCCATACAGTAACCCTAAAGCGTACAGTAACCCTAACCCTAACCCTAACCCTGATGCTAACCCTAACCCTAAACCGTACCCTAAACCTAACCATAACCCATGATCTAACCCGTACCCAAGCCTATCCCGTAACCTAACCCTAACCCTAACCCGTACCAAAACCCTAACCGTGACCGTAACCCATAGCCTAGCGCTAACCCTAACCCTAACCCTAAACCACACCCTAAACCTAAACCTAACCCTATCCCTAACCAAAACCCTTACCCGTACCCTAAACACTAACCCATACCCTAACCCTAACCATAAACTTAACCGTAACCCTGACACGTACCCTAACCCTAAAACTAACCCATACCCTAACCCTAAACCTAACCCTAACGCTCACCGAAACCTAACCCTAACCAGTACCCTAAACCTAAACCGTAACCTAAACCTAACCCTAAACCTAATTTTAACCCGTACGCTAACCCTAGCCCGTACTCTAAACCTAACCCTAACCCATACCCTAACCCTAACCCTAACCCTAACTCTAACCCATACCCTAACCCTAACCGTTTCCCTAACCCTAACACTAACCGTAACCCGTACTCTAATGCTAACCCAAACCCTATCCCTAACCGTACTCTAACCCTAACCCTAAACCTCAACCTAACCCTAACCCGTAATGTAACCCTAACCCGTAACATAACCCTAACCCTAACCCGTACCCTTAACCTAACCCTAACTCATACCCTAACCATAACCCTGACTCTAACACTAACCATAAACCGTACCCTAAATGTAATCCTAAACCTAACTCGTTCCCTAACACTAACCCTAACCCTTACCCTAACCCTAACCCTAACCCGTAACCTAAACCTATCCCATACCCTAACCCTAACCCGAAAACTAATCCTAACCATAAACTGTACCCTAAAACTAACCCTAACCCTTGACCTAACCCGTGGCCAACCCTATCCCGTACCCTAACCCTAACCCTAACCCGTACCCAAAACCTAACATTAACCCTAACCCATACCCTAGTGCTAACCCTAAACCTAACCCTAAGCCTAACCCGCACCCTAAACCTAAACCTAACCCTTACCCTAACCATTACCCTTACACATACCCTAACCCTAACCCATACCCTACACTAACCCTAACCTTAACCGTAACCCTAACCCGGACCCTAACCTAACCCTAACCCGTACCCTAACCCTAACCCGTAACCTAAACCTAAACCTAACCCTAAAGTTAACCCGTATGCTAACCCTATCCCGTACCCTGAACCTAACCCTAAACCATATCCTAATCCTAAATCTAAACCTAAGCCTAAACCGTACATTAAACCTAACCCTAACCCTAACAATAACCCTACCCCGTACTTTAACCCTAACCCTAACCCTAACCCTAACCCTAACCCGTACCCTAAACCTAACCCTAACCCTTGTCCTAACCCGTACCCAACCCTATCCCGTACCCTAACCCTAACCCTTACCCGTACCCAAACCTTAACAGTAACCCTAACTCATACCTTAACACTAATCCTTACCCTGACCCTAAACCTAAACCGTACCCTAACCCTAAACGTAACCCTAACCCGTACCCAAACCCTAACCCTAACACGTACGCTAACCCTAACCCTTACCCTAACCTGTACCCATAACCTAACCCTAACCCTAACCTTAACCATAACCCTAACCCATACCTTACCCTAAACCTAAACCGTACACTAACCCCCACCGTAACCCTAACCCGTACCCTAACACTAACCCTAACCCTAACCCTGACCCTAAACCTAACCCTAACCCTTACACTAATCCTAACCCTAACCCTAACCCGCACGCTATACCTAACCCTAACCCGTACCCTAACCCTAACCCGTAACATAAACCTACCCCTAACCCTAAACTTAAACCGTACAATAAACCTATCCCATACCCTAAACCTAACACTAACCCGTATCCTAACCCTAAGCCTAAACCTAAGCCTAAACCGTACATTAACCCAAACCCTAACCCTAACACTAACCCTAACCTTACCATAACCCTAACACTAAACCTAACCTGTACTCTAACCCTAACCCTAACCCTAACCGTACTCTAACCCTAACCCTAAGCCTCACCCTAACCCTAAACCGTACTATGACCCTAAGCCGTACCATAACCCTAAACCTAAACCGTACCCTAACCCTAACCCTAACTCGTACCTTAACCCTAAATCTAACCCTGACCATAACCCTAACCCTAACACGTACCCTAAACCTAACCCATACACTAACCCTAACCCTAACCCTAACCCTAACCCATTCCCTAAACCTAACCCTAACCCTTGACCTAACCCGTACCCAACCCTATCCGTACCGTAACCCTAACCCTAACCCGTACCCAAACCCCAACAGTAACCCTAACCCATACGCTAGCGCTAAACCTAACCCTTCCCCTAAGCCTAACCCGCACCCTAAACCTAAACCTAACCCTAACCCGAAACTTAACCCGTAAGCTAACCCTATCCCCTATCCCGTACACTAAACCTAACCCTAACCCGTAACCTAACCCTAAACCTAACCCTAAGCCTAACTCATACATTATCCCTAACCCTAACCCTAACACTAACACTACCCCATTCTCTAAACTTAACCCTAACACTATCCTTAACCCTAAAACGTACCCTAACCCTTTCCCTAACCCTAACACTAACCCTAACCCGTACTCTAACCCTAACCCTAACCCTAACCCGGACCCCAAACCTAACCCTAACCCTGAACCTAACACTAACCCTATCCCTTATCCTAACCCTAAACCATACCCTAAACCTAACCCTAAACCTAACCCATACCCTAACCCTAAACTTAACCCTAACCCGTACCCAAAACCTAACCCTAACACATATCCTAAACCTAACTCTAACCCTAACCCTAACCCGCACACTGAACCTAACCCTAACGCTAGACCTAACACGTACACTAACCCTATCCTGTACCCTAACCTTAACCCTAACCTGTACCGTGACCCTAACACTAACCCTAACCCTAACCCTAACCCGTACACTAACCCTAAGCCGAACCTTAACCCTAACCCTAACCCGTACCCTAACCCTACCCGTAGTCTAATCCTAACTCTAACCCTAACCCCTACCCAAAGCCTAACCCTAACCCTTACCCTAACCCGTACCCAAAACGTAAACCTAAGCCATACCATAACACTAACCCAAACCCGTACTCTAACCCTAAAATTAACCCTAACCCTAAACCACACCCTAAACTTAACTCTAACCCTAACCCAAACCATAACCCTTAACCGTAAACTAACCTTAACCCATAACCTAACCCTAACCCTAACCTTAACCATAACCCTAGTCCGCACCCTAACCATAAAACTAACCCGTACCCTAACCCCAACCCTAACCCTAACCCGTACCCTAACACTAACCCTAACCCTAACCCTGACCCTAAACCTAACCCTAACCCTTACACTAACCCTAACCCTAACCCAACCCGCAACCTAAACCTAACCCTAACCCGTACCCTAATGCTAACCCATAACCTAAACCGAACCAAAACCTAAACTTAACCCGTTCGCTAACCCTATCCAGTACCCTAAACCTAACCCTAACCGAATCCTAACCCTAACCTAACCCTAAGCCTAACCCGTACATTAACTCTAACCCTAACCCTAACACTAACCCTAACCCGTACCCTAACCCTAACCCTAACCCTAACCCTAACCCTAACCCGAACACTAACCTGTACCCTAAAACTAACCCTAACCCTAACTCGTACCATAACCCTGACCCTAAACCTAACCCTAACCCATACCCTAACCCTAACCCGCACCTAAACCTAACCCTAACCCTTACCCTAACCCTATCCCATAACCTAAACCTAACCTTAACCCTAAACATAACCCGTACACTAACCCTATCCCATACCCTAAACCTAACCCTAACACGTACCCTAACCCTAACCCTAACCCTAACCCTATTCGTACACTAAACCTAACCCTAACACTAACACTAACCCTAACCCGTACTCTAACCCTAACCCTAACCCTAAACCTAACCCTTACCCGTACTATAACCCTATCCCGTACCCTAACACTAACCCATACCAAACCTAACCCTAAACCTAAACCTAACCCGTACTCTAAACCTATCCCGTACCCTAACACTAACCCTTACCCTAACCTTAAACCTAACCCGTACCCTAACCCTACACGTAACCCTAACACGTACCCAAACACTAACCCTAACACGTACCCTAACCCTAACCCTAACCCTAACCCTCACCCTAAACCTAAACAGTACTGTAACCCTAACACGTACCATAACCCTAACCCTAAATCGTACCCTAAACCTAACCCTAATTCGTACCCTAACCCTAACCCTAACCCTGACCCTAACCCTAACCCTAACCCGTACACTAAACCTAAACCTAACCCGTACCCTTACCCTAACCCTAACCCTAAACCTGACCCTAACACTAACCCTAACCCATACCCTAATCCTAACCCATACCCTAACCCTAACCCTAACCCGTACCCTAACCCTAACCCTAATTCGTACCCTACCCTAACCCTAACACTGTCTCTAACCCTAACCCTAACCCGTACCCTAAACCTAACCCGTACCCTAACCCTAAACCTAACCTTAACCTGTACCCTAAAAATAACCCTAACACCTACCCTAACTCTAACCCTAATCCTAACCCTGACCCTAACCCTAACCCTAACCCTAACCCTAACCCGTACCCTAAACCTAACCCATACCCTAACCCTAACCCTAACCCGTAACCTGAACCTAACCCTAACCCTTGACCTAACCCGTACCCATCCCTATCCCGTACCCTAACCCTAACCCTAACCCATACCCAAACCCTAACAGTAAACCTAACCCATACCCTAGCACTAACCCTAACACTAACACTAAGCCTAACCCGCACCCTAAACCTAAACCTAACCCTTACCCTAAACATAACCCTTACCCGTACCCTAACCCTAACCCATACCTAACACTAACCCTAACATTAACAGTAACCCTAACCCGTACCCTAACCCTAAAACTAACCCATACCCTAACCCCAACCCTAAACCTAACCCGTAACATAACCCTATCCCTAACCCTAACCCTGACACTAAACCTAACCATAACCCGAACCCTAACCATAACCCGCACCTAAACCTAACTCTAACCCATACCCTATCCTTAACCCATAATCTAAACCTAACCCTAAACCTAAACTTAACCCGTACACTAACCCTATCCCATACCCTAAACCTAAACCTAACATGTACCCTAACCCTAACCCTAACCCTAACCCTATCCGTACACTCACCCTAACCCTAACCCTAACACTAACCCTAACCCGTAATCTATCCCTAACCCTAATCCTAAACCTAACCCTAACCCGTACTCTATCCCTAATCCGTACCCTAACACTAACCATTACCCTAACCCTAAACGTAAACCGTACCCTAACCCTAAACGTAACCCTAACCCGTACCCAAACTCTAACCCTAACACGTACCCTAACCTTAACCCTAACCCTAACCCGCACACTAAACCTAACCTTAACCCTAGACCTAACACGTACACTAACCCTATCCCGTACCGTAACCTTAACACTAACCCGTACCGTAACCCCAACACTAACCCTAACCCTAAACCTTTACCTAACCCTAAACCATAAAATAACCCTAATCCGAACCCTAACCCTAACAATAACCCGTACCCTAAACCTACCCGTAGCCTAACCCAAACTCTAACCCTAACCCTAACCCTAACACTAACCCTAACCCTTAACCTAACACGTACCCAAATGGTAAACATAACCCGTACCCTAACACTAAAACAAACCTGTACTCTAACTCTAACCCTAACCCTAACCCTAACCCGCACCCAAAACTTAACCCTAACCCTAAACCAAACCATAACACTTAACCGTAACCTAACCCTAACCCATAACTTAAACCTAACCCTTACCTTAACCGTAACCCTAACCCCTACCCTTACACTAAAAATATCCCGTACCCTAACCCCAACCCTAAACCTAACCCGTAAC
Organism: Urocyon cinereoargenteus; assembly: GCA_032313775.1. Classification (NCBI taxonomy): domain Eukaryota; kingdom Metazoa; phylum Chordata; class Mammalia; order Carnivora; family Canidae; genus Urocyon; species Urocyon cinereoargenteus. The sequence goes on from JAVLSZ010000017.1 coordinate 58,681,361, forward strand.
CTAACACTAACCCTAACCCTAAACCTGACCCTAAACCTAACCCTAACCCTTACACTAAACCTAACCCGTACATTAACCCTAACTGTAACCCTAACCCTAACCCGTACCCAAACACTAACCCTAAACCTAACCCGTACCCTAACCCATACCCAAACCCTAACCCTAACATGTACCCTAACCCGTACCCTAACCCTAACTCGTAACCTAAACCTAACCCTAACCCTAAACTTAACCCGTACGCTAACCCTATCCCGTACCCTAAACCTAACCCTAAACCTTATCCTAACCCTAAACCTAAACCTAAGCCTAACCCGTACATTAACCCTGACCAGACCTAACACTAACCCTACCCTTTTCTCTAAACCTAAACCTAACCCTAACCGTAACCCTAACCCTAAACCTAACGCTAACACTAACCCTAACCCGTACTATAACCCTAACCCTAACCGTAACCCTAACCGTAATCTAACCGTAACCCTAACCCTCACCCTAACACTAACCCGTATCGTAACCCTAACTCGTACACTAACCCTAACCCTAACTCGTACCCTAAACCTAACCCTAACCATAATCTTATCCCATACACTAACCCTATCCCGTACCCTAAACTTAAACCTAATCCGTACCCTAACCCTAACCCTAACCCTATCCGTACACTAACCCTAACCCTAAAAAACACTAACCCTACCCCGTACTCTAACCCTAACCCTAACCCTAAACCTAACCCTAACCCGTTCTGTAACTCTAACCCGTACCCTAACACTAAACATTACCCTAAGCCTAAACCTAACCCGTACCCTAACCCTAACCCTAACACGTACACAAACCCTAACCCTAACCCTAACCCTAAACCGCACACTAAACCTAACCCTAACCCTAGACGAACACGTAGACTAACCCTTTCCCGTACCGGAATCTTAACCCTAACCCGAACCATAACCCTAACACTAACCCTGAACCTAAAACTAACACTAACCCTATCCCTAACCCGTACACTAACCCTAACCTGAATCCTAACCGGTACCCTAACCCATTCCCTAACCCTACCCATAGCCTAACCCTAACTCTAAACCTAACCCCTAACCCTAACACTAACCCTAAACCTTACACTAACCCGTACCCAAAAGGTAAAACTAACCCGTACCCTAACAGTAACCCAAACCCGTTCTCTAACACTAACCCTAACCCTACCCCGCACCCTAATCTTAACCTGAACCCTAACCGAAACCATAACCCTTAACCATAACTAAACCCTAAACCATACACTAACCCTAACCCTAACCTTAAACATACCCTTACCTGTACCCTAACCCTAAAACTAACCCGACCCTAACGCCAACCCTAACACAAACGAGTACCCTATCACTAAACCTAACCCGATCCCTGACCCTAAACCTAATCCTAACCCTTACACTAACCCTAACCCTAACCCGCACCCTAAACCTTACCCTAACCCGTACCCTAACCCTAACCCGTAACCTAAACCTAACCCTAACCCTAAACTTAACCCGTATGCTAACCTATCCCGTACCCTGAACCTAACCCTAACCCGTACACTAACCCTAACCCTAAACCTAACCTAACACTAACCCTAACCCGTACTCTAACCCTGACCCTAACCCTAACCCTAACCATACTCTAACCCTAAACCTCACCCTAACCCGAACCTGTACTGTAACCCTAACGCTTACCATAACCCTAACCCGAACCAGTATCCTAATCCTAAACCTAACTTGTACCCTAACCCTAACCCTAAACCTAACCCTAACCCTAAACGTAAGACGTACCCTAAAACTAACCCGTACCCTAACCCTAATCCTAACACTAACCCGTACCATAAACCTAACCCTAACCCTAACTCGTACCCTAACCTTAATCCTAACCTTGACCCTAACCTTAACCCTAACCCGTACTCTAAGCCTAACCCATACCCTAACACTAAACCAAACCTAACCCTAACCCTAACCCGTACACGAAACCTAACCCTAACCCTTGACCTAACCCTTACCCAACCCTATCCCGTAACCTATCCCTAACCCTAACTCATACCCAAACCCTAAAATTAACCCTAACACATAACCTAGCACAAAACCTAACACTAACCCTAACCTGCACCCTAAACCTAAACCTAACGCTAACCCTAACCATAACCCTTACCCGTACCCTAACCCTAACCCATACCCTAACCCTAACCATAACCTTAACCAAACCCTGACCCATACCCTAACCCTAAAACTAACCTGTACCCTAACCCCAAACCTAAACCTAACCCGTACGATAACCCTATCCCTAAACCTAACCCTGACCCTAAACCTAACGGTAAACCAAACCCTAACCCTAACCCTAACCCTAACTCTAACCCGCACCTAAACCTAACCCTAACCCGTTCCCTAACCCTAACTCGTCACCTAAACCTAACCCTAACCCTAAACTTAACCCGTACACTAAACCTATCCCGTATCCTAAACCTAACCTTAACCCGTACCCTAACCCTAACCCTAACCCTACCGTACACAAACCCTAACACTAACCCTAACCCTAACACTAACCGTAACCCGTATTCTAAACCTAAACCTAACCCTAACTTAACACTAACCCGTACTATAACGCTAACCCTAACCCTAACCCTAACCCTAACCATAACCCTAACCCGTACAGTAACCCTAACTGGTACCCTAACCCTAACCCAAAACCTAACCTTGACCTAACCCTAACCCGTAACCTAACCCTAACCCTAAACCTAACCCGTACCCTAACCCTAAACGTAACGCTAAACCGTAACCAAACCTTAACCCTAACAAGTACCCTAACCCTAACCCTAACGCGTACACTAAACCTAACCCTAACCCTAGACCTAAAACGTACACTAACCCTATCCCATACCCCAACCTTAACCCTAACCCGTATCGTAACCCTAACACTATTCATAACCCTAACCCTAACCCTAACCCTAACCCGTACCCTAATCCTACCCGTAGCCTAAACCTAACTCTAAAACTAACCCCTAACACTAACCCTAACCCTTACCCTAACCCATACCCAAATGGTAACCTAACCCGTACCCTAACACTAACCCAAACCCGTACTCTAAACCTAAACCTAACCCTAACCCACACCTTAAACTTAACACTAACCCTAACCCAAAACATAACCCTTAACCGTAACCTAACCCTAACCCATACCCTAACCCTAACCCTAACCTTAACCATAACCCTAACCTGTACCCTAACCCTAAAACTAACCCGTACCCTAACCCCAACCCTAACCCTAACCCGTACTCTAACACTAACCCTAACCCTAACCCTGACCCTAAACCTAACCCTAACCCTTACACTAACCCTAACCCTAACCCTAACCCGGACCCTAAACCTAACCCTAACCCATACCCTAACCCTAACCCGTAACCTAAACCTAATTCTAACCCTAAAGTTAACCCGTATGCTAACCCTATCCCGTACCCTGAACCTAACCCTAAACCGTATCCTAATCCTAAATCTAACCCTAAGCCTAACCCGTACATTAACCCTAACCCTAAACCTAACACTAACCCTAGCCCGTTCTTTAACCCTAACCCTAACCCTAAACCTAAACCGAACCGTAACCCATACCCTAACCCTAACCCGTAAGGTAAACCTAACCCTAACCCTAAACTTAACATGTACGCTAAACCTATCCTGTACCCTGAACCTAACCCTAACCCGTATCCTAAACCTAAACCTAAACCTAAGCCTAACCCTTACATTAACCCTAACCCTAACCCTAACACTAACCCTACCCCGTACTTTAACCCTAAACCTAACCCTAACCCTAACTCTAAACCTAACCCTAACCCGTACCCTATCCCTAACCCGTTCCCTAACACTAACCCTAACACTAACCCTAACACTAACCCTACCCCGTACTCTAACCCTTACCCTAACCCTAACCCTTACCCTTAACCTAACACTAACCCTAACCCGTACTCTAAACCTAAACGTAACCCTAACCGTACTCTAAACCTAACCCTAACCCTCACCCTAACCCTAACCCATACTGTATTCCTAACCCATACCATAACCCTAACCCTAACACATACCCTAAACCTAACCCTAACTCGTACCCTAACCCTAACCCTAACCCGGACCATAACCCTAAACCTAACCCGTAGCCTAAACCTAACCCGTATTGTAACCCTAACCCTATCCCTAACCCTAACCCGTACCCTAAACCTAACCCTAACCCTAACTCAAACCCTAACACTAACCCTAACCCTGACCCTAACTCTAACCCTAACCCGTACCCTAAGCCTAACCCATACCCTAACCCTAACCCTAAACCTAACCCTAACCCATACCCTAAACCTAAATCTAACCCTTGACCTAACCCGTACCCAAACCTATCCCGTACCCTAACGCTAACCCTAACCCTAACCTGTACCCAAAACCTAACAGTAACCCTAACCATACCGTAGCACTAACCCTAACCCTAAACCTAACCCTAACCCGGACCCCAAACCTAACCCTAACCTGACCCTAACACTAACCCTATCCCGTAACCTAACCCTAAACCGTACCCTAACCCTAACCTAAACCTAACCCATACGCTAACCCTAAACTTAACCCTAGCCCGTACCCAAACCCTAACCCTAACACGTATCCTAACCCTAACCCTAACCCTAACCCTAACCCGCACACTGAACCTAACCCTAACCCTATACCTAACACGTACACTAACCCTATCCCGTACCCTAACCTTAACCCTAACCCGTACCGTGACCCTAACACTAACCCTTACCCTATCCCTAACCCTAACTCTAACCTGTACACTAACCCTAACCCGAACCTTAACCCTAACCCTAACCCGTACCTTAACCCTACCCGTAGCCTAATCCTAACTCTAACCCTACCCTAAACACTAGCCTAACCCTAACCCGTATCCTAAACTTAACCCTAACCCGTACCCTAACCCTAAACCTAACCCTAACCCTGACCCTAACCCTAACCCTAACCCGTACCCTAAGCCTAACCCATACCCTAACCCTAAACCGTACCCAAACCCTAACAGTAATACTAACACATAGCCTAGCCCTAACGCTAACCCATACCTTAACCCTAACCCTAAACGTAACCATAACCCTACCCGTAACCTAAAACTAAAATTAACCTGTACCCTAACCCCATCCCTAACCCTAAACCGTACCCTAACCCTAACCCTAACCCTAACCCACACCTAAACTAACCCTAACCCGTAGCCTAAACCTAACCCTAAACTTAACCCGTACGCTAACCCTATCCCGTACCCTAAACCTAATCCTAACCCGTAACCTAACCCTAAACCTATTCCTAAGTCTAACTCGTACATTAACCCTAACCCTAACCCTAACACTAAAACTACCCCGTACTCTAACCCTAACCCTAACTCTAACCCTCACCCGTACCCTAACCCTAACCCTAACCCTAACCCTAACCCTAACCCTAACACTAACCCTACCCCGTACTCTAACCCTAACCCAAACCCTAACCCTAACCCATACCCTAACCCTAACCCGTACCCTAACACTAACCCTAACACTAACCATAACCCATACTCTAACCCTAACTCTAACCCTAACCATAACCGTACTCTAACCCTAACACTAACCCAACCCTAACCCTACCCGTACAGTAACCCTAACCAGCACCCTAACCCTAACCCTAACCCTAAACATAAGCCTAACCCTGACCGTAACCCGTACCCTAACCCTAAACCGTACCCTAACCCTAACCCTAAACCTAACTCGTACCCTAAACTAAACGTAACGCTAACCCATACCCAACCCTTAAACCTAACACGTACGCTAACTCTAACCCTAACCCGCACACTAAACGTAACCCTAACCCTAGACCTAACACGTACACTAACACTATCCCGTACCCTAACCTTAACCCTAACCCGTATCGTAACCCTAACACTAACCCTAACCCTAACCCTAACCCTATCTCTAACCCTAACGCGTACCCTAACCCTACCCGAACACTAACCGTAACCCTAACCCATACCCTAACCCTACCCGTAGCCTAACCCTAACTCTAAACCTAAACCCTAACCCTAACCTTAACCCTAACCCTTACCCTAACCCGTACCCAAATGGTAAACCTAACCCGTACTCTAACACTAACCCAAACCCGTACTCTATTCCTACCCCTAACCCTAACCTGCACACTAAACTTAACCCTAACCCTAACCCAAACCATAAGCCTTAACCGTAACATAACCCTAACTCGTACCCTAACCCTAAACCTAACCATTTCCCTAAAACTAACACTAACCCTACCCGTACTCTAACCCTAACCCTAACCCTAACCCTAACCGTACTCTAACCCTAACCCTAACCCTAACCCTAACCCTAACCCGTACCCTAACCCTTAACCTAACCCTTTCCCTAAACCTAACACTAACCCTAACCTGTACTCTAACCCTAACCCTAACCTAACCCTAACCCGTACCCTAAACCTAACCCTAACTCGTACCCTAACCCTAAACCTGACCCTAACCCTAACCCGTACCCTAAACCTATCCCTAACCCTAACTCATATCCTAACCCTAACTCTAACCCTGACTCTAACCTAACCCCAACCCGTACCCTAAACCTAACCCATATCCTAACCCTAACCCTAAACCTAACCCTAACCCTAACCCGTACCCTAAACCTAAACCTAACCCTTGATCTAACCTGTACCCAACCCTATCTCGTACACTAAACCTAACCCTAACCAGTAATCAAACCCTAACAGTAACCCTAACCCATACCCTAGCGCTTAACCTAACCCTAAGCCTAACCCGCACCCTAAACCTAAACTTAACCCTAACCCTAACCATAACCCTTACCCGTACCCTAACCCTAACCCATACCCTAACACTAACCCTAACCTTAACCGTAACATTAACCCGTACCCTAACGCTAAACCATAACCTAAACCTAACCCTAACCCTAAACTTAACCCGTACACTAACCCTATCCCTTACCCTAAAACTAAATCTAACCCATACCCTAACCCTAAACCTAACCCTCACCCGTACCCAAACCATAACCCTAAAACGTACCCTAACCCTAATCCTAACCCTACCCGCACACTAAACCTAACCCTAACCCTAGACCTAAAATGTACACTAACACTATCCCATACCATACACTTAACCCTAACCCGTACCGTAACCCTAACCCTAATCTTAACCCTAACCCTAACCGGTACACTAACCCTACCTGAACCCAAACCATAACCCTAACCCGTACCCTAACCCTACCCGTAGCCTAACCCTAACCCTCCCCCTAACCCCTAAACCTCAACCTAACCCTTACCCTAACCCTTACCCAAATGGTAAAACTAACCCATACAATAACAGTAACACAAACCCGTACTCTAACCCTAACCCTAACCCTAAACCGCACCTTAAACATAACATTAACCCATACCCTAACCCTAACCCGTAACCTAAACCTAACCCTAACCCTAAACTTAACCTGTATACTAACCCTATTCCGAACCCTGAACCTAACCCTAACCCATACACTAACCCTAACCATAAACCTAACCTAACAGTAACCCTAACCTGTACTCTAACCCTAACCCTAACCCTAACCCTAAACATACTCTAACCCTAACCCTCACCCTAACCCTAAACCGTACTGTAACCCTAACCCGTACCATAACCCTAACCCTAACCCGTATCCTAACCCTAACCCTAACTTGTACCCTAACCCTAACCCGAAGCCTGACCCTAATCCTAACCATAACCCGTACCCGAAACCTAACCCTAACCCTTGACCTAACCCTAACCAACCCTATCCCGTAACCTATCCCTAACCCTAACCCGTACCCAAACCCTAACAGTAACCCTAACACATAACCTAGCACTAACCCTATCCCTAACCCTAATCCTGACCCTAAACGTAACCTTAAACCAAATCCTAACCCTAATCCTAAACCTAACTCTAACCCGCACCTAAAACTAAACCTAACCCGTTCCCTAAACCTAACCCATCATGTAAACCTAACCCTAACTCTAAACTTAACCCGTACACTAACCCTATCCCGTATCCTAAACCTAATCTAACCCGTACCCTAACCCTAACCCTAACCCTATCCGTACACTAAACCTAACCCTAACACTAACACTAACACTAACCCTAACCCGTACTCTAACCCTAACCATAACCCTCAACCTAACCCTAATCTGTACTCTAACACTAACCCGTACTTTAACACTAACCCTAACCCTAACACTAACTGTAACCCGTACTCTAAACCTTAACCTAACCCTAACTCTAACCCTAACCAGTACTATAACGCTAACCCTAACCGTAACCCTAAACATAACCCTAACCCGTACACTCACCCTAACCGGTACCCTAACCCTAACCCTAAACCTAACCCTGACCTAAACCTAACCCGTACCCTAACCCTAAACCGTACCCTAACCGTAACCCTAAACCTAACCCGTACCCTAACCCTAAATGTAACGCTAACCCGTAACCAAACCCTAACCCTAACACTTACCCTAACCCGCACACTAAACCTAACCCTAACCCTAGACCTAACACGTACAATAAACCTATCCCATACCCCAACCTTAACCCTAACCCGTATCATAACCCTAACACTAACCCTAACCCTAAACCTAACCCTAAACCGTACACTAACTCTAACCCCAACCCTAACCCTACTCTAACCCGTACCCTTACTCTACCCATAGACTAACCCTATCTATAACCCTAAACCCTAACCCTAAACCTAACCCTTCCTTAACCCGTACTCAAACGGTAAACCTAACCCGCACCCTAACACTAACCCAAACCCGTACTCTACCCTAACCCTAACCCTAAACCTAACCCTAACCCGCAACCCTAAACTTAACCCGAACCCTAACCGAAACCATAACACTTAACCATAACCTAACCCAAACCCATACCCTAACCCTAACCCTAACTTTAACCATAACCCTAACCTGTACCCTAACCCTAAAACTAACCCGTACCCTAACCCCAAACCTAACACTAACACGTACCCTAACCCCAACCCTAACCCTAAACCGTACCCTAACTCTAACCCTAATCCTGACACTAAACCTAACCCTAACCCTTACACTAATCCTAACCCTAACCCTAAACCACACCCTAAACCTAACCCTAACCCGTATGCTAACCCTAACCCGTGACGTTAACCTAAACCTAACCCTAAACGTAACCCGTACGCTAACCCTATTCCGTACCCTGAACCTAACCTCACACGTATTCTAACTCTAAACCTAAACCTATGTCTAACCCATACCTTAAGCCTAACCCTAACCCTAACACTAACCCTACCCCGTACTCAAAACCTAACCCTAACCCTAACCCTAACCCTAACCCGTACACTAACCCTAACCCTAACGCTAACCTAACACTAACCCTAACCCGTACTCTAACCCTAACCCAACCCTAACCATACTCTAAACCTAACCCTAAACCTCACCCTAACCCGAACCCGTACTGTAACCCTAACCCGTACCATAACACTAAACCTAACCCGTACCCTAACCCTAAATCTAACTTGTACGCTAACCCTAACCCTAACCTTAACCCTGACCCTAACAGTAACCGTAACCCGTACCCTAAACCTAACCCGTACTCTAACCTTAATCCTAAACCTAACCCATACCCTAAACCAAACCCTAACTCGTACCCTACCCCTAACTCTAACCCTAGCCTAACCTTTACCGTAACCCGTACCCTAAGCCTAACCCATACCCTAACACGAACCCTAAACCTAACACTAACCCTAACCCTCACCCTAAACCTAACCCATACTGTATCCCTAACCCATACCATAACCCTAACCCTAACCCGTACCCTAACCCTAACTCGTACCGTAACCCTAACCCGGACCATAACCCTAACCCTAACCCGTACCCTAAACCTAACCCATATTTTAACCCTAACACTAACCCTAACCCTAAACCTAACCCGTACCCTAAACCTAACCTTAACCCTAACTCGTACCCTAACGCTAACCCTAACCCTGACCCTAACCCTAACCTTAAACCGTACCCTAAGCCTAACCCATACCCTAACCCTAACCCTAAACCTAACCCTAACCCTAACCCATACCCTAAACCTAAACCTAACCCTTGACCTAACCCGTACCCAAACCTATCCCATACCCTAACTCTAACCCTAAACCGTACCCAAAACCTAACAGTAACCCTAAACCGTACCCTAGCGCTAACCCTAACCCTAACCCTAACCCTAACCCGGACCCCAAACCTAACCCTAACCCTGACCCTAACACTAAACCTATCCCGTACCCTAACCGTAAACCGTACCATAACCTTAACCCTAAACCTAACCCATACCCTAAACCTAAACTTAACCCTAGCCCGTATCCAAACCCTAAACCTAACCCTAACCCTAACCCTAAACCTAACCCTATCCTTAACCATACCCCTAACCTGTACCCTAACCCTAAATCTATCCCGTACCCTAACCCCAACCCTAACCCTAAACCGTATTCTAACACTAACCCTAACCCTAACCCTGAGCCTAAACCTAACCCTAACCCTTACACTAACCCTAACCCTAACCGTAACCCGGACCCTAAACCTTACCCTAACCCGTACCCTAACCCTAACCCGTAACCTAAACCTAACCCTAACCCAAAAGTAAACCCGTATGCTAACCCTATCCCGTACCCTGAACCTAACCCTATACCGTATCCTAATCCTACATCTAACCCTAAGCCTAACCCGTATATTAACCCTGACCATAACCCTAACCCTAACCTGTACCCTAAACCTAACCCATACTTTAACCCTAACCCTAACGTAACCCTAACCCGTACCCTAAACCTAACACTAACCCTTTACCTAACCCAAACCCAACCCTTTCCCGTAACCTAACCCTAACCCGTACCCTGAACCTAACCCTAAACCGTATACTAATCCTAAATCTAACCCTAAGTCTTACCCGTAAATTAACCCTAACGCTAACCCTCAAACTAACCCTACCCCGTACTTTAACCCTAACCCTAACCCTAAACCTAAACCTAACCCTAACCCATACCCTATCCCTAACATGTACCCTAACCCTAACCCTAACCCGTACCGTAACCCTACCCGTAGCCTAACCCTAACTCTAAGCCTAACCCCTAACCCTAACTCTAAACCTTACCATAACCTGTATCCAAATGGTAAACCTAACCCGAACCCTAACACTAACCAAACCCGCACTCTAATCCTACCCTAACCCTAACCCGCACCTTAAACTTAACCCTAACACTAAGCCAAACCATAACCCTTAACCGTAACCTAACCCTAACCCATACCTTAACCCTAACCCTAACCTTAACCATAACCCTAACCTGTACCCTAAGCCTAAAACTATCCCATGTAATAACCCCAACCCTAAATTTAACCCATACTCTAACACTAACCCTAACCCTAACCCTGACCCTAAACCTTACCCTAACCCTTACACTAACCCTAACCCTAACCCTAACCCGGACCCTAACTTAACCCTAACCCGTACCCTAACCCTAACCCGTAACCTAAACCTAACACTAACCCTAAAGTTAACCCGTAAGATAAATCTATCCCGTACCCTGAACCTAACCCTAAACCGTATCCTAATCCTAAATCTAACCCTAAGCCTAACCCGTACATTAACCCTAACTCTAACCCTAACACTAACCATACCCTGTACATTAACCCTAACCCTGACCTTAACCCTAAACCTAACCCTAACCCTAACCCGTACCCTAAACCTAACCCTAACCCTTGACCTAACCCGTACCCAACCATATCCCGAACCCTAACCCTAACCCTTAACCGTACCCAAACCCTAACAGTAACCCTAACACATACCCTAGCGCTAACCCTTACCCTAAACCTAAACCTAAACCGTACCCTAACCCTAAACGTAACCCTAACCTGTACCCAAACCCTAACCCTAACACGTACACTAACCCTAACCTTTACCCTAACCCTAACCCATAACCTAACCCTAACCCTAACCTTAACCATAACCCTAACCCATACCCTAACCCTAAACCTAACCCGTACACTAACCCCCACTGTAACCCTAACCCGTACCCTAACACTAACCCTAAATCTGACCCTAAACCTAACCTTAACCCTTACACAAATCCTAACCCTAACCCTAACCCACACCCTAAACCTAACCCTAACCCGTACCCTAACCCTAACCCGTAACGTAAACCTAACCCTAACCCTAAACTTAACACGTACGATAAACCTATCCCGTACCCTAAACCTAACACTAACCCATATCCTAACCCTAAACCTAAACCTAAGCCTAAACCGTACATTAACCCAAACCCTAACCCTAACACTAACCCTACCCCGTACCCTAACCCTAACCCTAAACCTAACCCGTACCCTAACACTAACCCTAACCATAACCCTAACACTAACCATACCCCGTACTCTAACCCTAACCCTAACCCTAACCCTAACCTTACCCTAACCATAACACTAACAATAACCCATACTCTAACCCTAACCCTAACCCTAACCGTACTCTAACCCTAACCCTAAGCCTCACCCTAACCCTAACCCGTACTATAACCCTAACCCGTACCGTACCCTAACCCTAACCCGTACCCTAACCCTAACCCTAACTCGTACCCTAACAAAAACCTAACCCTGACCATAACGCTAACCCTAACCCGTAACCTAAACCTAACCCATACTTTAACCCTAACCCTAAGCCTAACCCTAACCCGTACCCTAAACCTAACACTAACCCTTGACCTAACCCGTACCCAACCCTATCCCGTACCCTAACCCTAACCCTAACCCTTACCCAAACCCTAACAGTAACCCTAACCCATACCCTAGCGCTAACACTTACCCTTCCCCTAAGCCTAACCCGCACCCTAAACCTAAACCTAACCCTAACCCTAAACTTAACCCGAACACTAACACTATCCCATACCCTGAACCTAACCCTAACCCGTATCCTAACCATAAACCTAACCCTAAGCCTAACCCGTACATTAACCCTAAACCTAACCCTAACACTAAACCTACCCCGTACTTTTACCCTAACCCTAACCCTAACCCTAAACCTAACCCTAACCCGTACCCTAACCCTAACCCTTAACCTAAACCTAACCCTAACCCTTACACTAATCCTAACCCCAACCCTAAACCTAACCCATACCCTAACACTAACCCTAACCCTAACCCTGACCCTAAACCTAACCCTAACCCTTATACTAATCCTAACCCTAACCCTAACCCTGACCCTAAACTTAACCCTAACCCTTACACTAACCCTAACCCTAACCCAACCCGCATACTAAACTTAACCCTAACCCGTATCCTAACCCTAACCTAACCCTAAGCCTAACCCGTACATTAACCCTAACACTAACCCTAACACTAACCCTACCCCGTACTCTAACCGTAACCCTAACCTTAACACTAACCCATACCCTAAACCTAACCCTAACCCTGACTCATACCCTAACCCTAAACCTAAACCTGACCCTAACCTTAACCTTAACCCGTACCCTAAACCTAACCCATACCCTAACCCTAACCCTAAACCTAACACTAACCCTAACATGTACCCTAAACCTAACCCTAACCCTTGACCTAACCCGTACCCAACCCTATCCCGTACCCTAACCCTAACCCGTACCCAAACCCTAAAAGTAACACTAACCCATACCCTAGCACTAACCCTTACCCTAACCCTAAACCTAAACCGTACCCTAACCCTAAACGTAACCCTAACCCGTACCCAAACCCTAACACTAACACGTATGCTAACCTTAACCCTAACCCTAAACCTAACCCATACCCTAACCCTAAACCTAACTCGTACCCTAACCCCCACCGTAACCCTAACCCGTACCCTAACACTAACACTAACCCTAACCCTAACACTAACCCTACCCCGTACTCTAACCCTAACCCTAACCCTAACCCTAACCTTACCCTAACCATAACACTAACGCTAACCCGTACTCTAACCCTAACCCTAACCCTAACCGTACTCTAACCCTAACCCTAATCCTCACCCTAACCCTAACCCGTACTGTAACCCTAACCCGTTCCATGACCCTAACCCTAACCTGTAACCTAACCCTAACTCTAACTCGTACCGTAACCCTAACCCTAACCCTGACCATAAACCTAACCCTAAACCATACCCTAAACCAAACCCATACTTTAATCCTAACCCTAACCCTAACCCTAACTCGTACCCTAAACCTAACCCTAATACCTTGACTTAACCCGTACCCAACCCTTTCCCGTACTGTAACCCTAACACGTACCCTGAACCTAACCCTAAACCGTATCCTAAACCTAAATCTAACCCTAAGCCAAACCCGTACATTAACCCTAACCCTAACCCTAACACTAACCCTACCCCGTACTTTAACCCTAACACTAACCCTAAACCTAAACCTAACCCTAACCCATACCCTATCCCTAACACGTACCCTAACCCTAACCCTAAACCTAACCCTAAACTTAACCCATACCCTAACCCTACCTGTAGCCTAACCCTAACTCTAACCCTAACCCCTAACCCTAAACCTAACCCTTACCCTAACCCGTACCCAAATGGAAAACCTAACCCGTACCCTAACACTATCTCAATCCCGGACTCTAACCCTAACCCTAACCCTAAACCTAACCCGCACCTTAAAATTAACCCTAACCCTAACCCAAACCATAACACTTAACCGTAACCTAACCCTAACCCATACCCTAACCCTAACCCTAACCTAACCCTAACCCGTAACCTAAACCTAACCCTAACCCTAAACTTAACCTGTACGCTAACCCTATCCCGTAACCTGAACCTAACCCTAACCCGTATCCTAACCCTAAACCTAACCCTATCCCTGACTCGTACCCTAACCCTAACCCTAAACCTGACCCTAACCCTAACCTTAACCCGTACACTAAACCTAACGCATACCCTAACCCTAACCCTAAACCTAACCCTAACCCTTACCCGTACACTAAACCTAAACCTAACCTTTGACCTAACCCATACCCAACCCTATCCTCTACCCTAAACCTAACCCTAAGCCGTACCCAAACAACTAACAGTAACCCTAAACCATACCCAAGCGCTAACCTAACCCTAACCCTAAGCCTAACCCGCACCTTAAACCTAAACCTAACCCTAACCCTAAACTTAACCCGTACGCTAACCCTATCCCGTACCCTGAACATAACCCTAACCCGTATCCTAACCCTAAACCTAACCCTAAGCCTAACCCGTATATTAACCCTAACCCTAACACTAACACTAACCCTACCCTGTACTTTAAACCTAACCCTATACCTAACCCTAAACCGTACCCTATCCCTAACACGTACCCTAACCCTAACCTTAACCCGCACACTAAACCTAACACTAACCCTAGACCTAACACGTACACTAACCCTATCCCATACCGTAACCTTAACCCTAACCCGTACCGTAACCCTAAAACTAACCCTAACCCAAACCCTAACCCTAAAACTAACCCGTACACTAACCCTAACCCGAACCCTAACCCTAACCCTAACCCATACCCTAACCCTACCCGTACCCTAACCATAACTCTAACACTAACTCCTAACGCTAACCCTAACACTAAACCTTAAACAAACCCGTACCCAAACGGTAAACCT
This sequence comes from Urocyon cinereoargenteus, assembly GCA_032313775.1. Lineage (NCBI taxonomy): Eukaryota > Metazoa > Chordata > Mammalia > Carnivora > Canidae > Urocyon > Urocyon cinereoargenteus. The sequence continues at coordinate 58,697,018 of JAVLSZ010000017.1, forward strand.
AACACCTACCCTAACACTAACCCAAACCCGTTCTCTAACCCTAACCCTATCCCGAAACCGCACCATAAACTTAACCATAACCCTAACCCAAACCATAACCCTTAACCGTAACCTAACCCTAACCCATACCTTAACCCTAACCCTAACCTTCACCATAACCCTAACCCGTACCCTAACCCTAAAACTAACCCGTACCCTAACCCCAACCCTAACCCTAACCCATGCCCTAACACTAACCCTAATCCTAACCCTGACACTAAACCTAACCCTAACCCTACACTAACCCTAACCCTATCCTAAACCGCACCCTAAACCTAACTCTAACCCATACCCTAACCCTAACCTGTAACCTAAACCTAACCCTAACCCTAAACTTAACCCGTACACTAACCCTATCCCGTACCCTAAACCTAACCCTAACCCTTATCCTAATCCTAAACCTAACCCTAAGCCTAACCCGTACATTAACCATAACCCTAACCCTAACACTAACCCTACCCCGTTCTCTAACCCTAATCCTAACCCTAACCCTAACCCTACCTGTACCCTAACCCTAACCCTAACCTTTACCCTAACACTAACCCTAACCCGTACTCTAACCCTAACCCTAACCCTAACCCTAACCGTACTCTAACACTAACCCTAACCCTCACCCTAACTCTAAACCGTACTGTAACCCTAACCCGTACCATAAACCTAAACTTAACCCGTACCCTAACCCTAACCCTAACTCATACCCTAACCCTAACCCTAACCCTGACCTTAAACCTAACCCTAACCCGTACCCTAAACCTAACCCGTATCCTAACCCTAACCCTAACCCGTACCTTAACCGTAACCCTAACCCTAAAGCTAACCCTGACCCTAACCCTAACCCTTACCCGTACCCTAAGCCTAACCCATGCCCTAACCCTAAATGTAATCCTTCCCTAACCCTAACCCATACCCTAAACCTAGCCCTAACCCTTGACCTAACCCGTACCCAACCATATCCCGTATCCTAACCCTAACCCTAACCCGTACCGAAACCCTAACAGTAACCCTAAGCCATATCCTAGCGCTAACCATAACCCTAACCCTAACTCTAACCCGTAACCTAAACCTTAACCTAACACTAACCCAAACGATAACCTTACCCGTACCCTAAACCTAACACATACCCTAACCCTAACTCTAAACTTAACCGTAACTCTGACCTGTAACCTAACCCTAAACTAACCCGTAGCCTAACCCTAACCCTAACCCTAACCCGTACCATAACCCTATCCCTAAACCTAACCCTGACCTTCAACCTAACCCTATCCCGTAACCTAATCCTAACCCTAACCCTAAACTTAACCCGTACGCTAAGCGTATACCGTACCCTAAACCTAACCCTAACCCGTAACCTAACCCTAACCCTATCCGTACTCTAACCCTAACCCTAACCCTAACCCTCACCCTAACCCTAACCCGTACTGTAACCCTAACCCGTACCATAACCCTAACCCTAAACCGTACCCTAACCCTAAACCTAACTCGTACACTAACACTAACCCTAACCCTGACCCTAACCCTAACCCGTACCCTAAAACTAACCCGTTCCCTAACCCTAACCCTAACTCGTACCCTAAACCTAACCCTAACCATAAACTTATCCCGTACACTAACCCTATCCCGTACCCTAAACTTAAACCACACCCGTACCCTAACCCTAACCCTAACCCTATCCGCACAATAACACTAACACTAACCCTAACACTAACCCTAACCCGTACTCTAACCCTAAACCTAACCCTAAACCTAACCCTAACCCGTTCTGTAACTCTAACCCGTACCCTAACACTAAACCTTACCCTAAGCCTAAACCTAACCCGTACCCTAAACCTTAACGTAACCCTTACCCGTACCCAAACCCTAACCCTAACACGTACCCTAACACTAACCCTAACCCTAACCCTAAACCACACTAAACCTAACCCTAACCCTAGACCTAACACGTACACTAACCCTATCCCGTACCGGAATCTTAACCCTAACCCGAACCATAACACTAACACTAACCCTAACCCTAACCCTAAACCTAACCCTAACCCTAAACCTATCCCTAACCCGTACACTAACCCTAACCCGAATCCTCACCCATACCCTACCCATACCCTATCCCTACCCATAGCCTAACACTAACTCTAAACCTAACACCTAACCCTAACACTAACCCTAAACCTTACACTAACCTGTACCCAAAAGGTAAACCTAACCCGTACCCTAACAGTAACCCAAACCCATACTGTAACCCTAACCCTAACCCTAACCCGCACCTAATCTTAACCCGAACCCTAACCGAAACCATAACCCTTAACCGTAACTTAACCCTAAACCATACCCTAACCCTAACCCTAAACTTAAACATACCCTAACCTGTACCCTAACCCTAAAACTAACCCGTACCCTAACGCCAACCCTAACACTAAAGAGTACCCTAACACTAACCCTAACCCGAAACCTGACCCTAAATCTAACCCTAACCCTTACACTAAACCTAACCCTAAATCTAACCCGCACCCTAAACCTAACCCTAACCCGTACCTTAACCCTAACCCATAACCTAAACCTAACCCTAACCCTAAACTTAACCCGTACGCTAACCTATCCCATACCCTGAACCTAACCCTAACCCGTACACTAACCCTAACCCTAAACCTAACCTAACACTAACCATAACCCGTACTCTAACCCTAACCCTAACCCTAACCATACTCTAACCCTAACACTCACCCTAACCCTAACCCGAACTGTAACCCAACCCTTACCATAACCCTAACCCTAACCCGTATACTAATCCTAAACCTAACTTGTAACCAAACCCTAACCCTAAACCTGACCCTAACCATAAACGTAACACGTACCCTAAAACTAACCCATACCCTAACCCTAATCCTAACCCTAAACCGTACCCAAAACCTAACCCTAACCCTGACTCGTACCCTAACCCTAACCCTAACCTTGCCCCTAACCTTAACCCTAACCCATACTCTAAGCCTAACCCATACCCTAACACTAACCCTAAACCTAAACCTAACCCTAACCCGTACCCGAAACCTAACCCTAACCCTTGACCTAAAACTTCCCAAACCCTATTCCGTAACCGATCCCTAACCCTAACTCATACCAAACCCTAAAATTAACCCTAACCGATAACTTAGCACAAACCCTAATCCTAACCCTAACCCGCACCCTAAACCTAAACCTAACCCTAACCATAACCATAACCCTTACCCGTACCCTAACCCTAACCCATACCCTAACCCTAACCATAACCTTAAATGTAACCCTGACCCATACCCTAACCCTAAAACTAACCTGTACCCTAACCCCAAACCTAACCCTAACCCGTACCATAACCCTATCCCTAAACCTAACCCTGACCCTAAACCTAACCCTAAACCAAACCCTAACCCTAACCCTAACTCTAATTGTAACCCGCACCTAAACCAAACCCTACCCGTTCCCTAACCCTAACACGTCACCTAAACCTAACCCTAACCCAACTTAACACGTACACTAAACCTTTCCCGTATCCTAAACCTAACCTTAACCCGTACCCTAACCCTAACCCTAACCTTATCCTTACACTAACTCTAAAACTAACCCTAACCCTAACACTAACCGTAACCCGTATTCTAACCCTAAACCTAACCCTAACGCTAACCCTAACCCGTACTATAACGCTAACCCTAACCCTAACCCTAAACATAACCCTAACCCGTACAGCAACCAAGCGGTACCCTAACCCTAACCCAAAACCTAACCTTGAACTAACCCTAACCCGTACCAAACCATAAACCGTACCCTAACCCTAACCCTAAACCTAACCCGTACCCTAACCCTAAAAGTAACGCTAACCTGTAACCAAACCCTAACCCAAACACGTACCCTAACCCTAACCCTAACCCTAACACTAACCCTACCCCGTACTTTGACCCTAACCCTAACCCTAAACCTAACACTAACACGTACCCTAACCCTAACCCGTAACCTAAACCTAACCCTAACCCTAAACGTAACCTGTACGCTAACCCTATCCCGTACCCTGAACCTAACCCTAACACGTATCCTAACCCTAAACCTAAACCTAAGCATAACCCTTACATTAACCCTATCCCTAAACCTAACTCTAACCCTACCCCATACATTAACCCTAACCCTAACCCTAACCCTAACCCTAAAACTAACCCTAACCCGTACCCTATCCCTAACCCATACCCTAACACTAACTTTAACCCTAAGCCTAACACTAAACCTACCCCGTACTATAACCCTAACCCTAACCCTCACCCTAACCCTAACCCATACTGTATCCCTAACCCGTACCATAACCCTAACCCTAACCCGTACCCTAACCCTAACCCTAACTCAAACCCACACCCTTACCCTAAACCTAACCCTAACCCTAACCGTGACCCTAAACCTAACCCTTACCCTTACACTAACCCTAAACCTAACCCTAACCCAAACCTAATCCTAACCCTAACCCGTACCCTAACCCTAACCCATAACCTAATCCTAACCCTAACCCTAAACTTAATCCGTACACTAACCCTATCCCATACCCTAAACCTAACCCTAACATGTACTCTAACCCTAACCCTAACCCTATCCGTACACTAAGCCTAACCCTAACCCTAACACTAATCCTAACCCATACTCTAATCCTAACCCTAAAACTAAAGCTAACCCTAACCCGAACTCTAACCCTATCCCGTACCCTAAAACTAACCCTTACCAACCCTAACCCTAAAGCTAACCCTAACCCGTATTCTAAACCTATCCCGTATGCTACCACTAACCCTTACCCTAACCCTAACCCTAACCTGTACCCTAACCCTAAACGTAACCCTACCACGTACCCAAACCCTAACCCTAACACGTACACTAACCCTAACCCTAACCCTAACTCCCACAATAACCCTAACCCGTACTGTAACCCTAACTGTACCTTAACCCTAACCCAAAACCGTACCCTAAACCTAACCCTAATTCGTACCCTAACCCTAAACATAACCCTGACCCTAACCCTAACCTTAACCCGTACCCTAAACCTAACCCTAACCCGTACACTAACCCTAACCCTAATCCTAAACCTGACCCTAACCCTAACCCTAACCCGTACCCTAAGCCTAACCCATACCCTAACCCTAGCCCTAACCCTAACCCTAACACTAACCCTACTCCGTACTCTAACCCTAACCCTAACCCTAACCCTTACCCGTACCCTAACCCTAACCCTAACACTAACACTAACCATAACCCGTACTCTAGCCTAACCCTAACACTAACTTTAACCGTACTCTAACCCTAACACTAACCCTCACCCTAACTCTAACCTGTTATGCACCATAACCCGTACCATAACGTTAACCCTAACCCGTACCCTAACCCTAACCCTAACCCGTACCCTAACCCTCAACCTAAACCTGACCCTAACTGTAACAGTAACCCGTACCCTAAACCTAAACCGTACCCTAACCCAAAACCTAACCCTAACCCATAACCTAAACCTAACCCTAACCCGTACCCTAACCCTAACCCTAACCCTAATCCTAACCCTGACCCTCACCCTAACCCTTACCGATACACTAAGCCTAACCCATACCTTAACCCTAACCCTAACCTAACCCTAACCCTAACCGTACCCTAAACCTAACCAAACCCTTGACCTAACACGGACCCAACCCTATGCCGTACCCTAACCCCCTAACCCTAACCCATACCCTAACCCTAAAACTAACCCATACCCTAACCCCAACCCTAACCCTAACCTGTACCATAACCCTATCCCTAACCCTAATCCTGACCCTAAACCAAACTCTAACCCGCACCTAAACCTATCCCTAACCCGTTCCCTAAACCTAACCCATCATGTAAACCTAACCCTAACCCTAAACTTAACCCGTACACAAACCCTATTCCGTATCCTAAACCTAAATCTAACCCGTACCCTAACCCTAACCCTAACCCTATCTGTACACTAACCCAAACCCTAACACTAACACTAACACTAACCCTAACCCATACTCTAACCTTAACCGTAACCCTAAACCTAACCCTAACCTGTACTCTAACCCTAACCCGTACTCTAACACTAACCCTAACCCTAACACTAACCGTAACCCGTACTCTAACCCTAAACCTAACCCTAACGCTAACCCTAACCAGTACTATGACGCTAACCCTAACCCTAACCCTAAACATAACCCTAACCCGTACAGTAACCCTAACCGGTACCCTAACCCTAACCCTAAGCCTAACACTGACCTAACCCTAACCCGTAACCTAACCCTAAACCGTACCCTAACCCTAACCCTAAACCTAACCCGTACCTAACCCTAAACGTAACGCTAACCGTAACGAAACCCTAACCCTAACACGTACCCTAACCCTAACCCTAACCCGCACACTAAACCTAACCCTAACCCTAGACCTAAGACGTACACTAAACCTATCCCATACCCCAACCTTAACCCTAAACCGTATTGTAACCCTAACACTAACCCTAACCCTAACCTAACCCTAAACCGTACACTAAACCTAACCCGAACCCTAACCCTAACCTTAACCCGTACCGTAACCCTACCCGTAGACTAACCCTATCTATAACCCTAAACCCTAACCCTAAACCTAAACCTTCCCTAACCCGTACCCAAACGGTAAAACTAATCCGTACCCTAACACTAACCCCAACCCGTACTCTAACCCTAAACCTAACCCTAAACCTAACCCTAACCCTAACCCGCACCCTAAACTTAACCCGAACCCTAACCAAAACCATAACCCTTAACCGTAACCTACCCAAACCCATACCCAAACCCTAACCCTAAATTTAACCATAACCCTAACCTGTACCTTAACCCTAAAACTAACCCGTACCCTAACCCCAAACCTAACACTAACACGTACCCTACCCCAACCCTAACCCTAAACCGTACCCTAACTCTAACCTTAACCCTGACACTAAACCTAACCCTAACCCATACACTAATCCTAACCCTAACCCTAACCCGCACCCTAAACCTAACACTAACCCGTACACTAATCCTAACCCGTAACCTTAACCTAACCCTAACCCTAAATGTAACCCGTATGCTAACCCTATTCCGTACCCTGAACCTAACCATAACCCGTATTCTAACCCTAAACCTAAGTCTAACCCGTACATTAAGCCTAACCCTAATCCTAAAACTAACCCTACCCCATACTCTAAACCTAACCCTAACCCTAACCCTAACCCTAACCCTAACCCGTACACTAACCCTAACCCTAAACCTAACCTAACACTAACCCTAACCCGTACTCTAACCCTAACCCTAACCCTAACTGTACTCTAACCCTAACCATAACCCTCACCCTAACCCTAACCCGTACTGTAACCCTAACCCGTACCATAACACTAACCCTAACCCGTACCCTAAACCTAAACCTAACTTGTACCCTAACCCTAACCCTAACACTGACCCTAACACTAACCGGAACCTGTTCCCTAAACCTAACCCGTACTCTAACCCTAATCCTAACCCTAACCCATACCCTAAACCAAACCCTAACCCTAACACGTACCCTACCCCTAACTCTAAACCTACCCTAAACTTAACCCTAAACTGTACCCTAAGCCTAACCCATACCCTAACACTAACCCTACACCTAACCCTAACCCTAACCCGTACCCTAAACCTAACCCTAGCCCTTGACCTAACCCATACCAAACCCTAACAGTAACCCTAACTCATAACCTAGCACTAACCCTAACCCAAACACTAAGTCGCACCCTAAACCTAAACCTAACCCTAACACTAACCATAACACTTACCCGTACTCTAACCATAACCCATATCCTAACCCTAACCCTAACCTTAACCGTAACCCTGACCCGTACCCTAACCCTAAAACTAACCTGAACCCTAACCCCAAACCTAACCCTAACCCGTACCATAACCCTATCCCTAACCCTAACCCTGACCCTAAACCTAACCTTTACCCAAACCCTAACCCTAACCCTAACCCTAACCCACAACTAAACCTAACCCTAACCCGTTCCCTAACCCTAACCCATAACCTAAACCTAACCCTAACCCTAAACATAACCCGTACGCTAATCCTATCCCGTATCCTAAACCTAACCCTAACCCGTACCCTAACCCTAACCCTAACCCTAACCCTATCCGTACACTAACCCTAACCCTAACCCTAACACCAACACTAAACCTAACCCGTACTCTAACACTAACCCTAAAACTAAACCTAACCCTAACACTAACCCTAACCCGTACTCTAACCCTAAACCTAACCCTAACTCTAACCCTAACCCGTACTTTAACGCTAACCCTAACCCTACCCATAACCATAACCCTAACCCGTACAGTAACCCTAAACCGTACCCTAACCCTAACGCTACCCTGACCTAACCCTAACCCTAACCCGTACCCTGAACCTAAACCGCACCCTAAACCGAACCCTAAACCTAACCCGTACCCTAACCCTAAACATAACGCTAACCCGTACCCAAACCATAACCCTAACACATACCCTAACCATAACCCTAACCCGCACACTAAACCTAAACCTAACCCTAGACCTAACACATACACTAACCCTACCCCATACCCCAACCTTAACCCTAACCCTTATCGTAAACCTAACACTAACCCTAACCCAAACCGTAAACCTAAACCGTACACTAACCCTAACCCGACACCTAACCCTAACCCTAACCCGTACCCTTACCCTACCCATAGCCTAATCCTAACACTAAACCTAATCCCTAACCCTAACCCTAACCCTTACCCTAACCCGTAACCAAATGGTTAACCTAACCCGTACCCTAACACTAACCCAAACCCATGTTTAACCTTAACCCTAAACCTAAACCTAACCCTAACCCGCACCCTAAACTTAACCCGAACCCTAACCCAAACCAAAACTCTTAACCATAATCTAACACTAACACATACCCTAACACTAACCCTAACCTTAACCGTAACCCTAACCCGTACCCTAACCCTAAAACTAACCCGTACCTTAACCGCAACGCTAACCCTAACCCGTACCCTAACACTAACCCTAACCCTAACCCTGACCCTAAACCTAACCCTAAACCTGACGCTAACCCTAACCCTAAACTGTATGCTAAATCTAAACGTAACCCTTGACCTAACCCGTACCAAACCCTATCCTGTAACCAAACCCTAAACCTAACCCGTACCAAAACCCTAACCGTAACCCTAACCCATAGCCTAGCACTAACCCTAACCCTAACCCTAAACCGCACCCTAAACCTAAACCTAACCCTAACCCTAACCATAACCCTTACCTGTACCCTAACAATAACCCATAGGCTAACCCTAACCCTCACCTTAACAGTAAACCTGACCCGTACCCATACCCTAAAACTAACCCGTACCCTAACCCTAACCCTAACCCTGACCCTAAACCTAACCCTAACTCGTACCTAAACCTAACCCATACCCTAACCCTAACCCTGAACCTAACGCTAACCTTAACCGTAACCCTGACCCGTACCCTAACCCTAAACCTAACCTGTACCCTAACCCCAAACCTAACCCTAACCCGTACCATAACCCCCTCCCTAACCCTAACCCTGACCCTAAACCTAACCCTAACCCAAAATCTAACCCTAACCCTAACCCTAACCCTAACCCTAACCCGCACCTAAACCTAACCCTAACCCGTTCCCTAACCCTAACCCGTAACCTAAACCTAACCCTAACCCTAAACTTAACCCGTACGCTAATCCTATCCCGTATCCTAAACCTAACCCTAACCCTAACCCTAACCCTAACCCTATCCGCACACTAACCCTAACCCTAACCCTAACATTAACACTAACCCTAACCCGCAGTCTAACCCTAACCCTAACACTAAACCTAACCCTAACTCTAACTCTAACCGGTACTATAACGCTAACCCTAACCATAAGCATAACCCTAACCCGTACAGTAACCCTAAAGCGTACCGTAACCCTAACCATAACCCTAAACAGTACCCTAAACCTAACCGTAACCCTTGACCTAACCCGTACCCAAGCCTATCCCGTAACCTAACACTAACCCTAACCCGTACCAAAACCTTAACCGTGACCCTAACACATAGCCTAGCGCTAACCTAACCCTAACCCTAAAACACACCCTAAACCTAAACCTAACCGTAACCCTCACATAAACCTAACCCTAACCCTAACCCTAATCCTAACCCTAACCCTCACCTAAACCTAACCCTAACCCGTACCCTAACCCTAACCCGTAACCTAAACCTAACCCTAAACCTGATTTTAACCGGTATGCTAACCCTAGCCCGTACCCTAAACCTAACCCTAACCTGTATCCTAACCCTAACCGTAACCCTAACTCTAACCCGTACACTAACCCTAACCCTTTCCCTAACCCTAACACTAACCCTAACCCGTCCTCTAACCCTAACCCTAACCCCAACCCTAACCGTACTCTAACCCTAACCCTAACCCGTACCCTAACCCTAACCCTAACTCGTACCCTAACCATAACACTGACCCTAACACTAACCATAAACCGTACCCTAAACATAACCCTAACCCTAACTCGTTCCCTAACACTAACCCTAACCTTTACCCTAACCCTAACCCGTACCCTAAACCTAACCCATACCCTAACCCTAACCCTAAAACTAACCCTAACCATAAACCGTACCCTAAAACTAACCCTAACTCTTTACCTAACCCGTAGCCAACCCTATCCCGTACCCTAACCCTAACCCTAACCCGTACCCAAAACTTAACATAAACCCTAACCCATACCCTAGCGATAACCCTAACCCTAACCCTAAGCCTAAACCGCACCCTAAAACTAAACCTAACCCTAACCCTAACCATAACCCCTACCCGTACCCTAACCCTAACCCATACCCTACTCTAACCCTAACCTTAACCGTAACCCTAAACGGACCCTAACCCTAAAACTAACCCGTACCCTAACCCCAACCCTAACCCTATCCCGTACCATAACCTTTTCCCTAACGCTAACCCTGACCCTATACCTAACCCTAAACCATACCCTAACCCAAACCCTAACCCTATACCTAACCCTAACCCGTACACTAACCCTAACCCGAAACCTAACCTTAACGCTAATCCGTACCTAACACTCACCCATACCCTAACCCTAACCCTAACATTAACCATTACCCTGACACGTAACCTAACCCTAAAACTAACCCGTACCCTAAACACAACCCTAACCCTAACCCGTACCATTACCCTATCCCTAACGCTAACCCTGACCCTAAACCTAACCCTAAACGGTACCCTAATCCTAACCCTAACCCTAACCCTAACACGTACACTAACCCTAACCCGAACCCTAACCTTAACCCGTACCCTAACCCTACCCGTAGCCTAACCCTAACCCTACCTCTAACCCTAAACCTAACCCTTACCCTAACCCGTACCCAAATGGTAAACCTAACCCATACCCTATCAGTAACCCAAACCCGTACTCTAACCCTAACCCTAACCCTAAACCTCACCCTACCTTAACCCTAACCCTAACCCAAACCATAACCCTTAAACGTAACCTAACCCTAATCCATACCCTAACCCTAACCCTAAACTTAACCATAATCCTAACCCGTACCCTAACCCTTAAATAACCTGTACCCTAACCCCAAACCTAACCCTAAACCGTACCCTAACACTAACCCTAAACCTAACCCTCACCCTAAACCTAACCCTTACCCTTACACTAACCCTAACCCTAACACTAACCCGCACCCTAAACCTAAACCTAACCCGTACCCTAACCCTAACCCGTAACCTAAACCTAACCCTAACCCTAAACTTAACCTGTACACTAACCCTATCCCGTACACTAAACCTAACCCTAACCCTTATCCTAATCCGAAACCTAAACCTAAGCCAAACCCGTACATTAACCCTAACCCTAAAACTAACACTAACCGTACCCCGTTCTCTAAACCTAAACCCAACCATAACCCTAACCATAACCCTAAACCTAAGCCTAACACTAACCATAACCCGTACTCTAACCCTAACCCTAACCCTAACCCTAACCCTAACCGTAATCTAACCGTAACCCTAACCCTCACCCTAACATTAACCCGCACTGTAACCCTAGCCCGTAACATAGCCCTAACACTAACCCGTACCCTAACCCTAACCCTAACTCGTACCCTAAACCTAACCCTAACCATAAACTTATCCCGTACACTAACCCTATCCCGTACCCTAAACTTAAACCTAACCCGTACCCTAACCCCAACCCTAACACTATCTGCACAGTAACACTAACGCTAACCCTAACACTAACCCTAACACATACTCTAACCCTAAACCTAACCCTAAACCTACCCCTAACCCGTTCTGTAACCCTAACCCGTACCCTAACACTAACCCTTACCCTAACCCTAAACCTAACCCGTACCCTAAGCCTAAATGTAACCCTTACCCGTACCCAAACCCTAACCGTAACACGTACGCTAACCCTCACCCTAACCCTAACCCTAAACCGCACACTAAACCTAACCCTAACCCTAGACCCAACACGTACACTAACCCTAACCCGTACCGGAATCTTAACCCTAACCCATACCGTAACACTAACACTAATCCTAACCCTAACCTTAACCCTAAATCTAACCCTATGCCTAAACCATACACTAACCCTAACCTGAACCCTAACCCGTACCCTAACCCATACCCTAACCCTACCCATAGCCTAACCCTAACTCTAACCCTAACCCCTAACCCTAACCCTAACCCTAACCCTTACACTAACCCGTACCCAAAAGGTAAACCTAACCCGTACCCTAACAGTAACCCAAACCCGTACACTAACCCTAACCCTAAACCTAAACCGCACCCTAAACTTAACCCGAACCCTAACCCAAACCATAACCCTTAACCGTAACCTAACCCTAACCCGTACACTAAACCTAAACCTAACCTTAACCATAACCCTAACCTATACCTTAACCCTAAAACTAACCCGTACCCTAACACCAACCCTAACAGTAACGCGTACCCTAACACTAACCCTAACCCTAAACCTAACCCGTAACATAACCCTAACCCTTACACTAACCCTAACCCTAACCCGCACCCTAAACGCAACCCTAACCCATACCCTAACCCTAATGCATAACCTAAACCTAACCCTAAACCTAAACTTAACCCGTACGCTAACCCTATCCCGTACCCTGAAACTAACCCTAACCCGTACACTAACCCTAACCCTAAACCTAATCTAAAACTAAACCTAAACCGTACTCTAACCCTAACCTTAACCTTAACCCTAACCATACTCTAACGCTAACCCTCACCCTAACCCTAACCCGTACTGTAACCCTAACCCATACCATAACCCTAACCCTACCCCGTATCCTAACCCTAACCCTAACTTGTACCCTAACCCTAACCCTAAGCCTGAGCCTAACCCTGACCGTAACCCGTACCCTAAACCTAACCCAAACCCGTATTCTAACCCTTAACCTAACCTTAAGCCTAACCCGTAATTTAACCCTAAACCTAACCCTAACACTAAGCCTACCCCGTACTCTAAACCTAACCCTAACCCATACCCTAACCCGTACCCTAAACCTAACCCTAACCCGTACCGTACCCTAAACTGTACCCTAAACCCAACCTGTACCCTAAACCTAACCCTATCCCTAAACCGTACCCTAAACCTAAACCTAACCCTAACTCGTACCCTAACCCTAACCCTAACCCTGACGCTAACCCTAACCCTAAACCGTACGCTAAACCTAACCGTAACCCTTGATCTAACCCGTACCCAACCCTATCCTGTAACCTAACCCTAACCCTAACCCGTACCAAAACCCTAACCGTAACCCTAACCCATAGCCTAGCAATAAACCTAACCCTAACCCTAAACCGCAACCTGAACCTAAACCTAACCCTAACCCTAACCATAACCCTTACCCCTACCCTAACACTAACCCATAGCCTAACCCTAACCCTCACCTTAACAGTAACCCTGACCCGTACCCCAACCCTAAAACTAACCCATACCCTAACCCTAACCCTAACCCTCACCTAAACCTAACCCTAACCCGTACCCTAAACCTAACCCGTAACCTAAACCTAACACTAAACCTAATCTTAACCCGTACGCTAACCCTAGCCCGTACACTAAACCTAACCCTAACCTGTACCCTAACCCTAACCCTAACCCTAACCCTAACCCTAACCCGCACCTAAACCTAACCCTAACACATTCCCTAACCCTAACCCGTAACCTAAACCTAACCCTAACCCTAAACTTAACCCGTGCACTAATCCTATCCCGTATCCTAAACCTAACCCTAACCCGAAACCTAATCCTAACCCTAACCCTAACCCTTACCCTATCCGTACACTAACCCTAACCCTAACCCTAACACTAACACTAACCCTAACCCGTACTCTAACCCTAACCCTAACACTAAACCTAACCCTAACACTAACCCTAACCCGTACTCTAACACTAAACCTAACCCTAACTCTAACCATAACCCATACTATAACGCTAACCCTAACCCCTACAGTAACCCTAAAGCGTACCGTAACCCTAACCCTAACCCTGACGCTAACCCTAACCCTAAACCGTACCCTAAACCTAACCGTAACCCTTGACTTAACCCGTACCCAAGCCTATCCCGTAACCTAACCCTAACCCTAACCCGTACCAAAACCCTAACAGTGACCCTAACCCATAGCCTAGCGCTAACCTAACCCTAACCCTAAACCACACCCTAAACCTAAACCTAACCCTAACCTAAACAAAACCCTTACCCGTACCCTGACACTAACCCATACCCTAACCCTAACCCTAACCTTAACCGTAACCCTGACACGTACCCTAACCCTAAAACTAACCCGTACCCTAACCCTAATCCTAACCCTAACCCTCACCTAAACCTAACCATAACCCATACCCTAACCCTAACCCGTAACCTAAACCTAAACCTAAACTTAATTTTAACCCGTACGCTAACCTTAGCCCGTTACCTAAACCTAACCCTATCCCGTACAATAAACCCTAACCCTTTCCCTAACCCTAACACTAACCCTAACCCGTACTCTAACCCTAACCCTAACCCTAACCGTACTCTAACCCTAACCCTAAACCTCAACCTAACCCTAACCCGTACTGTAACCCTAACTCGTAACATAACACTAACACTAACCCGTACCCTAACCCTAAACCTAACTCGTACACTTACCATAACCCTGACCCTAACACTAACCATAAACCGCACCCTAAATGTAACCCTAACCCTAACTCGTTCCCTAACCCTAACCCTAACCCTTACCCTAACCCTAACCCTAACCCGTACCCTAAACTTAACCCATACCCTAACCCTAACCCTAAACCTAACCCTAACCATAAACCGTACCCTAAAACTAACCCTAACCCTTGACTTAACCCGTAGCCCACCCTATCCCGTACCCTAACCCTAACCCTAACCCGTACCCAATACCTAACATTAACCCTAACCCATACCCTAGCGCTAACCCTAACCATAACCCTAAGCCTAACCCGCACCCTAAACCTAAACCTAACCCTAAACCTAACCATAACCCTTACCCGTACCCTAACCCTAACGATACCCTACACTAACCCTAACCTTAACGGTAACCCTAACCCGTACCCTAAGCCTAAAACTAACCCTTACCCTAACTGCAAACCTAAACCTAACCCGTACCATAACCCTTTCCCTAACGCTAACCCTGACACTAAACCTAACCTTAAACCGTACCCTAACCCTAACGCTAAACCTAACAAACCAGTACACTAACCCAAACCCGAACCCTAACCTTAATGCTAATCCATACCCTAACACTCACCCATACCCTAACCCTAACCCTAACCTTAACCGTAACCCTGACACGTAACCTAACCCTAAAACTAACCCGTACCCTAACCACAACCCTAACCCTAAACTGTACCATAACCCTATCCCTAACGCTATCCCTGACCCTAAACCTAACCCTAAACCGTACCCTAATCCTAACCCTAACCCTAACCCTAACACGTACACTAACCCTAACCCGAACCCTAACCCTAACCCATACCCTAACCCTACCCGTAGCCTAACCCTAACACTGCCCCTAACCCCTAACCCTAAACCTAACCCTTACCCTAACCCGTACCCAATTGGTAAACCTAACCCATACCCTAACAGTAACCCAAACCCGTACTCTAACCCTAACCCTAACCCTAACCCTCACCCTAAACTTAACCCTAACCCTAACAAAAACCATAACCCTTAACCGTAACCTAACCCTAATCCATACCCTAACCCTAACCCTAAACTTAACCATAACCCTAACCCATACCCTAACCCTAAAATAACCCGTACCCTAAACCCAACCCTAACCCTAAACCGTACCCTAACACTAACCCTAACCCTAACCCTGACCCTAAACCTAACCCTTACCCTTACACTAACCCTAACCCTAACACTAACCCGCAACCTAAACCTAACCCTAACCCGTACCCTAACCATAACCCGAAACCTAAACCTAACCCTAACCCTAAACTTAACCCGTACGCTAACCCTATCCCGTACCCTAAACCTAACACTAACCCTTATCCTAACCCTAAACCTAAACCTAAGCCAAACCCGTACATTAACCCTAACCCTAAAACTAACACTAACCGTACCCCGTTATCTAAACCTAAACCTAACATTAACCCTAACCCTAACCCTAAACCTGGGCCTACCACTAACCGTAACCCATACTCTAACGCTAAACCTAACCCTAACCATAACCGTAATCTAACCGTAACCCTAACCCTCACCCTAACACTAAACTGTACTGTAACCCTAGCCCGTAACATAACCCTAAACCTAACCCGTACCCTAACCCTAACCATAACTCGTACCCTAAACCTAACCCTAATCCTAAACTTATCCCGTACACTAAACCTATCCCGTACCCTAAACTTAACCTTAACCCATACCCTAACGTAACCCTAACCCTATCTGCACAGTAACACTAACGCTAACCCTAACACTAACCCTAACACGTACTCTAACCCTAAACCTAAACCTAACCTAATCATACTCTAACCCTAACCCTCACCCTCACCCTAACCCTTACCTAAAACTAACCCTAACCCGTATTCTAACCCTAACCTTAACCCTAACCCTAACCATACTCTAACCCTAACCCTCACCCTAAACCTAACCCGTACTGTAACCCTAACCCGTATCCTAACCCTAACCCTAACTTGTACCCTAACCCTAACCCTAAGCCTGACCCTAACCCTAACCATAACCCGTACCCTAAACCTAACCCATACCCTAACCCTAATCCTAACCCTAACCCATACCCTAAACCTAACCCTAACCCTAAATCGTACCCTAACCCTAACCCTAACCTTGACCCTAATCTTAACCCTAACCCGTACTCTAAGCCTAACCCATACCCTAACACTAACCCTAATCCTAACCCTAACCCGTACCTGAAACCTAACCCTAACCCTTGACCTAACCCTTACCAACCCTATCCCGTAACCTATCCCTAACCCTAACCCGTACCCAAACCCTAACAGTAACCCTAAACCATAACCTAGCACTAACCCTATCCCTAACCCTACCCCGCACCCTAAAACTAACCCTAACCCTAACCCTAACCATAACACTTACCCGTACCCTAACCCTAACCCATACCCTAACCCTAACCATAACCTTAACCGTATCCCTGATCCTTACCCTAACCCTAAAACTAACCTGTACCCTAACCCCAAACCTAACCATAACCCGTACCATAACCCTATCCCTAACCCTAAACCTGAATCTAAACGTAACCCTATAACGAACCCTAACCCTAACCTTAACCCTAACTCTAACCCGCACCTAAACCTAACCCTAACCCGTTCCCTAACCCTAACCCGTCACCTAAACCTAAGCCTAACCCTAAACTTAACCCATACACTAACCATATCCCATATCCTAAACCTAAACCTAACCCGTACACTAAACCTAACTCTAACCCTATCCGTACACTAACCCTAACCCTAACCCTAACACTAACACTAACCCTAACGCGTACTCTAACCCTAACCCTAACCCTAAACCTAACCCTAACATGTACTCTAACACTAACCCGTACTCTAACACTAACCCTAACCTTAACACTAACCGTAACCTGTACTCTAACCCTAACCTAACCCTAACTCTAACCCTAACCCATACAATAACGCTAAACTTAACCCTAACCCTAACAATAACCCTAACCCGTACAGTAACCCTAACGGATACCCTAACCCTAACCCTAAAAATAACCCTGACCTAACCCTAACCCGTACCCTAACCCTAAATCGTACCCTAACCCTAACCCTAAACCTAACCCGTTACCAACCCTAAACGTAACGCTAACCCGTAACCAAACCCTAACCCTAACACGTACTCTAACCCTAACCCTAAACCGCACACTAAACCTAACCCTAACCCTAGACCTAACACGTACACTAAACCTATCCCATACCCAAACCTTAACCCTAATCCGTATCGTAACCCTAACCCTAACCCTAACCCTAAACCTCACCCTAACCCATTCACTAACCCTAACCCGAACCCTAATCCTAACCCTAACCCGTACCTTAACCCTAACCCTAACCCTAACTCGTACCCTAAACCTAAACCTAACCTTGACCCTAACCTTACCCTAACCCGTACTCTAAGCCTAACCCATACCCTAACACTAACCCTAAACCTAACCCTAACCCGTACCCGAAACCTAACCCTAACCCTTGACCTAACCCTTACCAACCCTATCCCATAACCTTTCCCTAACCCTAACCCGTACCCAAACCCTAACAGTAACCCTAAACCATAACCTAGCACTAACCCTAACCCTAACCCTAACCAAAACCATAACCCTTAAAGGTAACCTAACCCAAACCCATACCCTAACCCTAACCCTAACCTTAACCATAACCCTAACCTGTACCCTAACCCTAAAACTAACCCGTACCCTAACCCCAACCCTAACACTAACGCGTACCCTAACCCCAACCCTAACCCTAAACCGTACCCTAACTCTAACCCTAACCAGAACCCTGACCATAAACCTAACCCTAACCCTTACACTAATCCTAACCCTAACCCGCACCCTAAACCTAACCGTAACCCATACCCTAGCCCTAACCCGTAACCTTAACTTAAACCTATCCCTAAACTTAACCCGTACGCTAACCCTATCCTGTACCCTGAACCTAACCCTATCCCATATTCCAACCCTAAACCTAAACCTAAGCCTAAACCGTTCATTAACCCTAACCCTAACCCTAACACTAACCCTACCCCGTACTCTAACCCTAACCCTAACCCTAACCCTAACCCTAATCCGTACACTAACCCTAACCCTAAACCTAACCTACACTAACCCTAACCCGTACTCTAACCCTAACCCTAACCCTAACCATACTCTAACCTTAACCCTAACCCTCACCCTAACCCTAACCCGTACTATAACCCTAACCCGTACCATAACACTAACCCTAACCTGTAGCCTAACCCTAAACCTAACATGTACCCTAACCCTAACACTGACCCTAACACTAACCGTAACCCGTACCCTAAACCTAACCCGTACTATAACCATAATCCTAACCCTAACCCGTACCCTAAACCTAACCCTAAACCTAACTCGTACCCTAACCCTAACCCTAACCCTACCCTAACCTTAACCCTAACCCGTACCCTAAGCCTAACCCATACCCTAACACTAACCTAACCCTAACCCTAACACGTACCCTAACCCTAACCCTAACCCTTACCCTAACCCATACCCAAATGGTAAACCTAACCCGTACCCTAACACTAACCCAAACCCGTACTCTAACCCTAACCCTAAACCTAACCCTAACCCACACCCTAAACTTAAACCTAACCCTAATCCACCCCATAACATATACCAAACCTAACCCTAACCGATACCCTAAACCTAAACCTAACCCTAACAGTAACCCTAACCCATACCCTAACCCTAAACCTAACCCGTACCCTAAACCCCACCGTAACCCTAACCCGTACCCTAACACTAACCCTAAACCTAACCCTGACCCTAAACCTAACCCTAAACCTTACACTAATCCTAACCCTAACCCTAATCCTCACCCTAAACCTAACCCCAACCCGTACCCTAACCCTAACCCGCAACCTAAACCTAACCCTAACCCTAAACTTAACCCGTACGATAACCCTATCCCGTACCCTAAACCTAACACTAACACGTATCCTAACCCTAAACCTAACCCTAAGCCTAAACCGTACATTAACCCAAACCCTAACCCTAACACTAACCCTACCCTGTACCATAACCCTAACCCTAAACCTAACACTAACCCGTACCCTAACACTAACCTTAACCCTAACCCTAACACTAACCCTACCCCGTACTCTATCTAAACCTAACCCTAACCCTAGCACTTACCCTAACACTAACACTAACACTAACCTGTAATTTAACCCTAACACTAACACTAACCATACTCTAACACTAACCCTAAGCCTCACCCTAACCCTAACCCGTAATGTAACCCTAACCTGTACCATAACCCTAAACCTAACCCGTGCCCTAACCCTAACACTAACTCGTACCCTAACCCTAACCCTAACCCGGACCATAAACCTAGCCCTAAACCGTACCCTAAACCTAACCCGTAATTTAAACCTAAACCTAACCCTAACCCTAACTCGTACCCTAACCCTAAACCTAAACCTGACCCTAACCCTAACCCTAACCCGTACCCTAAGCCTAACACATACCCTAACCCTAACCCTAAACCTAACCCTAACCCGTACCCTAAACCTAAACCTAACTCTTGAACTAACCCGTGCCCAAACCTATCCGTACCCTAACCCTAACCCTAACCCGTACACAAACCCTAACCATAACCCTAACCCATACCCTAGCGCTAACCCTAACCCTAACCCTAACCCGAACCCCAAGCCTAACCCTAACCCTGACCCTAACACTAAACCTATCCAGTACCCTAAAGCTAAACCGTACCCTAACCCTAACCCTAAACACAACCCATGCCCTAATCCTAAACATAACCTTAGCCCATACCCAAAACCTAACACTAACATGTATACTAACCCTAACCCTAACCCTAACCCGCACATTGAACCTAACCCTAACCCTAGACCTAACACGTACAATAAACCTATCCCGTACCCTAACCTTAACCCTAACCCGTACCGTGATCCTAACCCTAAACTTAACCCTAACAATAACCCTAATCCTAAACCTAACCCTAACCCGTACTCTAACCCTAATCCATACCCTAACACTAACACTTACCCTAACCCTAAACCTAAACCGTACCCTAACCCTAAACGTAACCCTAACCCGTACCCAAACCCTAAACCTAACACGTACCCTAACCCTAACCCTAACCCGCACACTAAACCTAACCCTAACCCTAGACCTAACACGTACACTAACCCTATCCCGTACCGTAACCTTAACACTAACCCGTACCATAACCCTAACACTAACCCTAACCCTAACCCTATACCTAAACCTAAACCGTAAAATAACACTAACCCGAACTCTAACCCTAACAATAACCCGTACCCTAACCCTACCCGTAGCCTAACCCAAACTCTAACACTAACCCTAAACATAACCCTAACCCTTACAACTAACCCGTACCCAAACGGTAAACATTACCATACCCTAACACTAAAACAAACCCATACTCTAACCCTAAACATAACTCTAACCCTAACCCGCACCCTAAACTTAACCCTAACTCTAACCCAAACCATAACCCTTAACCGTAACCTAACCCTAACCCATACCTTAAACCTAACCCTACCTTAACCGTAACCCTAACCCATACCCTTACACTAAAAATAGCCCGTACCCTAATCCCAACCCTAACCCTAACCCGTAACCTAACACTAACCCTAACCCTAACCCTGACCCTAAAACTAACCCTAACCCTTACACTAACCCTAATCCGTACCCTAACCCTAACCCTAACCCTAACCCTAACCCATACCCTACTAACCCTAACCCTAACCCTAACCCTAACCCTGACCCTAACCCTAACCCTAACACGAACCCTAACCCTAACCCTCACCCTAACCCTAACCCTGACCCTAACCCAAACCCGTATCCATACCCTAACCCTAACCCTAACCCTAACACTAACCCTAACCAGTAATCTAACCCTAACCCTAACCCTAACCCTCACCCTAACCCTAACTCAACTGTAACTCTAACCCATACCATACCGCTAACCCTATCCCGTACCCTAGCCCTAACCCTAATTCGTACCCTAACCCTAACACTAACACTGACCCTAACCCTAACCCTAACCCGTACCTTAATCCGAACCCGTAACATAACCCTAAACCTAACTTAACCCGTACCCTAAACCTAAACCTAACCCGTACCCTAACCCTAACCCTAATCGTAACCCTGACCCTAACCCTAACCCTAACCCGTACCCTAAACCTAACCCTTGACCTAACCCATACCCAAACCTATCCCGTACCCTAACTCTAACCCTAATCCGTACCCAAACCCTAACAGTAACCCTAACCCATACCCTAGCGCTAACCCTAACCCTAACCCTAAACCTAACCCGGACACCAAACCTAACCCTAACCCTGACCCTAACACTAACCCTATCCCGTATCCTAAACCTAAACCATACCCTAACCCTAAACCTAAAGCTAACCCATACCCTAACCCTAAACTTAACCCTAGCCCGTACCCAAAACCTAACCCTAACACATATCCTAACCCTAACCCTAACCCTAACCCACACACTGAACCTAAACCTAACCCTAGACCTAACACATACACTAACCCTATCCCGTACCCTAACCTTAACCCTAACCCGTACCGTGACCCTAACACTAACCCTAACCCTAACCCTATCCCTAAGCGGTACACTAACCCTAACCCGAACCTTAACCCTAACCCTAACCCGTACCCGCCCCACCCATAGCCTAATCCTAACTCTAACCCTAACCACTACCCTAAGCCTAACACTAACCCTCACCCTAACCTGTACCCAAACGGTAAACCTAACCAGTACCCTAACACTAACCCAAACCCGTACTCTAACCCTAAACCTAACCATAACCTGCACCCTAAACTTAACTCTAACCATAACCCAAACCATAACCCTTAACCGTAACCTAAACCTAACCCATAACCTAAACCTAACCCTAACCTTAACCATAACACTAATCCGTACCCTAACCCTAAAACTAACCCGTGCCCTAACCCCAAACCTAACCCTAACCCGTACCCTAACACTAACCCTAACCCTAACCCTGACCCTAAACCTAACCCTAACCCTTACACTAACCCAAACCCTACCCTGCACCCTGAACCTATCCCTAACACGTACCCTAACCCTAACCCATAACCTAAACCTAAACCTAACCCTATACCTAACCCTAACCCTTTCTGTAACTCTAACCCGTACCCTAACACTAAACCTTACCCTAAGCCTAAACCTAACCCGAACCCTAACCCTAAACGTAACCCTTACCTGTACTCAAACCCTAACCCTAACACGTACCCTAACCCTAACCCTAACCCTAACCCTAAACCGCACACTAAACCTAACCCTAACCCTAGACCTAACACGTACACTAACCCTATCCCGTACTGGAATCTTAACCCTAACCCGAACCATAACCCTAACACTAACCCTAACCCTAACCCTAACCCTATCCCTAACCCGTACACTAACCCTAACCCGAATCCTAACCCGTACCCTCACCCATACCCTAACCCTACCCATAGCCTAACCCTAACTCTAAACCTAACCCCTAACCCTAACACTAACCCTAAACCTTACACTAACACGTAACCAAAAGGTAAACCTAACCCGTACCCTAAGAGTAACTCAAACCCGTACTCTAACCCTAACCCTAACCCGCACCCTAATCTTAACCCGAACCCTAACCGAAACCATAACCCTTAACCGTAACTTAACTCTAAACCATACCCTAACCCTAACACTAACCTTAAACATAACCCTAACCTGTAGCCTAACCCTAAAACTAACCCGTACCCTAACGCCAACCCTAACACTAATGAGGACCCTAACACTAAAACTAACCCGAACCCTGACCCTAAACCTAACCCTAACACTTACACTAACCCTAACCCTAACCCTAACCGGCACCCTAAACCTAACCCTAACCCATACCCTAACCCTAACCCGTAACCTAAACCTAACCCTAACCCTAAACTTAACCCGTACGCTAACCTATCCCGTACCCTGAACCTAACCCTAACCCGTACACTAACCCTAACCCTAAACCTAACCTAACATAACCCTACCCGTACTCTAAACCTAACCCTAACCCTAATCCTAAACATACTCTAACCCTAACCCTCACCCTAACCCTAACCCGTACTGTAACCCTAACCCTTACCATAAACCTAACCCTAACTCGTATCCTAATCCTAAACCTAACTTGTACCCTAACCCTAACCCTAAAGCTGACCCTAACCCTAAACGTAACACGTACCCTAAAACTAACCCATACCCTAACCCTAATCCTAACCGTAACCCGTACCCTAAACCTAAACCAAACCCTAACAGGTACCCTAACCCTAACCCTAACCTTGACCCTAACCTTAACCCTAACCCGTACTCTAAGCCTAACCCATACCCTAACACTAACCCTAAACCTAACCCTAACCCTAATCCGTACCCGAAACCAAACCCTAACCCTTGACCTAACCCTTACCCAACCCTATCCCGTAACCTATCACTAACCCTAACCCGTACCCAAACCCTAACATTAACCCTAACCCATAACCCAGAACAAACCCTAACCCTAACCCTAACCCGCACCCTAAACCTAAACCTAAACCTAACCCTAACCCGAACCCTTACCCGTACCCTAACCCTAACGCATACCCTAACCCTAACCATAACCTTAACCGTAACCCTGACCCATACCCTAACCCTAAAACTAACCTGTACCCTAACCCCAAACCTAACCCTAACCCATACCATAACCCTATCCTTAAACCTAACCCTGATCCTAAACCTAACCCTAAACCAAACCCTAACCCTAACCGTAACTCTAACCCGAACCTAAACCTAACCCTAACCCGTTCCCTAACCCTAAACCGTCACCTAAACCTAACCCTAACCCTAAACTTAACCCGTACACTAACCCTATCCCGTATCCTAAACCTAACCTTAACCCGTACCCTAACCCTAACACTAACCCTATCCGTACACTAACCCTAACACTAACCTTAACCCTAACACTAACCGAAACCCGTATTCTAACCCTAAACCTAACCCTAACTCTAACCCTAACCCGTACTATAACGCTAACCCTAACCCTAACCCTAACCCTAAACATAACCATAAACCTAACCGTACAGTAAACCTAACCGGTACCCTAACCCTAACCCTAAACCTAACCTTGACCTAACCCTAACCCGTACCCTAACCCTAAACCGTACCCTAACCCTAACCCTAAACCTAACCCATACCCTAACCCTAAATGTAATGCTAAACCGTAACCAAACCCTCACCCTAACACATATCCTAACCCTAACCCTAACCCGTACACTAAACCTAACCCTAACCCTAGACTTAACACGTATACTAACCCTATCCCATACCCCAACCTTAACCCTAACCCGTATCATAACCCTAACACTAATCTTAACCCTAACCCTAACCCTAACCCTAACCCTAACCCTAACCCTAACCCGTACCCTAACCCTACCCGTAGTCTAAACCTAACTCTAACCCTAACCCCTAACCCTAAGCCTAACCCTTAAACTAACCCATACCCAAATGGTAAACCTAATCCGTACCCTTACACTAACCCAAACCTGTACTCTAACCCTAACCCTAACCCTAACCCGCACCTTAAACTTAACCCTAACCCTAACCCAAAACATAACCCTTAACCATAACCTAACCCTAACCCATACCCTAACCCTAACCCTAACCTTAAAAATTACCCTAACCTGTACCCTAACCCTAAACTAACCCATACCCTAACCCTAACCCTAACCCGTACTCTAACACTAAACCTAACCCTAACCCTGACCCTAAACCTAACCCTAACCCTTACACTAACCCTAACCCTAACCTTATCCCGGACCCTAAACCTAACCCTAACCCGTACACTAACCCTAACCCGTAACCTAAACCTAACCCTAACCCTAAAGTTAACCCGTATGCTAACCCTACCCCGTACCCTGAACCTAACCCTAAACCGTATCCTAATCCTAAATCTAACCCTAAGCCTAACCAATACATTAACCCTAACCCTAACCCTGACACTAACCCTATCCCGTACTTTAACCCTAACTCTAACCCTAACCCTAAACCTAACCCTAACCCGTACCCTAACCCTAACCCGTGACCTAAACCTAACCCTAACCCTAAACTTAACCTGTACGCTAACCCTATCCTGTACCCTGAACCTCACCCTAACCCGTATCCTAACCCTAAACCTAAACCTAAGCCTAACCCTTACATTAACCCTAACCCTAACACTAACACTAACCCTACCCCGTACTTTAACCCTAACCCTAAACCTAACCCTAATCTGAACCCTATACCTGACCCGTATCATAACACTAACCACAAACCTAACCCTAACACTAACCCTACTCCGTACTCTAACCCTAACCCTAACCCTAACCCTAACCCTAACCCTTACCCTAACCCTAACACTAACCCTAACCTGTACTCTAAACCTAACCCCAACCCTAACCGTTCTCTAACCTTAACCCTAACACTCACCCTAACCCTACCCATACTGTATCCCTAACCCGTACCATAACCCTAACCCTAACTCGTACCCTAACCCTAACACTAACTCGTACCCTAACCCTAACCCTAACCCGGACCATAAACCTAACCCTAACCCATACCCTAAACCTAACCCGTATTTTAACCCTAACCCAAAACCTAACCCTAACCCGTACCCTAACACTAACCCTAACCCTGACCCTAAACCTAACCTAACCCTTACACTAACCCTAACCCTAACCCAACCCGCACCCTAAACCTAACCCTAACCCGTATCCTAACCCTAACCTAACCCTAAACCTAACCCTAACCCTGACCCTAACCCTAACGTCAACCCGTACCCTAATCCTAAACCGTACCCTAACCCTAACCCGTACCCTAACCCTAAACGTAACGCTAACCCGTACTCAAACCCTAACCCAAACACGTAACCTAACCCTAACCCTAAACCTAACACGCACTTATCCTAACCCTAACCCAAGACCTAACACGTACACTAACCCTATCCCGTAACCCAACCTTAACCCTAACCCGTAACGTAACCCTAACACTAACCCTAACCCTAACCCTAAACCTAACCCTAACCCGTACACTAACCCTAACCCGTACCCTAATCCTAACCCTAACCCTAACCCTATCCGTACACAAACCCTAACCCTAAACCTAACACTAACCCTAACCCGTACTCTAACCCTAACCCGTACCCTAACACTAACCCTTACCCTAACCCTAAACCTAACACGTACCCTAACCCTAACCCGTAACCTAAACCTAACCCTAACCCTAAACTTAACCCATACGCTAACCCTATCCCGTACACTAAACCTAACCCTAAACCGTACCCTAAACCTAACCCTAACCCTTACCCTATCCGTACACTAAACCTAACCCTAACCCTAAACCTAACACTAACCCTAAACCGTACTCTAACGCTAAAAATAACCCTAACTCTATCCCTAACCCGGACTATAGCCTAACCTTAACCCTAACCCTAACCCTAACGCTAACCCGTACTCTAACCGTATCCCGTAGCCTAACCCTAACTCTAACCCTAACCCCTAACCCTAACGCTAATACTAACCCTTAACCTGACCCATACCCAAACGGTAAACCTAACGCGTACCCTAACACTAACCCAAACCCGTACTCTAAACCTAACCCTAACCATAACCCTAACCCTAAACCGCACCCTAAACTTAACCCTAACCCTAACTCTAACCATAACCCTTAACCGTACCCTAACCCAAACCACACCCTAACCCTATCCCTAACTTAAACCGTAACACATAACCGTTTCCTAACCCTAAAACTATCCGTACCCTAACCCCAAACCTAACCCTAAACCATACCCTAACACTAACCCTGACCCTAAACCTAACCCTAACCCGTACACAAACCCTAACCCTAAACCTAACCCGCTCTCTAAACTTAACCCTAACCCGTACTTTAACCCTAACCCGTAATCTAAACCTAACCCTAACACTAAACTTAACCCGTATGCTAACCCTATCCCGTACACTAAACCTAACCCTAACCCGTAACCTAACCCTAAACCTAACCCTAAGCCTAACTCGTACATTAACCCTAACCCTAACCCTAACAGTAATACTACCCCATACTCTAACCCTAACCCTAACACTAATCCTAACCCTAAACCTAACCCTAACCCTAACCCTAACCCTAACCCTAACCCTAACCCAAACCCTAAACCTAACCCGTATCCTAACCCTAACCATAACCCGTACCCTAAACCTAACCCTAACCCGTACCCTAACCCTAACCCTAAATCTAACCCTGACCTTATCCCTAACCCTTACCCGTACCCTAAGCCTAACCCATACCCTAACCCTAAACCTAATCCTACCCTAACCCTAACCCGTACCCTACACCTAACCCTAACCCTTGACCTAACCCGTACCCAACCCTATCCTGTAACCTAACCCTAACCCTAACCCGTACCCAAACCCTAACAGTAACCCTAACCCATACCCAAACGCTAACCCTAACCCTAACCTTAACTCTAACCCGTAACCTAAACCTGAACCTAAACCTAATCCAAATGATTACCCTTAACCGTACCCTAAACCTAACACATACCCTAACCCTTACCTTAACCGTAACTCTGACCCGTAACCTATCCCTAAACTAACCAGTAGCCTAACCCCAACCCTAACCCTAACCCGTACCATAACCCTATCCCTAACCCTAACCCTGACCCTAAACCTAACCCTATCCCGTAACCTAAACCTAACCCTAACCCTAAACTTAACCCGTACTCTAACCGTATCCCGTACCATAAACCTAACCCTAACCCTAACCCTGACCCTAACCCTAACCCGTACCCGTACCCTAAACGTAACCCGTTCCCTAACCCTAAACCTAACCCGTGCCCTAAACATAACCCTAAACCTAACTCGTACCCTAACTCTAACCCTAGTCCTGACCCTATCCCTAACCCTAACCTGTACCCTAAGCCTAACCCATACACAAACCCGAACCCTAAACCTAACCCTTCCCCTAACCCGAAACCTAAAACTAAAACCTAACCCTTGACCTAACCCGTTCCCAACCCTATTCAGGACACTAACCCTAACCCTAACCCGTACCCAAACTCTAACAGTAACCCTAACCCATACCCTAGCGCTAACCCTAAACTAACCCTAACGCTAACACTAACCCTAACCCGTACTCTAACCCTAACCCTAACCTTAACCCAAACCCTAACCGTACTCTAACCCTAACCCTAACGCTCACCCTAACCCTAACCCTAACACTAACCCTAACCCGTACTCTAACCCTAACCCTAACCCTAACCCAAACCCTATTCGTACTCTAACCCTAACCCTGACCCTAACCCTAAACCTAACCCGTAACCTAAACCTAACCCGTACCCTAAACCTAAACCTTACCCTAACCCGTACCCTAAAACTAACCCTAAGCCTCACTCGTACCCTAACACTAACCCTAACCCTAACCCTCACCCTAATCCTAACCGTACTGTAACCCTAACGCATAACATAACCCTAACCCTAACCAGTACCCTATCCCTAACACTAACTCGTACTCTAACCCTAAACCTGACCGTAACCCTAACGCTAAACCATACCTTAAACCTAACTTTAACCCTAACTTGTACCCTAACCCTATCCCTAACCCTGACCCTAAACCTAACCCTAACATGTACCCTAAACCTAACCCATACCCTAAACGTAACCCTAAACCTAACCCTAAACCTAACCCTTACCCTAAACCTAACCCTAACCCTGACCTAACCCGTACCCAACCCTTTCCCATACCCTTACCCTAAACCTAACCCGTAGCCAAACCCTAACAGTAACCCTAACCCATACACTAGGGCTAACCCAAACCCTAACTCTAAGCCTAACCCGCACCCTAAACCTAATCCTAACCCTAACCCTAACCATAACTCTAACCCGTACCCTAAAACTAACCCATAACCTAACACTAACCCTAACCTTAACCGTAACCCTAACCCGTACCCTAACCATAGACTAAACCATACCCCTACCCCAACCCTAACCCTAACCCGTACCATAACCCTCTCCCTAACCCCAACCCTGACCCTAAACCCAACCATAACCGGTACCCTAACCCAACCCGCACCTAAACCTAACCCAAACACGTACCCTAACCCTATCCCGTACCCTAAACCTAACCCTAACCCTAACCCGTACCCTAACCCTAACCCTAACCATATCCGTACACTAACCCTAACACTAACCCTAACCAGTACTCTAACCATAACCTAACCCTAAACCTAACCATGAACCATACTCTAACCCTAACCCGTATCATAACACTAACCCTTACCCTAACCCTAAACCTAACCCGTACCCTAACCCTAACCCGTCTTCTAACTCTAACCCTAACCCTAACCCTAAGCCTGACCCTAACCCTAAACCTAACCTGTACCCTAAACCTAACCAATACCCTAACCCTAACCGTAAACCTAACCTTAACTCTAACCCGTACCCTAAACCTAACCCTAATCCTTGACCTAACCCGTACCCAACCCTATCACGTACCCTTACCCTAAAACTAACCCGTACCCAAACCCTAACAGTAACCCTAACCCATACCTTAGGGCTAACCCAAACCCTAACTCTAAGCCTCACCCGCACCCTAAACCTAAACCTAACCCTAACCCTAACCACAACCCTAACCCGTACCCTAACCCTAACCCATACCCTAGCACTAACCCGAACCTAAACCGTAACCCTAATACGTACCCTAACCCTAAAACTAACCCGTACCCTAACCCCAACCCTAACCCTAACCCGTACCATAACCGTATCCCTAACCATAACCCTGACCCTAAACCTAACCCTAACCCGTACCCTAACCCTAACCGTAACCCAAACCTAACCCTAACCCTAAACTTAACGCGAACACTAAACCTATCCCGTACCCTAAACCTAACCCTAAACCATACCCTAACCCTAACCCTAACTCTAAACCTATCCGTACACTAACCCTAACCCTAACCCTAACCCTAACCCTAAACAGTACTCTAACCTAAACCTAACCCTAAACCTAACCCTAACCTGTACTCTAACCCTAACCCGTACCCTAACACTAACCCTTACCCTAACCCTAAACCTAAACCGTACTCTAAACATAACCCTAACCTTAACCGTGCTCTAACCTAACCCTAAGACTCAAACTAACCCTAACCCATACTGTAACCCTAACCCGTACCGTAAACCTAACCCTAACCCGTACCCTAAACCTAACCCTAACTCGTACCCTAACCCTGACCATAACCCTAACCCTAAACCGTACCCTAAACCTAACCCTAACTCTTGACCTAACCCGTACCCAACCCTATCCCGTACCCTAATCCTAACCCTAACCCGTACCCAAACCCTAACAGTAACCCTAAACCATACCCTAGCGCTAAACCTAACCCTAACCCTAAGTCTAACCCGCACCCTAAACCTAAACCTAACCCTAACCCTAAACTTAACCCATACGCTAAACCTATCCCGTACCCTGAACCTAACCCTAACCCGTATCCTAACCCAAACCTAACCCTAAGCCTAACCCGTACATTAACCCTAACCCTAACCCTAACACTAACCCTACCCCGTACTTTAACCCTAACCCTAACACTAACCATAACCCTCAACCTAAACCTAACCCTAGCCCGTACCCTATTCCTAACACGTACCCT
This sequence comes from Urocyon cinereoargenteus, assembly GCA_032313775.1. Classification (NCBI taxonomy): domain Eukaryota; kingdom Metazoa; phylum Chordata; class Mammalia; order Carnivora; family Canidae; genus Urocyon; species Urocyon cinereoargenteus. The sequence continues at coordinate 58,729,049 of JAVLSZ010000017.1, forward strand.
AACCCTAACCCTAACACTAACCCTAACTCACACACTAAACCTAACACTAACCCTAGACCTAACACGTACACTAACCCTATCCCATACAGTAACCTTAACCCTAACCCATACCGTAACCCTAACCCTAACCCTAACCCTAACCCGTACACTAACCCTAACCCGAACCCTAACCCGTACCCTAACCCGTACCCTAACCCTTCCCATACCCTAACCCTAACTCTAACACTAACCCCTAACCCTAACCCTAACCCTAAACCTTTACCTAACCCGTACCCAAACGGTAAACCTAACCTCTACCTTAACACTAACCCAAACCCGTACTCTAACCCTAAACCTTACCCTAACCAGCACCCTAAGCTTAACCCTAACCCTAACCTAAACCATAACCCTTAACCGTAACCTAACCCTAACCCATACCTTAACCCTAACCCTAACCTTCACCATAACCCTAACCCGTACCCTAACCCTAAAACTAACCCGTACCCTAAAACCAACCTTAACCCTAACCTATACCCTAACACTAACGCTAATCCTAACCCTGACCCTAAACCTAACCCTTATCCTACACTAACCCTAACGCTAATCCTAACCCGCACCCTAAACCTAACTCTAACACATACCCTAACCCTAACCCGTAACCTAAACCAAACCCTAACCCTAAACTTAACCCATACGCTAACCCTATCCTGTACCCTAAAACTAACCCTAACCCGTATCCTAACCCTAAACGTAACCCAAAGACTAACTCGTATATTAACCATAACCCTAACCCTAACACTAACCCTACCCCGTACTCTAACCCTAACCGTAACCCTAACCCTAACCCTAACCCTACCTGTACCCTAACACTAACCCTAACCCTTATCCTAACACTAACCCTAACCCGTACTATAACCCTAACCCTAACCCTAACCCTAACCCTAACCATACTCTAACCCTAACCCTAACCCTCACCCTAACCCTAACCCGTACTGTAACCCTAACCCGTATCATAACCCTAAACATATCCTGTACCCTAACTCTAAGCCTAACTCATACCCTAACCCTAACCCGAGCCCTGACCATAAACCTAAACCTAACCCGAACCCTAAACCTAACCCGTATCCTAACCCTAACCATAAACCGTACCCTAAACCTAACCCTAACCCGTACCCTAACCCTAACCTAAATCTAACCCTGACCTTATCCCTAACCCTTACCCGTACCCTAAGCCTAACCCATACCCTAACCCTAAACCTAATCCTACCCTAACCCTAACCCGTACTCTACACCTAACCCTAACCCTTGACCTAACCCATACCCAACCCTATCCTGTAACCTAACCCTAACCCTAACCCGTACCCAAACCCTAACAGTAACCCTAACCCATACCCAAACGCGAACCCTAACCCTAACCCTAACTCTAACCCGTAACCTAAACCTAAACCTAAACCTAATCCAAACGATTACCCTTAACCATACCCTAAACCTAACACATACCCTAACCCTTACCTTAACCGTAACTCTGACCCGTAACCTATCCCTAAACTAACCAGTAGCCTAACCCCAACCCTAACCCTAACCCGTACCATAACCCTATCCCTAACCCTAACCCTGACCCTAAACCTAACCCTATCCCGTAACCTAAACCTAACCCTAACCCTAAACTTAACCCGTACGCTAACCGTATCCCGTACCATAAACCTAACCCTAACCCTAACCCTGACCCTAACCCTAACCCGTACCCGTACCCTAAACGTAACCCGTTCCCTAACCCTAAACCTAACCCGTGCCCTAAACGTAACCCTAAACCTAACTCGTACCCTAACTCTAACCCTAGTCCTGACCCTATCCCTAACCCTAACCTGTACCCTAAGCCTAACCCATACACAAACCCGAACCCTAAACCTAACCCTTCCCCTAATCCGAAACCTAAAACTAACCCTAACCCTGGACCTAACCCGTTCCCAACCCTATTCAGTACACTAACCCTAACCCTAACCCGTACCCAAACACTAACAGTAACCCTAACCCATACCCTAGCGCTAACCCTAAACTAACCCTAACGCTAACACTAACCCTAACCCGTACTCTAACCCTAACCCTAACCCTAACCCAAACCCTAACCGTACTCTAACCCTAACCCTAACGCTCAACCTAACCCTAACCCTAACCCTAACCCGTACTCTAACCCTAACCCTAACCCTAACCCAAACCGTACTCGTACTCTAACCCTAACCCTGACCCTAACCCTAAACCTAACCCGTAACCTAAACCTAACCCGTACCCTAAACCTAAACCTTACGCTAACCCATACCCTAAAACTAACCCTAAGCCTCACTCGTACCCTAACACTAACACTAACCCTAACCCTCACCCTAATCCTAACCGTACTGTAACCCTAACGCATAACATAACACTAACCCTAACCAGTACCCTATCCCTAACACTAACTCGTACTCTAACCCTAAACCTGACCGTAACCCTAACGCTAAACCATACCTTAAACCTAACTTTAACCCTAACTCGTACCCTAACCCTATCCCTAACCCTGACCCTAAACCTAACCCTAACATGTACCCTAAACCTAACCCATACCCTAAACGTAACCCAAAACCTAACCCGTACCCTAAACCTAACCCTAACCCTTACCCATGACCTAACCCGTACCCAACCCTTTCCCATACCCTTACCCTAAACCTAACCCGTAGCCAAACCCTAACAGTAACCCTAACCCATACACTAGGGCTAACCCAAACCCTAACTCTAAGCCTAACCCGCACCCTAAACCTAATCCTAACCCTAACCCTAACCATAACTCTAACCCGTACCCTAAAACTAACCCATAACCTAACACTAACCCTAACCTTAACCGTAACCCTAACCCGTACCCTAACCCTAGACTAAACCATACCCTAACCCCAACCCTAACCCTAACCCGAACCATAACCCTATCCCTAACCCCAACCCTGACCCTAAACCCAACCATAACCGGTACCCTAACCCAACCCGCACCTAAACCTAACCCAAACCCGTACCCTAACCCTAACCCGTAACCTAAACCTAACCCTAACCCTAAACTTAACGCGTACACTAACCCTATCCCGTACCCTAAACCTAACCCTGACCCGTACCCTAACCCTAACCCTAACCCTAACCATATCTGTACACTAACCCTAACACTAACCCTAACCAGTATTCTAACCATAACCTAACCCTAAACCTAACCCTGAACCGTACTCTAAACCTAACCCGTATCATAACACTAACCCTTACCCTAACCCTAAACCTAACATGTACCCTAACCCTAAACATAACCCTAACCCGCACCCAAACTCTAACCCTAACACGTACCCTAACCCTAACCCGCACACTAAACCTAACCCTAACCCTAGACCTAACACATAAACTAAACCTATCCCGTACCAAAACCTTAATCCAAATCGTACCATAACCCTAACACTAACCCTAATCCTAAACCGAACCCTAACCCTAACCCGTACACTAACCTTAACCCGAACCCTAACCCTAACCCTAACCTGTACCCTAACCCTACCCGTAGCCTAACCCTAACTCTTACAATAACCCCTAACCCTAACCCTAACCCTTACCCTAACCCGTACCCAAATGGTAAACCTTACCCGTACCCTAACACTAACCCAAACCCATACTCTAACCCTAACCCTTACCCTCACCTTAATCTTAATCCTAACCCTAACCCAAACCATAACCCTTAACCGTAACCTAACCCTAACCCATACGCTAACCCTAACCCTAACCTTAACCATAACCCTAACTTGTACCCTAACCTTAAAAATAACCCATAACCTAACCCCAACCCTAACCGTATCCCGTAACCTGAAACTAACCCTAAACCGTATCCTAACCCTAAATCTAACCCTAAGCCTAACCCGTACATTAACCCTAACCCTAACACTAACAGTAACCCTACCCGGTACGTTAACACTAACCCTAACCCTAACCCTAAACCTAACCCTAACCCGTACCCTAACCCTAACCCGTAACCTAAACCTAAACCTAACCCTAAACTTAACCCGTACGCTAACCCTATCCCGTACCCTGAACCTAACCCTAACACGTATCCTAACCCTAAACCTAACCCTAAACCTAACTCGTACATTAACCCTAACCCTAACCCTAACACTAACCCTAACACTAACCCTACCCCGTACTTTAACCCTAACCCTAAACCGTAACCGTACCCTAACCATAACCCTAACCCTAAGCTTGACCCTAAGCCTAACCCTAATCCGTATCCTAAACCTAACCCGTACCCTAAGCCTAAACCTAACCCTTACCCTAAACTTAACACTAACCCTAACTCGTACCCTAACCCTTACCCTACCCTGAACCTAACCCTAACCCTAACCCTAACCCTTATCCTAACCCATACCCAAATGGTAAACCTAACCGGTACCCTAACACTAACCCAAACACGTACTCTGACCCTAACCCTAACCCTAACCCTCACCCTAAACTTAACCCTAACCCTAACCCAAACCATAATCCTTAACCGTAACCTAACCCTAACCCATACCCTAAACCTAACCCTAACATTAACCGTAACCCTAACCCATACCCTAACCCTAAAACTAACCCGTACCCTAACCCCAACCGTAACACTAACCCGTACACTAACACTAACCCTAACCCTAACCCTGAGCCTAAACGTAACTCTAACCCTTACACTAATCCTAACCCTAACCCTAACCCGCACCCTAAACCTAACCCTAACCCGTACCCTAAACCTAACCCGTAACCTAAACCTAAACCAAACCCTAAACTTAACCCGTATGCTAACCGTATCCCGTACCCTAAACCTAACCCTAACCCGTAACCTAACACTAAACCTAACCCTAAGCCTAATCTGTACATTAACCCAAACCCTAACCCTAACAGTAACCCTACCGCGTACTCTAACACTTATCCTAACCCTAACCCGTACCCTAACCCTAACCCTAACCCTAACCCTAAGCCTGACCCTAACCCTAACCCGTACCCTAACCCTAACCCTAAACCTAACCCTAACCTTAACCTTAACCCGTACCCTAAACCTAAGCCATAACCTAACCATAACCCTAAACCTGACCCTAACCCTAACCCTAACACGTACCCTAAGCCTAACCCACACCCTAACCCTAACCCTAACCCTAACCCTAACACTAACCCTACCCCGTACTCTAACCCTAATCCTAACCCGTACCCGTACCCGTACCCTAACCCTAACCCTAACACTAACCCTAACCCGTACTCTAGCCCTAACCCTAACACTAACTTTAACCGTACTCTAACCCTAACCCTAACCCTCACCCTAAACCTAACCCGTACTGTAACCCTAAACCGTACCATAACCTTAACCCTAACACTAACCGTAACCCGTACTCTAACCTTAACCCTAACCGTACTCTTACCCTAGCCCTAACCCTCACCCTAACACTAATCCGTACTGTAACCCTAACCCGTACCATAACCCTAACACTAACCCGTACCCTAACCCTAACCCTAACTCGTACACTAACCCTAACCCTGACCCTAACCCTAACCGTACTCTCACCCTAAACCTAACCCTCACCCTAACACTAACCCGTACTGTAACCCTAACACGTACCATAACCCTAATCCTAACCCGTACCCTAAACCTAACCCATACCCTAACCCTAACCCAAACCCTACCCTTACACTAAACCTAACCCTAAACCTAAATCGTACCCTAACCATAACCCTAACATGGACCCTAACCCTAAAACTAAACCGTACCCTAAACCTAACCCGTACCCTAACCCTAACTCTAACCCTAATAGTACTATAACCTAACCCTAAGCCTAACCCTAATACTAACCAGTACTCTAACCCTATCCAGTCTCCTAACCCTAAATCTAACCCTTATACCTAACCCTAACCCTTACCCTAACCCGTACCCAAATGGTAAACCTAAACCGTACCCTAAAACTAACCCAAACCCGTACTCTAACCCTAACCGTACCCTAACCCTTACCCTAAACCGCACCCTAAAATTAACCCTAAGCCTAACCATAATCCTTAACCGTACCCTAACCCTAACCCACACCCTAACCCTAACCCTAACTTTAACCGTAAACCTAACCCGTACCCTAACCCTAAAACTAACCCGTACCCTAACCCCAAACCTAACCCTAACACATACCCTAACAGTAACCCTAACCCTAACCCTAACCCGTAACCTAAACCTAAACCTAACCCTAAACTTAACCCGTACGCTAACCCTATCCCATACCGTAAACCTAACCCTAACCCGTAACCTAACCCTAAACCTAACCCTAAGCCTAACCCGTACATTAAACCTAACCCTAAACCTAACACTAACCCTACCCCACTCTAACCCTAACCCTAACCCTAACCCTAAACCGTACCCTAACCCTAAATGTAATCTTACCCTAACACTAACACTAACACTAACCTGTATTCTAACCCTAACCCTAACCCTCACCCTAACCCTAACACGTACTGTAACCCTATCCCGTAACATAACCCTAACCCTAACCCGTACCCTAATCCTAACCCTAACCCTAACCCATAACCTAAACCTAACCCTAACCCTAAACTTAACCCGTACGCTAAACCTATTCCGTACCCTAAATCTAACCCTAACCCGTAACCTAAACCTAAACCTAACCCTAAGCCTAACCCGTACTTTAACCCTCACCCTAACCGTAACACTAACCCTACCCCGTACTCTAACCCTAACCTAACCCTAATCCTAAACCTAACCCATACCCTAATCAACCCTAACCCTTTCCCTAACCCTAACACTAACCCTAACCCGTACTCTAACCCTAAACTTAACCCTAACCCTAACGCTAACCGTACTCTAACCATAACCCTAAACCTCACCCAACCCTAAACCGTACTGTAACCCTAACCCGTAACATAACCCGTACCCTAACCCGTACCCTAACCCTAACCCTAACTCGTACCCTAAACCTAAACATAACCCTAAACTTAACGCGTACACTAACCCTATCCCGTACCCTAAATTAACCCTAACCCGTACCGTACCCTAACCCTAACCCTATCCATACACTCACCCTAACCCTAACACTAACACTAAACCTAACCTGTACTCTAAACCTAACCCTAACCCTAAAACTAACCCTAAACCGTAACCTAACCCTAAAACTAACCAGTACCCTAACACTAAACCTAACCCTAACCCTAACCCTAATCCGTACACTAACCCTAACCCGAAGCTTAACCCTAAACCTAACCCGTACCCTAACCCTACCCGTAGCCTAATCCTAACTCTAACCCTAACCCCTAACCCTAAGCCTAACCCTAACCCTTACCCTAACCCGTACCCAAACGGTAAACCTAACCCGTACCCTTACACTACCCAAACCCGTACTCTAACCCTAACCCTAACCCACACCCTAAATTTAACTCTAACCCTAACCCAAACCATAACCCTTAACCGTAACCTAACCCTAACCCATAAACTAACCCTAACACTAAACTCAACCATAATGCTAATCCATACACTAACCCTAAAACTAACCCGTAACCTAACCCCAAACCTAAACCTAACCCGTACCCTAACCCTCACCCTAACCCTAACCATAACCCTAAACCTGACCCTAACCCTAACCCTAACACGTACCCTAAGCCTAACCCATACCCTAACCCTAAGCCTAACCCTAACCCTAACACTAACCCTACCCCATACTCTAACCCTAATCCTAACCCATACCCGTCCCCGTACCCTAACCCTAACCCTAACACTAACCCTAAACCGTACTCTAGCCTTAACCCTAACACTAACATTAACTGTACTCTAACCCTAACCCTAACCCTCACCCTAACTCTAACCCTTACTGTAACCCTAACCCGTACCATAACGCTAACCCTAACCCGTACCCTAACCCTAACCCTAAATCGTACCCTAACCCTAACCCTAACCCTAACAGATACTCTAATCCTAACCCGTACCCTAACACTAAACCTAACCCTAATCCGTACCCTAAACCTAACCCTAACCCGTACCCTAACCTTAACCCTAATCCTAACCCTGACCCTAACCCTAACCCGTACCCTAAACCTAATCCATACCCTAACCCTAGCCCTAACTCATACCCTAAACCTAACCCTAACCCTTGACCTAAACCGTACCCAAACCTATCCCGTAGCCTAACCCTAACCCGTAGCCAAACCCTAACAGTAACCCTAACCCATACCCTAGCGCTAACCCTAACACTAACCCTAAGCCTAACCCGTACCCTAAACCTAAAGCTAACCCTTACCCTAACCATAACCCTTACCCGTAACCTAACCCTAACCCATACCCTAACACTAACCCTAACCTTAACCGTAACGCTAACCTGTAACCTAACCCTAGAACTAACCCATACCCTAACCCCAACCCTAACCCTAACCCGTAACACAACCCTATCCCTAACCCTAACCCTGACCCTAAACCTAACCATAACCCGTACCCTCACCCTAACCCTATACCTAACCCTAACACAAACCCTAACCTAAACCTAACCCTATCCTGTACCTTAAACCTAACCCTAACCCGTACCCTAACCCCAACCCTAACCCTAACCCGAACCCGATCCGTACACTAACCCTAACCCTAACCCTAACCCTAACCCTAACCCTAACACTAACCCTAACCCGTACTCTAACCCTAAACTTAACCCTAAACCTAACCCTAACCCGTACTCTAAACCTAACCCATACCCTAACACTAACCCTAACCCTCACACTAACCCTAACCCGTACTCTAACCCTAAACCTAACCCTAACTCTAACCCTAACCCGTACTATAACCCTAACCCTAACCCTAACCTTAACCCAAACCCGTACTCTAACCCTATCCTGTAGCCTAACCATAACTCTAACCCTAACCCCTAACACTAACCCTAACCCTAAACCTTACCCTAAACCTTACCCAAACGATAAACCTAACCCGTACCCTAACACTAACCCAAAACCATACACTAACCCTAACCCTGACACTAAACCAAACCCTAACCTGTACACTAACACTAACCCTAACCCTAACCCGCACCCTATACCTAACCCTAACCCGTAGCCTAACCCTAACCCATAACCTAAACCTAACCCTAAACCTAAACTTAACCCGTACGCTAACACTATCCTGTACCCTAAACCTATCGCTAACTCTTATCCTAACCCTAAACCTAACCCTAAACCTAACCCGTATCCTAAACCTAACCCTAACCCTTGACCTAACACCTACCCAACCCTATCTCGTACGCTAAACCTAACCCTAACCCGTACCCAAACCCTAACAGTAACCCTAACCCATACCCTAGTGCTAACCCTAACTCTAACCCTAAGCCAAACCAGTAAGCTAAACCTAATCATAACCCTAACCCTAACCATAACACTTACCCGTACCCTAACCCTAACTATACCCAAACCCTAACCCTAACCCTGACCCTAACCCTAACCCGTACCCTAAACCTAACCCGTACCCTAACCCTTACCCTAACACTAACCGGTACCCAAAACCTAACCATAACCCTAACTCATACCCTAAACCTAAACCTAACCCTATCCCTAACCCTAACCCTGACCCTAAACCTAACCATAACCCGTACCCTAACCCTAACCCGCACCTAAACCTAACCGTAACACTAACCCTAACCTGTACTCTAACCCTAAACTTAACCCTAACCCTAACCCTAACCGTACTCTAACCATAACCCTAAACCTCACCCTAACACTAATCCTTACTGTAACCCTAACCCGTAACATAACCCGTACCCTAACCCGTACCCTAACCCTAACCCTAACTCGTACCCTAAACCTAACCCTAACCTGTACCGTAACCCTAACCCTAACCCTATCCGTACACTCACCCTAACCCTAACACTAACACTAAACCTAACCTGTACTCTAAACCTAACCCTAACCCTAAACCTAACCCTAACCCGTAACCTAACCCTAAAACTAACCTGTACCCTAACACTAACCCTAACCCTAACCCTAACCCTAACCCTAACCCGTACACTAACCCTAACCCGAAGCTTAACCCTAACACTAACCCATACCCTAACCCTACCCGTAGCCTAATCCTAACTCTAACCCTAACCCCTAACCAAAAGCCTAACCCTAAACCTTACACTAACCCGTACCCAAACGGTAAACCTAACCCGTACCCTTACACTACCCAAACCCGTACTCTAAACCTAACCCTAAACCTAACCCGCACCCTAAATTTAACTCTAACCCTAACCCAAACCATAACCCTTAACCGTAATTTAACTCTAACCCATACCCTAACCCTAACCCTAATCTTAACCATAACCCTAATCCATACCCTAACCCTAAAACTAACCCGTAACCTAACCCCAAACCTAACCCTAACCCGTACCCTAACACTAACCCGTAACCTAAACCTAACCCGTACCCAAATGGTTAACCTAACCCGTAACCTAACACTAACCCAAACCCGTACTCTAACCCTAACTCTAACTCTAACCCGCAGCCTAAACTTAACCCTAACCCTACCTCAAACCATAACCCTTAACCATAACCTAACCCTAACCCATACCCTAAACCTAACCCTAACCTTAACCATAACCCTAAACTGTACTCTAACCATAAAACTAACCCGTAACCTAACCGCAAACCTAACACTAAACCCGTACCCTAACACTAACCCTAACCCTAACCCTGACCCTAAACCTACCCTAACCCTTACACTAACCCTAACCCTAACCCGCACCTTAAACCTAACCCTAGCCCGTACCCTAAAAATAACCCGTAACCTAAACCTAACCCTAACACTAAACTTAACCCGTACACTAAACCTATCCCGTACCCTAAACCTAACCCTAACCCGTATCCTAACCCTAAACCTAACCCTAAGCCTAACCCGTACATTAACCCTAACCCTAACACTAACCCTACCCCGTACTCTAACACTAACCCTAACCCTAAATCGTACCCTAACCCTAAACCTAACCCTAACCGTACTCTAACACTAACCCTAAACCTCACCCTAACCCTAAAGCGTACTGTAACCCAAACCCGTACCATAACCCTAACCCTAACCCGTACCCTAACCATAACACTAACTCGTACCCTAACCCTAACCCTAACCCTGACCCTAAACCTAACCCTAACCCGTACCCTAAATCTAACCCATACCCTAACCCTAACCCTAACCCGTACCCTAAACCTAACCCTAACTCGTGCCCCAACCCTAACCCTAACCCTAACCCTATCCATACACTAACCCTAACCCTAACTCTAACACTTACACTAAACCTAACCCGTACTCTAACCCTAACCCTAACCCTAACCCTAAACCTAACCCTAACCCGTACTCTAACCCTAACCTGTACTCTAACACTAACCCTAACCATAACACTAACTGTAACCCGTACTCTAACCCTAAACCTAACCCTAACTCAAACCCTAACCCGTACTATAACGCTAACCCTAACCCTAACCATAACCATAACCCTAACCCATACAGTAACCCTAACCGGTACCCTAACCCTAACCCTAAACATAACCCTGACCGAACCCTAAACCGTACCGTAAACCTAACCCTAACCCTAACCCGTACACTAACCCTAAACGTAACGGTAAACCGTAACCAAACCCTAACCCTAAAACGTACCCTAACCCTAACCCTAACCCGTACACTAAACCTAACCCTAACCCTAGACCTAACACGTACACTACCCTATCCCATACCCCAACCTTAACCCTAACCCGTATCATAACCCTAACACTAACCCGAACCCTAAACCTAACCCTAACCCGTACACTAACCCTAACCCAAACACTAAACCGTACCCTAACCCGTACCCTAACCCTACTCGTAGCCTAACCCTATCTATAACCCTAAACCCTAACCCTAAACCTAACCCTTCCCTAACCCCTTGGCAAATGGTAAACCTAAGCCGTACCCTAACACAAACCCAAACCCGGATCTAACCCTAACCCTAACCCTAAATCTAACCCTAACCCGCACCCTAAACTTAACCTGAACCCTAACCAAAACCATAACCCTTAACCGTAACCTAACCCAAACCCATACCCTAACCCTAACCCAAAACTTAACCATAAATCTAACCTGTACCCGAACGCTAAAACTAACCTGTACCCTAACCCCAAACCTAACAATAACACGTACCCTAACACTAACACTAACCCTAAACCTGACCCTAAACCTAACCCTAACCCTTACACTAATCCTAAACCTAACCCTAACCCACACCCTAAACCTAACCCTAACCCGTACCCTAACCCTAACCCGTAACCTTAACCTAACCCTAACCCTAAACTTAACCCATACGCTAACCCTAACCCTAACCCTAACCCTAACCCCAACACGTACCCTAACCCTAACCCTAACTCTAACCCGTACCCTAACCCTAACCCTAACCCTTTCACTAATCCTAACACTAACAATAACCCATATTCTAACCCTAACCCTAACCCTAACCCTAACCATACTCTAACCCTAACCCTAAACCTATCCGTACACTAACCCTAACCCTAAACCTAACACTAACACTAACCTTAACCCGTACTCTAACCGTAACCCTAACCCTAAACCTAACCCTAATCCGTACTCTGACCCTAATCCGTACCCTCACACTAACCCTAACCCTATCACTAACCCTAACCCGTACTCTAACCCTAAACCTAACCCTAACCTGGACTATAAACCTAACCCTAACCCTAACCCTAACCCGTACAGTAAACCTAACCCGTACCCTAACCCTAACCCTAACCCTAACCCTGACCCTGACCCTAACCCTAACCCGTACCCTAAGCCTAACCCATAATCTAACCCTAACCCTAAACCATCCCTAACCCTAACCCGTACCCTAATCCTAACCCTATCCCTTGACCTAACCAGTACCCAAACCTATCCCGTAAACTAAACTTAACCCTAACCGTACCCAAACCCGAACAGTCACCCTAACCCATACCCTAGCGCTAACCCTAACCCTAACCCTAACCTGCACCCTAAACCTAAACCTAACCCTAACCATAATCCTAACCCGTACGCTAACCCTAACCCGTAATCTAAACCTAACCTAACCCTAAACTCAACCCGTACGCTAACATATCTCATACCCTAAACCTCACCCTAACCCGTACCCAAACCCTAACCCTAACCCTATCCGTACACTAACCCTAACCCTAACCCTAAACTAACACTAAACTTAAACAGTACTATAACCCTAACCCTAACCCTAAACCTAACCCTAACCCAAACTCTAACCCTAACCCGTACCCTAACACTAACCCTAAACCTAACACTAACCCTAACCCGTACTACACCCTAAACCTAACCCTAACTCTACCCTAACCCGTACTATAACCCTAAAACTAACCCTAACCGTAACCCTTAACCTAACCTGTACCCTAACCCTAACCCGTAAACTAAACCTAACCCTAACCCTAAAATTAACCCGTACGCTAACCCTATTTCGTACCCTAAACCTAACCCTGACCCGTACCCTAACCCTAACCCTAACCCTATCTGTACACTAAACCTAACCCTAACCCTAACACTAACACTAACCCTAACCCGTACTCTAACCCTAAACCTAACCCTAACCCGGACTATAACCCTAACCCTAACCCTAACCCTAAACCTAAATCTAAGCGGTACAGTAAACCAAACCCATACACTAACCCTAACCCTAATACTAACCCTGACACTAACCCTAACCCTAACCCGTACCCTAAGCCTAAGCCATACCCTAAACCTAACCCTAAAGCATCCCTAACCCTAACCCGTACCCTAAACCCAACCCTATCCCTTGACCTAACCCGAACGCAACCCTATCCCGTAACCTAACCCTAACCCAAACCCATACCCAAACCCTAACTGTAACCCTAACCCATACCCTAGCGCTACCCCAACTCTAAACCTAACCCTAACCCGCACCCTAAACCTAAACCTAACCCTAACCCTAAACATAATCCTTACCCGTACCCTAAACCTAAGCCATACCCTAACCCTAACCCTAAACTTAACCGTAACCCTGACCCGTAACCTAACCCTAAAACTAACACATTCCTTAACACCAAACCTAACCCTAACCCGTACCCTAACCTTAACCCTAACCCTCACCTATACCTAACCCTAAGCCGTACCCAAACCCTAACCCATAACCTAAACCTAACCCTAACCCTAAACTTAACCCGTATGCTAACCCTATCCCGTACCCTAAAACTAACCCTAACCTGTACCCTAACCCTAACCCTAACCTTATCCGTACACTAACCCTAACCTGAACCCTAAACCTAACACTAACCCTATACCATACTCTAACCCTAAACCTAAGCCTAAACCTAACCCTAACCTGAACTCTACCACTAACCCGTAACCTAACACTAACCCTAACCCTAACACTAACCCTAACCCGTACTCTAACCCTAAACCTAACCGTAACTCTAACCCTAACCCGTACTATAACCCTAACCCTAACGCTAACCCTAACCCTAACTGGCACCTAAACTTAACCCTAACCAGTACCCTAAACCTAACCCGTAACCTAAACATAACCCAAACCCTAAACTTAACCCGTACGCTAACCCTATCTCGTACCCTATATCTAACCCTAACCCATAACCTAACCCTAACCCTAACCCTATCCGTACACTAACCCTAACCCTAACACTAACACTAACACTAACCCTAACCCGTAAGCTTACCCTCAACCTAACCCTAACCCGGACTATAACCCTAAACCTAACCCTAACCCTAAACCTAACCCTAACCTGTACAGTAAACCTAACCCTAACCCTAACCCTAACCCTAACACTAACCCTAAACCTAACTTTGACCCTAATCCTAACTCTAACCCTAACCTGTAACCTAAACCTAACCATAACGCTAGACTTAACCCGTACGCTAACCCTATCCCGTACACTAAACCTAACCCTAAACCGTACCCTAACCATAACCCTAACCCTGTCCCGTACCCTAAACCTAACCCTAACCCTAACACGTACCCTAGCCCTAACCCTAACCCTGACCCTAACCCTATGCTTAATGTGTACCCTAAACCTAACCCATACCCTAACCCTAACCCTAAACCTAACCCTAACCCTAACCCGTACCCTAAACCTAACCCTAACCCTTGACCTAACCCGTACCCAACCCTATCACGTACTCTTACCCTAAACCTAAATCGTACACAAAGCCTAACAGTAACCCGAACCCATACCCTAGGGCTAACCCAAAACCTAACTCTAAGCCAAACCCGCACCCTAAACCTAAACCTAACCCTAACCCTAACCATAAACCTAACCCGTACCCTAACACTAACCCATACCCTAACACTAACCCTAACCTTAACCATAACCCTAACCCGTACACTAACCCTAAAACTAACCCGTAACCTAACCCCAACCCTAACCCTAACCCGTAACATAACCCTATCCCTAACCCTAACCCTGACCCTAAACCTAACCCTAACCCGTACCCTAAGCCTAACCCGTAACCTAAACCTAACCCTAACCCTAAACGTAACGCGTACACTAACCCTATCCTGTAACCTAAACCTAACCCTAACCCGTACCCTAACCCTAACCCTAACTCTAACCCTATCCGTACACTAACCCTAACCATAACCATAACACTAAACCTAACCAGTACTCTAACAATAAACCTAACCCTAAACCTAACCCTAACCCGTACTCTAACCCTAACCCATACCCTAACACTAACCCTTACCCTAATCCTAAACCTAACCTGTACCCTAACCCTAAACGTAACCCTAACCCATACCCAAACCCTAACCCTAAAACGTACCCTAACCCTAACCCACTCACTAAACCTAACCCTAAACCTAGACCTAACACGTAAACTAAACCTATCCCATACCGAAACCTTAACCCTAACCCGTAATGTACCCCTAACACTAACCCTAAACCTAACCCTAACCCTAACCCTAACACTAACCCTAACCCGTACACTAACCCTAACACGAACCCTAACCCTAAACCTAACCCGTTCCATAACCCTACCCGTAGCCTAACCCTAACTCTAACCCTAACCCCTAAAACTAACACTAACCCTTACCCTAACCCGTACCCAAAAGGTAAACCTAACCCATACCCTAACACTAACCCAAACCCGTACTCTAACCCTCACCCTAACCCTAACCCCCACCTTAAACTTAACCCTAACCATAACCCAAACCATAACCCTTAACCGTAACCTAACCCTAACCCATACCCTAACCCTAACCCTAAACTTAAACATAACCCTAACCTGTACCCTAACCCTAAAACTAACCCGTACCCTAACACCAACCCTAACCCTAACCCGTAATCTAACACTAAACCTAACCCTAACCCTGACCCTAAACCTAACCCTAACCCTTACACTAACCCACAACCCGGACCCTAAACCTAACCCTAACCCGTACCCTAACCCTAACCCGTAACCTAAACCTAACCCTAACCCTAAAGTTAACCCATACGCTAACCCTATCCCGTACCCTGAACCTAACCCTAAACCGTATCCTAACCCTAAATCTAACTCTAAACCTAACCCGTGCATTAACCCTAACCCTAACACTAACATGAACCTGTACCCTAAAAGTAACCCATACCCTAACCCTAAACCTAAACCTAACACTAACCCTAACCCGTACCCTAAACCTAACCGTAACCCTTGACCTAACCCGTACCCAAAACTATCCCGTACCCTAAACCTAAACCTAACCCGTACCCAAACCCTAACAGTAACTCTAACCCATACCCTAGGGCTAACACAAACCCTAACTCTAAGCCTAACCCGCACCCTAAACCTAAACCTAACTCTACCCTAATTCCAACCCTAACCCTAACCCGTGCCATAACCCTAACCCTAACCCTAACCCTGACCCTAAACTTAACCATAACCCATAAACTAACCCTAAACCGCACTAAAACTAACCCTAACTCGTACCCTAACCGTTATCCGTAACCTAAACCTAACCCTAACCCTTAACTTAACGCGTACACTAACCCTATCCCGTACCCTAAACCAAACCCTAACCCGTACCCTAACCCTAACCCTAACCCTAACTCTAACCCTATCCGTACATTAACCCTAACCCTAACCCTAACACTACCCTAACCAGTTATCGAACCCTAAACCTAACCCTTAACCTAACCCTAACCCGTACTCTAACCCTAACCCGTACCCTAACACTAACCCTTACCCTAACCCTAAACCTAACCCGTACCCTAACACTAACAGTAACCCTAACCCGTACCCAAACCCTAACCCTCACTCGTACCCTAACCCTAAACCTAACCCTAACCGGCACACTAAACCTAAGCCTAACCCTAGACCTAACACCTAAACTAAACATATCCCGTACCGAAACCTTAACCCAAACCCGTACCGTAACTCTAACACTAACCCTAACCCTAAACCTAACCCTAACCCGTACACTAAGCCTAACCCGAACCCTAACCCTAACCCTAACCCGTACCCTAAACCTACCCATAGCCTAACTCTAACTCTAAACCTAACCCTAACCCTAACCCTAACCCTTACCCTTACCCTAACCCGGACCCAAATGGTAAACCTAACCCGTAACCTAACACTAACCCAAACAGGTACTCTAACCCTAACCCTAACCCTAACCCGCACCTTAAACTTAACCCTAACCCTAACCCAAACCATAAGCCTTATCTGTTACCTAACCCTAACCCATACCCTAACCATAACCCGTAACCTAAACCTAACCCTAACCCTAAACTTAACCCGTACGCTAACACTATCGCGTACCCTAAACCTAACCCTAACCCGTACCCTACTCCTAACCCTAACCCGTACCCTATCCATACACTAACCCTAAACCTAACCCTAAACCTAAAACTAACCTTAAATCGTACTCTAACCCTAACCCTAACCCTAAACCTAACCAAACCCGAACTCTAACCCTAACCCGTACCCTAACACTAAACCTAACCCTAACACTAACCCTAACCCGTACTCTAACCCTAAACCTAACCCTAACTATAACCCTAACCCGTACTATAACCCTAACCCTAACCCTAACCCGCACCTAAACTTAACCCTAACCCGTTCCCTAACACTAACCCGTAACCTAAACCTAACCCTAAACCTAAACTTAACCCGTACGCTAACCCTATCCCGTACCCTAAACCTAACCCTAACCCATACCCTAACCCTAACCTTAACCCTATCCGTACCCTAACCCTAAACCTAACGCTAAACCTAACATTAACCCTCAACCGTACTCTAACCCTAACCCTAAACCTAAACCTAACCCTAAACCGAACTCTAACCCTAATCAGTACCCTAACACTAACCCTAACCCTAACAATAACCTTAACCCGTACTCTAACCCTAAACCTGACCCAAACTCTAACCCTAACCCGTACTATAACCCTAACCCTGACCCTAACCCTAACCCTAACCCGCACCTAAACTTAACCCTAACCGGTACCCTAACCCTAACCCGTAACCTAAACCTAACCCAAAACCTAAAAAAACGTACACTAACCCTATCTCGTACCCTAAACCTAAACCTAACCCGTACCCTAACCCTAACCTTAACCCTATCCGTACACTAAACCTAACCCTAACCCTAACACTAACACTAACCCTAACCCGTAATCTTACCCTAAACTTAACCCTAACCCGGACTATAACCCTAACCCTAACCCTAAACCTAACCCTAACCCATACCTTAACCCTAACCCTAACCCTATCCGTACACTAACCCTAACCCTAAACCTAACACTAACACTAACCCTAACCCGTACTCTAACCGTAACCCTAACACTAAACCTAACCCTAATCCGTACTCTAACCCTAATCCGTACCCTCACACTAACCCTAACCCTAACACTAACCCTAACCCGTACTCTAACCCTAAACCTAACCCTAACCCAGACTATAACCCTAACCCTAACCCTAACCCTAACCCTAACCCGTACAGTAAACCTAACCCGTACCCTAACCCTAACCCTAAACCTAAACCTAACCCTGACACTAACCCTAACCCTAACCCGTACCCTATCCCTAACCCATAATCTAATCCTAACCCTAAACCATCCCTAACGCTAACCCGTACCCTAATCCTAACCCTATCCCTTGACCTAACCAGTACCCAAACCTATCCCGTAAACTAAACCTAACCCTAACCGTACCCAAACCCGAACAGTCACCCTAACCCATACCCTAGCGCTAACCCTAACCCTAACCCTAACCTGCACCCTAAACCTAAACCTAACCCTAACCCTAACCATAATCCTAACCCGTACGCTAACCCTAACCCATACGCTAACCCTAAACTTACCGTAATTCTGACCTGTACCCTAACCCTAAAACTAACCCGTACCCTAACCCCAAACCTAAGCCTAACCCGTACCCTAACCCTAACCCTAACCCTCACCTATACCTAACCCTAACCCGTACCCTAACCCTAACCCGTAACCTAAACTTAACCCTAACCCTAAACTTCACCCGTACACTAAACCTATCCCGTACCCTAAACCTAAACCTAACCCGTACCCTAAACCCTAACCCTAACCCTAAACCTAACACTAACCCTAAACCGTACTCTAACCCTAACCCTAAACCTAAACCTAACCCTAACCCAAACTCTAACCCTAACCCGTACCCTAACACTAACCATAACCCTAACAGTAAGCCTAACCCGTACTCTAACCCTAAACCTAACCCTAACTCTAACCCTAACCCATACTATAACCTAACCCTAACCCAAAACCTAACCCTAACCCTAACCCGCACCTAAACCTAACCCTAATCCGTACCCTAACCCTAACCCGTAACCTAAACCTAACCGTAACCCTAAACTTAACCCGTACGCTAACCCTAACTCATACCCTAAACCTAACCCTAACACATACCCTAACCCTATCCCTAACCCAATCCGTACTCTAACCCTAAACCTAACCCTAACCCAGAATATAACCCTAAACCTAACCCTAACCCGTACCCTAACCCTAACCCGGACTGTAAATCTAACCTGTACCCTAAACCTAACACTTACCCTGACCCTAACCCTAACCCATACCCTAAGCCTAACCCATAACCTAACCCTAAACCATCCCTAACCCTAACCCGTACCCTAAACCTAACCCTATCACTTGACCTAACCCATACTCAACCCTATCCGTACCTAACCCTAACCCTATCCCGTACCCAAACCCTAACAGTAACGCTAACCCATACACTAGACCTAACCCTCACCCTAACCCTAACCTGCACCCTAAACATAAACCTAACCCTAACCCTAACCATAAACCTTACCCATACCCTAAACCTAACCCATACCCTAACCCTAACCCTAAACTTAACCGTAACCCTGACCCGTAACCTAGCCCTAAAACTAACCCGTACCCTAACAACAACCCTAACCCTAACCCGTACCCTAACCCTAAACGTCACCTATACCTAACCCTAATCCATACCCTAAACCTAACCCGTAACCTAAACCTAACCCTAACCCTAAACTTAACCTGTACCATAAACCTATCCCGTACCCTAAACCTAACACTAACGCGTACCCTAACCCTAACCCTAACCCTAAACCGTACTCTAAACCTAACCCTAACCCTAAACCTAACCCTAAAACGAACTCTAACCCTAACCCGTACCCTAACACTAACCCTAACCCTAACCCTAACACTAACCCTAACCCTAACCCTCACCTAAACTTAACCCTAACCCGTACCCTAACCCTAACCCGTAACCTAAACCTAACCCTAACCCTAAACTTAACCCGTACGCTAACGTATCTCGTACCCTAAACCTAACCCTAACCCGTACCCTAACCCTAACCCTAACCCTATCCGTACACTAACCCTAACCCTAACCCTAAACTAACACTAAACTTAAACAGTACTATAACACTAACCCTAACCCTAAACCTAACCCTAACCCAAACTCTAACCCTAACCCGTACCCTAACACTAACCCTAACCCTAACACTAACCCTAACCCTAACACTAACCCTAACCCGTACTACAACCCTAAACCTAACCCTAACTCTAACCCTAACCCGTACTATAACCCTAAAACTAACCCTAACCGTAACCCTAACCCTAACCTGTACCCTAACCCTAACCCGTAACCTAAACCTAACCCTAACCCTAAAATTAACCCGTACGCTAACCCTATTTCATACCCTAAACCTAACCCTGACCTGTACCCTAACCCTTACCCTAACCCTATCCGTACACTAACCCTAACCCTAACCCTAACACTAACACTAACCCTAACCCGTACTCTAACGCTAAACCTAACCCTAACCCGGACTATAACCCTAACCCTAACCCTAACACTAAACCTAACCCTAAGTGGTACAGTAAACCTAACCCGTACCCTAACCCTAACCCTAATACTAACCCTGACGCTAACACTAACCCTAACCCGTACCCTAAGCCTAAGCCATACCCTAAACCTAACCCTAAAGCATCCCTAACCCTAACCCGTACCCTAAACCTAACCCTATCCCTTGACCTAACCCGAACCCAACCCTATCCCGTAACCTAACCCTAACCCAAACCCAAACCCAAACCCTAACAGTAACCCTAACCCATACCCTAGCGCTACCCCTAACTCTAAACCTAACCCTAACCCGCACCCTAAACCTAAACCTAACACTAACCCTAACCATAATCCTTACCCGTACCCTAAACCTAAGCCATAACCTAACCCTAACCCTAAACTTAACCGTAACCCTGACACATAACCTAACCCTAAAACCAACACGTTCCTTAACACCAACCCTAACCCTAACCCGTACCCTTACCTTAACCCTAAACCTCACCTATACCTAACCCTAAGCCGTACTCTAACCCTAACCCGTAACCTAAACCTAACCCTAACCCTAAACTTAACCCGTATGCTAACCCTATCCCGTACCATAAAACTAACCCTAACCTGTACTCTAACCCTAACCCTAACCCTAACCCTATCCGTACACTAACCCTAACCTGAACCCTAAACCTAACACTAACCCTATACCATACTCTAACCCTAAACCTAACCCTAAACCTAACCCTAACCTGAACTCTACCACTAACCCGTAACCTAACACTAAGCCTAACCCTAACACTAACCCTGACCCGTACCCTAACCCTAAACCTAACCATAACTCTAACCCTAACCCGTACAATAACCCTAACCCTAACGCTAACCCTAACCCTAACTGGCACCTAAACTTAACCCTAACCAGTACCCTAAACCTAACCCGTAACCTAAACATAACCCAAACCCTAAACTTAACCCGTACGCTAACCCTATCTGGTACCCTATATCTAACCCTAACCCATACCCTAACCCTAACCCTAACCCTATCCGTACACTAACCCTAACCCTAACCCTAACACTAACACAAACCCTAACCCGTACGCTTACCCTCAACCTAACCCTAACCCGGACTATAACCCTAAACCTAACCCTAACCCTAAACCTAACCCTAACCTGTACAGTAAACCTAACCCTAACCCTAACCCTAACCCTAACACTAACCCTAACACTAACCCTAAACCTAACTCTGACCCTAATCCTAACACTAATCCGTACTCTAACTCTAACCCGTAACCTAAACCTAACCATAACCCTAAACTTAACCTGTACGCTAACCCTATCCCGTACAATAAACCTAACCCTAACCCGTACCCTAACCATAACCCTAACCCTATCCCGTACCCTAAACCTAACCCTAACCCTAACACGTACCCTAACCCTAACCCTAACCCTGACCCTAACCCTATCCTTAATGTGTACCCTAAACCTAACCCATACCCTAACCCTAAACCTAAACCTAACCCTAACCCTAACCCGTACCCTAAACCTAACCCTAACCCTTGACCTAACCCGTACCCAACCCTATCACGTACCCTTAACCTAAACCTAAACCATACACAAAGCCTAACAGTAACCCGAACCCATACCCTAGGGCTAACCCAAAACCTAACTCTAAGCCAAACCCGCACCCTAAACCTAAACCTAACCCTAACCCTAACCATAAACCTAACCCGTACCCTAACACTAACCCATACCCTAACACTAACCCTAACCTTAACCATTACCCTAACCCGTACACTAAGCCTAAAACTAACCCGTAACCTAACCCCAACCCTAACCCTAACCCGTACCATAACCCTATCCCTAACCCTAACCCTGACCCTAAACCTAACCATAACCCGTACCCTAACCCTAACCCGCACCTAAACCTAACCCTAACCCGTACCCTAAGCCTAACCCGTAACCTAAACCTAACCCTAACCCTAATCTTAACGCGTACACTAACCCTATCCCGTAACCTAAACCTAACCCTAACCCGTACCCTAACCCTAACCCTAACTCTAACCCTATCCGTACACTAACCCTAACCATAACCATAACACTAACCCTAACCAGTACTCTAACACTAAACCTAACCCTAAACCTAACCCTAACCCGTACTCTAACCCTAACCAGTACCCTAACACTAACCCTTACCCTAAACCTAAACCTAACCTGTACCCTAACCCTAAACGTAACCCTAACCCGTACCCAAACCCTAACCCTAAAACGTACCCTAACCCTAACCCTAACCCGCTCACTAAACCTAACCCTAAACCTAGACCTAACACGTAAACTAAACCTATCCCGTACCGAAACCTTAACCCTAACCCGTAATGTACCACTAACCCTAACCCTAACCCTAACCCTAACCCTAACACTAACCCTAACCCGTACACTAACCCTAACACAAACCCTAACCCTAACCCTAACCCGTTCCATAACCCTACCCGTAGCCTAACCCTAACTCTAACCCTAACCCCTAAACCTAACACTAATCCTTACCCTAACCCGTACCCAAATGGTAAACCTAACCCGTACCCTAACACTAACCCAAACCCGTACTCTAACCCTCACCCTAACCCTAACCCCCACCATAAACTTAACCCTAACCATAACCCAAACCATAACCCTTAACCGTAACCTAACTCTAACCCATACCCTAACCCTAACCCTAAACTTAAACATAACCCTAACCTGTACCCTAACCCTGAAACTAACCCGTACCCTAACCCCAACCCTAATCCTAACCCGTAATCTAACACTAAACCTAACCCAAACCCTGACCCTAAACCTAACCCTAACCCTTACACTAACCCATAACCCGGACCCTAAACCTAACCCTAACCCGTACCCTAACCCTAACCCGTAACCTAAACCTAACCCTAACCCTAAAGTTAACCCATACGCTAACCCTATCCCGTACCCTGAACCTAACCCTAAACCGTATCCTAACCCTAAATCTAACTCTAAACCTAACCCGTACATTAACCCTAACCCTAACCCGTACCCTTAGCCTAACCCATACCCTAACCCTAACCCTAAACCTAACCCTAACCCTAACCCGTATCCTAAACCAAACCCTAACCCTTGACATAACCCGTACCCAACCCTATCCCATACCCTGCCTTAACCCTAACCCGTACCCAAACCCTAAAAGTAACCCTAACCCGTACCCTAACCCCAACCCTAACCCTAACCCTTACCATAACCCTATCCCTAACCCTAACCCTGACCCTAAACCTAACAATAACCCGTACCCTAACCCTAACCCGCACCTAAACCTAACCCGTACCTGTACCCTAACCCTAACCCATAACCTAAACCTAACCCTAAACCTATACTGAACCAGTACACTAACCTTATCCCGTACCCTAAACCTAACCCTATCTCGTACCCTAACCCTAGCCCTAACCCTAACCCTATCCATACACTAAACCTAATCCTAACCCTAACACTAACCCTAAACCGTATTCTAAACCTAACCCTAAACCTAAACCTAACCCTAACCGGTACTCTAACCCTATCCTGTACCCTAACACTAACCCTTACCCTAACCCTAAACCTAACCCATAACCTAACCCTAAACGTAAACCTAACCTGTACCCAAACCCTAACCCTAACACGTACCCAAACCCTAACACTAACCCTAACCCTCACCCTAACCCTAACCCGTACTGTAACCCTAACCCGTACCATAACCCTAACCCTAAATCGGACCCTAACCCTAACCCTACTTCGTATCCTAACACTAACCCTAACGCTGACCTTAACCCTAACCCTAACCCGTACCCTAAATCTAAACCGTACCCTAACACTAAACCTAAACTTAATCCGTACCCTAAACCTAACCCTAACCCGTACCCTAACCCTAACCCTAACCCTAAACCTGACCCTAACCCTAAACCTAACGTGTACCCTAAGCCTAACCGATACCATAACCCTAACCCTAACCCTAACCCTAACACTAACCATACCAAGTATTCTAAGCCTAACCCTAACCATAACCCTAACCCGTACCCGTACCCGTACCCTAACCCTAACACTAACACTAACCCTAACCCATACTCTAACCCTAACCCTAACACTAACTTTAACCGTACCCTAACCCTCACCCTAACCCTAACCCGTACTGTAACCCTAACCTGTACCATAAACCTAACACTAACCCGTACCCTAAACCTAACCCTAACCCATACCTTAACCCTAAAGCTGACACAAACCCTAACCCTAACCCGTATCCTAAGCCTAACCCATACTCTAACCCTTACCCTAATCCTAACCCTATCCCTAACCCGTACCCTAAACCTAACCCTAACCCTTGACCTAATCCGTACCCAACCCTATCCCATAACCTACCCTAACCCTAAACCATACCCAAACCCTAACAGTAGCCCTAACCCATAGCCTTGCGCTAACCCTAACCCATACCCTAACCGTAACCCTAAACTTAACCATAACCCTGACCCGTAACCTAACCCAAAAATTAACCCGTACCTTAACCCCAACCCTAACCTTAACCCTAACCCTAACCCACACCTAAACCTAACCCTAACCCGTAACCTAAACCTAACCCTAAACTTAACCCGTACGCTAACCCTATCCCGTACCCTAAACCTAACCCTAACCGTCACCTAACCCTAAACCTAAACCTAAGCCTAACCCGTACATTAACCCTAACCCTAACACTAAAACTACCCTGTACTCTAACCCTAACCCTAAATCTAACCCTCACCCGTACCCTAGCCCTAACCCGAACCCTAACTAACCCTACCCAAACCCTAACCCTAACCCGTACCCTAAACCTAACCCGTACCTTAGCCCTAACCCTAACACTAAAACTTACCCGTACTCTAACCCTAACCCTCACCCTAACCCTAACCCGTACTGTAACCCTAACCCGTACCATAACCCTAACATAACCCTAAACTTAACCGTAACCCTGACACGTACCCTATCCCTAAAATTAACCCGTATGATAGCCCCAACCCTAAACCTAACCCGTACCCTCTCCCGACCCCTAACGCTAACCCTGACCCTAAACCTAACCATAACCCGTACCCTAACCGTAACCCTAACCCTCACCTAAACCTAACCCTAAACCGTACCCTAACCCTAACCCGTAACCTAAACCTAACCCTAACCCTAAACTTAACCCGTACGCTAACACTATCGCGTACCCTATCTAACCCGAACCCGTACACTAACCCTAACCCTATCCCGTACTAACTCTAACCTAACCCTAACCTTAGATCTAACTCGTACACTAACCCTATCCCATACCCTAACCTTAACCATAACCCATACCATGACCCTAACACTAACCCTAAACCTAACCCTAACCCTAACCCTAACCCGTACACTAACCCTAACCAGAACCTTAACCCTAACCCTAACCCGTACCCTAACCCTACCTGTAGCCTAATCCTAACCTTAACCCTAACCCCTAACCCTAAGCCTAACCCTAACCCTTACGGTAACCGGTACCCAAATGGTAAACCTAACCCGTACCCTAACACTACCCAAACACGTACTCTAAACCTAACCATAACCTTAACCCGCACCCTAAACTTAAATCTAACCCTAACCCAAACCATAACCCTTAACTGTAACAACCCTAACCCATAACCTAACCCTAACCCTAACCTTAACCATAACCCTAATCCATACCCTAACCCTAAAACTAACCCGTAACCTAACCCAAAACCTAACACTAACCCGTACCCTGACACTAACCCTAACCCTAACCCGGACCATAAACCTAAACCTACCGCTTACACTAACCCTAACCCTAACCCAACCCACACCTTAAACCTAACCCTAACTCGTACTCTAACCCTAACCCGTAACCTAAACCGAACCAAACCCTAAACTTAACCCGTTCGCTAATCCTATCCCGTACCCTAAACCTAACCCTAACCCATATCCTAACCTTAACCTAACCCTTAGCCTAACCCGTACATTAACCCTAACCTAACCCTAACACCAACCCTACCCCGGCCTCTAACCCTAACCCTCACCCTAACCCTAACCCTAACCTGTACTCTAAACCTACCCCTAACCCTTGACCTAACCCATACCCAAGCCTATCCCGTACCATAACCCTAAACCTAACCCGTACCCAAACCCTAACAGTAACCCTAAACCATACCCTAGCGCTAAACAAACCCTGACCCTTAACCTAACACGTACCCTAAACCTAAACCTAACCCTAACTATAATCCTTACCCGTACCCTAAACCTAACCCATACCCTAACACTAACCCTAACCTTAAAGGTAACCCTAATCCGTACCCTAACCCTAAAACTAACCCATACCCTAACCCAACCATAACCCTTACCCATACCATAACAGTATCCCTAACCCTATACCCTGACCCTAAACCTAACCGTAACCCATACCCTAACCATAACCCGCACCTAAACCTAACCCTATCCTGTTCCCTAACCCTAACCCATAACCTAAACCTAACCCTAACCCTAAACTTAACCCGTAACTAACCCTATCCCATACCCTAAACCTAACCCAAAAACGTACCCTAAGCCTAACACTAACCCTAACCCTACCCGTACAGTAAACATAATCTTAACCCTAACACTAACCCTAACCTGTACTCTAACCCTAACCCTAACCCTAAACCTAATCCTAACCCGTACTCTAACCCTATCCCATACCCTAACACTAACCCTCACCAACCCTAACCCTAAACCTAACCCTAACCCGTACTCTAAACCTATCCCGTACCCTAAAACTAACCCTTAAACTAACCCTAAACCTAACCTGTACCCTAACCCTAAACGTAACCCTAACCCGTACCCAAACCCTAACCCTAACGTGTACCTTAACCATAAACCTAACCCTAACCCTCACCCTAACCCGAATCAGTACTGTAACCCTAACCCGTACCATAACCCTAACCCTAAACGGTACCCGAAACCTAACCCTAACCCTAACCCTGACCCTAAACCTAACCCTAACCCATACCCTAAACCTAAACCTAACCCATACCCTAACCCTAAACATAACGCTAAACATGACCCTAAACCTAACACTAACCCGTACCCTAAGCCTAACCCATACACTAACCCTAACCCTAACCCTAACCCTAACACTAACCCTACCTCGTACTCTAACCTTAATCCAAACCCGTACCCATACCGGTACCCTAACCCTAGCCGTAACCCTAACACTAACGCTAAATCGTACTCTAGCCCTAACCCTAACACTAACTTTAACCGTACTCTAACCCTAACCCTAACCCTCACCCGAACCCTAACCCGTACTGTAACCCTAACCCATACCATAACTCTAACCCTAACCTGTACCCTAACCCTAACCTTATTCGTACACTAACCCTAAACCTAACCCTAACAGTTACCCTAAACATAACCCGTACCCTAACCCTAATCCTAACCCTAACCCGTACCCTAAACCTAACCCTAACCTGTACCCAAACCCTAACCCTAATCCTAACCCTGACCCTAACCCTAACCCTAAACCGTACCTAAGCCTAACCTATACACTAACCCTAACCCTAACCCGTACCCAAACCCTAACAGTAACTCTAACCCATACCCTAGCGCTAACCCTAAGTCTAACCCTAAGCCTAACCTGCACCCTAAACACAATCCTAACCCTAACCCTAACCATAACACTTACCCGTACCCTGACCCTAACTATCCCCTAACCTTAACCCTGACCCTGACACTAACCCTAACCCGTACCCTAAACCTAACCCGTAACCTAATCCTTATCCTAACACTAAACCGTACCCTAACCCTAACCCTAACCCTAACCCTAACCCTAACCCTAATACTAACCCGTACTCTAACACTATCCCGTAGCCTAAACCTAACCCTAACCCGTACCGTAACCCTAACCCTAACCCTATCCGTACACTCACCTTAACCCTAACACCAACACTAAACTTAACCTGTACTCTAAACATAACCCTGACCCTAAACCTAACCCTAACACGTACCCTAACCCTAACCTTAAACCTATCCGTACCTTAAC
This sequence comes from Urocyon cinereoargenteus, assembly GCA_032313775.1. Lineage (NCBI taxonomy): Eukaryota > Metazoa > Chordata > Mammalia > Carnivora > Canidae > Urocyon > Urocyon cinereoargenteus. Next base: position 58,758,400 of record JAVLSZ010000017.1, read on the forward strand.
CCTAAACCTAACACTAACACTAACCCTAACCCGTACTCTAAACCTAACCCTTTCCCTAAGCCTAACCCTAACCCGTACCCTAACCCTAAAACTAACCTGTACCCTAACAGTAACCCTAACCCTAACCCTGACACTAAACATAACCCTAACCCTTACACTAACCCTAACCCTAACCCTAACCCTAACCCGCACGCTAAACCTAACCCTAACCCGTACCCTAACCCTAACCCGTACCCTAAACCTAAACCTAACCCTAAAAACCCGTACGCTAACCCTATCCCGTACCCTAAACCTAACCCTAACCCTTATCCTAACCCTAAAAATAACCCTAAGCCTAACCAGTATATTAACCCTAACCCTAACCCTAACACTAACCCTACCCCATACTCTAAACCTAACCCTAACCCTAACACTAAACCTAACCCGTACTCTAACCCTAACCCTAACCGTACTCTAACCCTAACCCTAACCCTCACCCTAACACTAACCCGTACTGTAACCCTAACCCGTACCATAACCCTACCCCTAAACCGTACCCTAACCCTAACCCTAACTCGTACACTAACCCTAACCCTGACCCTAACCCTAACCGTACTCTAAACCTAAACCTAACCCTCACCCTAACACTAACCCGTACTGTAACCCTAACACGTACCATAACCCTAACCCTAACCCGTACCCTAAACCTAACCAGTACCCTAACCCTAACCCTAAACCTAACCCTAACCCGTACCCTAAAACTAACCCTAACCCTAAATCGTACCCTAACCCTAACCGTAACACGGACCCTAACCCTAAACCTTACCCGTACCCGAAACCTAACCCGTACCCTAACCCTAACTCTAACCCTAACCCGTATTATAACCCTAACCCTAACCCTAACCCTAACCCTAACCCTAATACTAACCCGTACTCTAACCCTATCCCGTAGCCTAACCCTAACTCTAAACTAACACCTAACACTAACCATTACCCTAACCCTTTCCCAAATGGTAAACCTAACCCGTACCCTAACACTAACCCAAACCCGTACTCTAACCCTAACCCTAACCCTAAACCGCACCCTAAACTTAACCCTAACCCTAAGCATAACCATAACCCTTAACCGTACCCTAACCCTAACCCACACCCAACCCTAACCCTAACTTTAACCGTAACCCTAACACGTACCCTAACCCTAAAACTAACCCGTGCCCTAAATCAAAACCTAACCCTAACCCATATCCTAACAGTAACACTAACCCTAACCCTGACCCTAAAAATAACCCTAACCTGTACACTAACCCTAACCCTAACCCTAACCCGTAACCTAAACCTAACCCTAACCCTAAACTTAACCCATATGCTAACACTATTCCGTACCCTAAATCTAACCCTAACCCGTAACCTAACCCTAAACCTAACCCTAAGCCTCACCCGTTACTTTAACCCTCACCATAACCCTAACACTAACCCTACCCCGTACTCTAACCTTAAACTAAACCTAACCCTAAACCTAACCCATACCCTAACCCTACCCTAACCCTTTTCCTAACCCTAACACTAACCCGAACCCGTACTCTAAAACTAACCTTAACCTAACCCTAACCCTAACCGTACTCTAACCATAACCCTAAACCTCATCCTAACCCTAACCCGTACTGTAACCCTAACCCGTAACATAACCCGTACCCTAACCCGTACCCTAACCCTAACCGTAACCCTAAACTTAACGCGTACACTAACCCTATCCCGTACCCTAAACCTAACCCTAACCTGTACCGTAACCCTTACCCTAACCCTATCCGTACACTCACCCTAACCCTAACACTAAACCTAACCTGTACTCTAAACCTAACCCTAACCCATAACCTAACCCTAACCCGTAACCTAACCCTAAATCTAACCCTAAGCCTAACCCGTACATTAACCCTAACCCTAAACCTAACATTAACCCTAACCCGTACTCTAACCCGAACCCTAACCCTAACCGTACTCTAACCCTAACCCTAACCCTCACCCTAACACTCACCCGTACTGTAACCCTAACCTGTACCATAACCCTAACCCTAACCCGTACCCTAACCCTAACCCTAACTTGTACACTGACCCTAACCCTGACCCTAACCCGAACGTACTCTAACCCTAACCCTAACACTCAGCCTAACACTAACCCGTACTGTAACCCTAACCCGTACCATAACCCTAATCCTAACCCGTACACTAAACCTAACCCGTACCCTAAACCTAACCCTAAACCTAACCCATACACTAAACCGAACCCTACCCCAAAATCGTACCCTAACCCTAACCCTAACGCTGACCTTAACACTAACCCTAACCCATACCCTAAACCTAACCCGTACACTAACCATAACTCTAACCCTAACCCGTACTATAACCCTAACCCTAACCCTAACACTAACCCTAACACTAACCCGTATTCTATCCCTATCCCGTAGCCTAACCCTATCTCTAAACCTAACCCCTAACCCTAACCCTAACCCTTATCCTAACCCGTACCCAAAAGGTAAACCTAACCCGTACCCTAACACTAACCCAAACCCGTAATATAACCCTAACCCAAACCCTAACCCTAACCTTAACTTAACCCTAACCCTAAGCCTACCATAACCCTTAACCATACCCTAACCCTAATCCACACCCTAACCCTAACCCTAACTTTAACCGTAACCCTAACTCGTACCCTAAACCTAAAACTAACCTGTACTCTAACAACAACCCTAACCCTAACCCATACCCTAAAACTAACCCTAACCCTGACCCTAAACCTAACCCTAACCTGTACACTAACCCTAACCCGCACCCTAAACCTAACCCTAACCCGTACTCTAACCCTAAACCGTACACTAAACCTAACCCTAACCCGTAACCTAACCCTAAACCTAACCCTAAGCCTAACCCGTACATTAACCCTAACCCTAACACTAACAATAACCTTACTCTGTACACTAACCCTAACCCTAACCCTAACCCTACTCATACTCTAACCCTAAAACTAACACTCACCCTAACACTAACCCGTACTATAACCCTAACCTGTAACATAACCCTAACCCTAACCTGTACCCTAACCCTAACCCTAACTCGTACCCTAACCCTAACCCTAACCCGTACCTTAAACCTAACCCGTACCCTAACCCTAATCCTAACCCTAACCCGTACCATAAACCTAACCCTAAACCTAACTTGTACCCTAACCCTAACCCTGACCCTACCCCGCACCTTAAACCTAACACTAACTCTAACCCTAACCATAACACTTACCTCTACCCTAACCCTAACCCATAACCTAACCCTAACCCTAACATTAACCGTAACCCTGACCCTTACCCTAACCCTAAAACTATCCCGTACCCTAACCCCAACCCTAACCTAACCCGTACCATAACCCTATCCCTAATGCAAACCCTGACCCTAAACCTAACCCTAACCCGTACCCTAAACCTAACCCTAACGCTAACCCTCACCTCAACCTAACCCTCTCCCGTACCTTAAACCTAACCCTAACCCGTACCCTAACCCTAACCCTAAACCGAACCCGATCCGTACACTAACCCTAACCCTAAATCTAACCCTAACACTAACCCTAACCCGTAATCTAACCCTACACTTAACCCTAAACCTAACCCTAACCCGTACTCTAACCCTAACCCGTAACCTAACACTAACCCTAACCATCACACTAACCCTAACTCGTACTCTAACCCTAAACCTAACCCTAACTCTAACCCTAACCCGTACTATAACACTAACCCTAACCCTAACCTTAACCCGAACCCGTAATCTAACCCTATCCCATAGACTAACCGTAACTCTAACCCTAACCCCTAAACCTAACCCTAACCCTAACCCTTACCCTAACCCTTACCCAAATGGTAAACCTAACCCGTACCCTAACACTAACCCAAACCCGTACTCTAACCCTAACCCTAACCCTAAACCTAAACCGCAATCTAAACATAACCCTAAACCTAACCCTAACCATAACCCTTAACCGTACCCTAACCCTAACCCACATCCTAACATAACCCTAACTTTAACCATAACCCTAACACGTACCCTAACCCTAAAACTAACCCGTACCCTAACCCCAAACCTAACCCTAACCCATACCCTAACACTAACCCTAACCGTATCCCTGAACCTAAACCTAACCCTAACCCGTACACTAACCCTAACCCTAACTCTAACCCGTAACCTAAACCTCTACCTAACCCTAAGCCTAACCCGTAAATTAACCCTCACCCTAACCCTAACAATAACCTTACCCCGTACTCTAACCCTAACCTACCCTAACCCTAAACCTAGCCCATAACCTAACCCTACCCCTAACCCTTTCCCTAAACCTGACACTAACCCTAACCCATACTCTAACCCTAACTCTAAACCTCACCCTAATCCTAACCGTACTCTAACCATAACCCTAACCCTCACCCTAACCCGTACTGTAACCCTAACCCGTACGATAACCCTAACCCTAACCCATACACTAAACCTAACCCTAACTCGTACCCTAAACCTAACCCTAACCCTAAACTTAACGCGTACACTAACCCTATCCCGTACCCTAAACCTAACCCTAAACCGTACCCTAACCCTAACCCTAACCCTATCCGCACACTAACACTAAGCCTAACCCTAACACTAACCCTAACCCGTACTCTAACGCTAACCCTAACCCTAAACCTAACCCTATCCCTTACTCTAACCCTAACCCGTACCCTAACATTAACCCTTACCCTAACCCTAAACCTAACCCATACCCTAAACGTAAACGTAACCCTAACCCGTACCCAAACGCTAACCCTAACATGTACCCTAACCCTAACCCTAACCCTAACCCACACACTAAACCTAACCTTAACCCTAGACCTAACACGTACAATAACCCTATCCCGTGCCAGAAATTTAACCCTAACCCATACCGTAACCCTAACCCTAACACTAAACTTAACCCTAACCCTAACTCTAAACCTAAACCTAACCCGAACACTAACCCGTACCCTAAACCGAACCCTATCCCTTGACCTAACCCGTACCCAACCCTATCTCGTACCCTAAACCTAACCCTTAACCTTACCCGTACCCAAACCCTAACAGTAATCCTAACCCATACACTAGCGCTAACCCTAACCATAACCCTAAGCCTAAACCGCACCCTAAACCTAAATGTAACCCTAACCCTCACCATAACCCTTACCCGTACCCTAACCCTAACCCATACCCTAACACTAACCCTAACTTTAACCGTAACCCTAAACCGTACCCTAACCCTAAAACTAAACCGTACCCTAACCCCAACCCTAACCACAACCCGTACCATGACCCTATCCCAAACCCTAACACTGACCCTAAACCTAACCCTAACCCGTACCCTAAACCTAACCTGCACCTAAACCTAAACCTAACCCGTACCCTAACCCTAACCCGTAACCTAAACCTACCCAAACCCTAAACTTAACCCGTACACTAACCCTATTCCTTACCCTAAACCTAACCCTAACCCGTACCCTAACCCTAACCCTAAACCTAACCCTAACCTATCCGTACACTAAACCCAACCCTAATACTCATACTAACCCTAACCCGTACTCTCAACCTAACCCTAAACCTAAACCTAACCCTAACCCGTACCCTAACCCTAAAACTAAACCTTACCCTAACACTAACCCTAACCCTAACCCTGACCCTGAACATAAACCTAACCCGTACCCTAACCCTAACCCGTAACCTAAACCTAACCCTAACCCTAAACTTAACCCGTATGTTAACCCTATCCTGTACCCTAAACCTAAACCTAACTCTTATCCTAACCCTAAACCTAACCCTTACCCTAAACCTAACTCTAACCCTTGACCTAACCCGTACCTAACCCTATAACGTAACCTAACCCTAACCCGTACCCAAACCCTAAAAGTAACCCTAACCCATACCCTAGCGCTAACCTCAACTCTAACCCTAAGCCTAACCCGCACCCTAAACCTAATCGTAACCCTAAACCTAACCATAACCCTTACCTGTACCCTAACCCTATACTTTAACCTAACACTAACCCTAACTTTAACCGTAACCTTAACCCGTACCCTAACCCTAAAACTAACCCGTACCCTAACCCCAACCCTAACCCTTACCCGTACCATGACCCTATCCCTAACCCTAACCCTGACCCTAAACCTAACACTAAACCTTACACTAACCCTAACCCTAACCCGCAACCTAAACCTAACCCTAACCCTAAATTTAACCCATACGCCTACCCTATCCCGTACCCTAAACCTAACCCTAACTCTTATCCTAACCCTAAAACTAACCCTAAGCCTAACCCGTACATTAACCCTAACCCTAACCCTAACCCTAACACTAACCCTACACCGTACTCTAAACCTAACCCTAACCCTAACCCTAACCCTAACCCTAACCCTGACACTAACCGTAACCTGTACTCTTACCCTAACCCTAACCGTACTCTAACCCTAACCGTAACCCTCACCCTAACACTAACCCTAACCCTAACCATAACACTAAACCTAACCCGTACTCTAACCCTAACCCTAACCGTACTCTAACCCTAACCCTAACCCTCACCCTAACACTAACCCGTACTGTAACCCTAACCCATACCATAACCCTAAAACTAACCCGTACCCTAACCCTAACCCTAACTCGTACACTAACCCTAACCCTGACCCTAACCCTAACCGTACTCTAACCCTAAACCTAACCCTCACCCTAACACTGACCCGTACTGTAACCCTAACACGTACCATAACCCGAACCCTAACCCGTACCCTAAACTTAACCCGTACACTAACCCGAACCCTAACCCGTACCGTAAACCTAACCCTAACACTAAATCATACCCTAAGCCTAACCATAACACTGACCCTAACCCTAAACCTAACCTGTACCCTAAACCTAACCCATACCCTAACCCTAACTCTAACCCTAAACCATACTATAACCCTAAACCTAACCCTAACCCTAACCCTAATACTAACCCGTACTCTAACCCTATCCCGTAGCCTAACCCTAACTCTAACCCTAACCCCTAACCCTAACCCTTACCCTAACCCGTACACAAACGGTAAACTTAACCTGTACCCTAACACTAACCCAAACCCGTACTCTAACCCTAACCCTAACCGTAAACCACACCCTAAACTTAACCCTAATCCGAAGCCTAACCATAAACCTTAACCGTACCCTAACCCTAACCCACACCCTAACCCTAACCATAACTTTAACCCTAACCCTAACCTGTACCTTAACCCTAAAACTAACCCGTACCCTAACCACAACCCTAACCCAAACCCGTACCCTAACCCTAACCCTAACCTTAACCGTAACCCTGACCCGTACCAAACCCTGAAACTAACCCGTGCCCTAACCCCAACCCTAACCCTAACCCGTACCATAACCCTATCCCTAACGCTAACCCAGACCCTAAACATAACCTTAACCTGTACCCTCACCCTAACCCTAACGCTAAGCCGTAACATAACCCTAACCCTAACCTGTACCCTAACCCTAACCCTAACTCGTACCCTCACCCTAACCCTGACCTAACCCTAACCGTACCCTAAAACTAACCCGTGCCCTAAATCTAACCCTAACCCTAACCGTAACCCGTAACCTAAACCTAACCGTAACCCTAAACTTAACCTGTACGCTAACCCTATCTCATACCCTAAACCTAACCCTAACACGTACCCTAACCCTATCCCTAACCCAATCCGTACTCTGACCCTAAACCTAACCCTAACCCGGACTATAACCTTAACACTAATCCTAACCCGTACCCTAACCCTAACCCGGACTGTAAACCTAACCCGTACCCTAACCCTAACCCTAACACTTACCCTGACCCTAACCCTAACCCATACCCTAAGCCTAACCCATACCCTAACCCTAAATCTAAACCATCCCTAACCCTAACCCGTACCCTAAACCTAACCCGATCATTTGACCTAACCCATACTCAATCCTATCCCGTAACCTAACCCTAACCCTAACCCGTACCCAAACCCTAACAGTAACCCTAACCCATACACTAGCGCTAACCCTCACCCTAACCCTAACCCGCACCCTAAACCTAAACCTAACCCTAACCCTAACCATAAACCTTACCCGTACCCTAACCCTAACCCATACCCTAACCCTAACCCTAACCTTAACCGTAACCCTGACCCGTATCCTAGCCCTAAAACTAACCCGTACCCTAACACCAACCCTAACCCTAACCCGTACCCTAACTATAACCCTAACCCTAACCCTCACCTATACCTAACCCTAACGGATACCCTAAACCTAACCCGTAACCTAAACCTAACCCTAACGCTAAACTTAACCTGTACGCTAAACCTATCCCGTACCCTAAAACTAAACCTAACCCGTACCCTAACCCTAACCCTAACCCTAACCCTAAACCGTATTCAAACCTTACACTAACCCTAAACCTAACCCTAACCCGCACCCTAAACTTAACTCTAACCCTAACCCTGACCCTAAACGTAACCCTAACCCTTACACTAACCCTAACACTAACCTTAACCCGCACCCTAAACCTAACCCTAACCCGTACCCTAACCCTAACCCGTAACCTAAACCTAACCCTAATCCTAAACTTAACCTGTACGCTAACCCTATCCCGTAACCTGAAGCTAACCCTAACCCGTATCCTAACCCTAAACCTAACCCTAAGCTTAACCCGTATATTAACCCTAACCCTAACACTAACCCTACCCCGTACTTTAACCCTAACCTTAAACCTAACCCTAACCCGTAACCTAACCCTAACACTAAATCTAAACCTGACCCTAACCCTAACCCGTACCCGTACCCTAAACCTAACCCGTACCTTAACCCTAACCCTAACCCGTACCCTATACCTAAACCTAACCCTAAATCGTACCCTAAATCTAAGTCTAACCCTGACCCTAACCCTAACCCTAACCCGTACCATAAGCCTAACCCATACCCTATCCCTAACCCTAAACCTAACCCTAACCCTAACTAGTACCCTAAACCTAACCCTAACCCTTGACCTAACCTGTACCCAACCCTATCCCGTAACCTAACCCTAGCCCTAACCTGTACCCAAACCCTAACAGTAATCCTAACCCATACCCTTGCGCTAAACTTAACCCTAACCCTAACCATAACCATAACCCTTACCCGTACCCTAACCCTAACCCATACCCTAATGCTAAACCTAACATTAACCGTAACCCTGACCCGTACCCTAACCCTAAAACTAACCCGTACCGTAACTCCAACCATAACCCTAACCCGTACCATAACCCTATCTCTAACCCTAACCCTGAGCTAAACCTAACCCTTAACTGTACCCTAACCTTAACCCTAACCCTAGCCGCACCTAAACATAACCCTAACCCGTACCCTAACCCTAACCCATAACCTAAACCTAAACTTAAACCGTACACTAACCCTATCACGTACCCTAAACCTAACCCTAACCCGTACCCTAACCCTAACCCTAACCCTATCCGTACACTAACCCTAACCCTAAACCTAACACTAACACTAACCCTAACGTGTACTCTAAACCTAACCCTAACCCTAAACCTAACCCTAATCCGTACTCTAACCCTAACCCGTACTCTAACACTAACCCTAACCCTAACACTAACCCTAACCTGTACTCTAACCCTAAACCTAACCCTAACCCAGACTATAACCCTAACCCTAAACTTAACACTAAACCGTACAGTAAACCTAACCCGTACCCTAACCCTAACCCTAACCCTGACCCTAACCCTAACCCTAACCCTAACCCGTACCCTAAACCTAACCCATAATCTAACCCTAACCCTAAACCATCCCTAACCCTAACCCGTATCCTAAACCTAACCCTATCCCGTGACCTAACCAGTACCCAACCCTATCCCGTAAACTAAACCTAACCCTAACCCGTACCCAAACCTGAACAGTCACCTAACCCATACCCTAGCGCTAACCCTAACCGTAACCCTAACCTGCACCCTAAACCTAAACCTAACCCTAACCCTAACCATAATCCTTACCCGTACGCTAACCCTAACCCATACCCTAACCCTAACCCTAACCTTACCGTAATTCTGACCTGTACCCTAACCCTAAAACTAACCCGTACCCTAACCCCAACCTTAAACCTAACCCGTACTCTTGCACTAAACCTAACCCTAACCCTGACCCTAAATTTAACCCTAACCCTTACAATAACCCTAACCCTAACCCTAACCCGGACCCTAAACCTAACCCTAACCCGTACCCTAACCCTAACCCGTAACTTAAACCTAACCCTAAACCTAATTTTAACCCGTATGCTAACCCTAGCCCGTACCCTAAACCTAACCCTACCCCGTACCCTAACACTAACCCTAAACCTAACTCTAACACGAACCCTAACCCTAACCCGTACTCTAACCCTAACCCTAACCCTAACCGTACTCTAACCCTAACCCTAAGCCTCACCATAACAATAACCCGTACTGTAACCCTAACCCGAACCATAACCCTAACCCTAACCCGTACCTTAACCCTAACTGTAACTCGTACCCTAACCCTAACCCTGACCATAACCCTAACCCTAACCCGTACCCTAAACCTAACCCGTAACCTAACCCTAATCCTAACCCTAACCAGTACCCTAAACCTAACCCTAAACCGTACCCTAACCCTTATCCTAATTCTAACCCTGACCCTAACCCTAACCCTAACCCGTATCCTAAGCCTAACCCATAACCTAAACCTAACCCTAAACCAAACCCTAACCCTAACCCGTACCCTAAACCTAACCCTTGATCTAACTCGTACACAAAACTATCCCGTACCCTTACCCTAACCCTAACCCGGACCCAAACCCTAACAGTAACCCTAACACATACCCTAGCGCTAACCCTAAACCTAACCCTAACCCGGAACCCAAACCTAACCCTAACCCTGACCCTAACACTAACCCTATCCCGTACCCTAACCCTAACCCATATCCTAACACTAACCCTAAACTTAACCGTAACTCTAACCCATACCCTAACCCTAAACTAACCCATACCCTAACCCCAACCCTAACCCTAACCCGTACCATAACCCTATCCCTAACCCTAACCCTGACCCTAAACCTAACCACAACCCGTAACCTAACCCTAACCCTAAACTTAACCCGTACACTAACCTTATCCCGTACCCTAAACCTAACCCTAACTCGTACCCTAATCCTCACCCTAACCCTAACCCTATCCATACCCTAAACCTAACCCTAACCCTAAGACTAATCCTAACCCATACTCTAACCCTAACCCTAACCCTAAACCTAACCCAAACCCGTACTCTAACCATATCCCGTACCCTAACACTAACCCTTACCAACCCTAACCCTAAACCTACCCCTAACCCGTACTCTAAACCTAGCCTGTACCATAACACTAACACTTACCCTAACCCTAAACCTAACCCGTACCCTAAACCTAAACATAACCCTAACCCGTACCCAAACCTTAACCGTAACACGTACCCTAACCCTAACCCTAACCCTAACCCTCACCCTAACCCTAACCAGTACTGTTACCCTTACCCATACCATAACCCTAACCCTAACCGTACCCTAAACCTAACCCTAAGACTAACCCAAAACCGTACTCTAACCCTAAACCTAACCCTAACCCTAACCGTACACTTACCCTAACCCTAAACCTCACACTAACCCTAACCCGTACTGTAACCCTAACCCGTACCATAACCCTAAGCCTAACCCGTAACCTAACCCTAACCCTAATTCGTACCCTAACCCCAACCCTAACACTGACCCTAACCCTAACAGTAACCCGTACCCTAAACATAACCCGTACCCTAACCTATAAACCTAACCCGTACCCTAACCCTAGACCTAAGCCTAGCCCGTACCCTAACCCGTAAACTAACCCTAACCCTGACGCTAACCCAAACCCTAACCCGTACCCTAAGCCTAACCCATACCCTAACCCTAACCGTAATCCTAACCCTAAACCTAACCCGTACCCTAAACCTAACCCTAAACCTAACCCTTGACCTAACCCGTACCCAACCCTATCCCGTAACCTAAACCTATCCCTAACCTGTAACCAAACACTAACAGTAACCATAACCCATACCCTAGCGCTAATCCTAACCCACAGCCTAAACCTAAACCTAACCCTAACCCTAACCATAACCCTTACCCGTACCCTAACACTAACCCATGCCCTAACCCTAACACTAAACTTAATTGTAACCCTGACCCGTACCCTAACCCTAAAATTAACACGTACCCTAAACCCAACCGTAACCCTAACCCATAACCTAACCCTCACCCTAACCCTAACCCGCACATAAACCTAACCCTAACCCGTAACCTAAACCTAACCCTAACCTTAAACTTAACCCATACGCTAACCCTATACCGTACCCTAAACCTAACCCTAAACCGTAACCTAACCCTAAACATAACCCTAATCCTAACCCGTACATTAACCCTATCCCTAAACCTAACACTAACCCTACCCCGTACTCTAACCCTAACCCTAACCCTATCCCTAACCCCCACCCTAAACCTAAATCTAACACTAACCCTAACCAGTCCCCTAACCCTAACCCTTAACCTAACCCTAACCCTCAGCTATACCTAATCCTAACCCATACACTAACCCTAAACCATACCTAAACCTAACCCTAACCCTAAACTTAACCCGTACTCTAACACTATCACGTACCCTAACCCTAACCCTAACCCGTACTTTATCCGTACACTAACCCTAACCCTAAACCTAAAACTAACCTTAAACCGTACTCTAACCCAAACCCTAACCCTAAACCTGACCCTAACCCGAACTATAACCCTAACCCGTACCCTAACACTAAACCTAACCCTAACACTAACCCTAACCCATACTCTAACCCTAAACCTAACCCTAACTCTAACCCTAACCCGTACTATAACCCTAACACTAAACCTAACCCTAACCCTAAACCTAACCCGCAACTAAACTTAACCCTAACCCGTTCCCTAACCCTAACCCGTAACCTAAACCTAACCCTAACCCTAAACTTAACCCGTACGGTAACCCTAACCCGTACCCTAAACCTAACCCTAACTCGTACCCTATCCCTAATCCTAACCCTATCCGTACACTAACCCTAACCCTAATCCTAAACCTAACATTAACCCTAAACCATACTCTAACCCTAATCCTAACCCTAAACCTAACCCTAAACCGAACTCTAACCCTAACCAGTACCCTAACACTAACCCTAACCCTAACACTAACCCTAACCCGTACTCAAACCTAAACCTAACCCTAACTCTAACCCTAACCCGTACTATAAGCTAACCCTGACCCTAACCCTAACCCTAACCCGCACCTAAACTTAACCCTAACCCGTACCCTAACCCTAACCCGTAACCAAACCTAACCCAAACCCTAAACTTAACCCGTACGCTAACCCTATCTCGTACCCTAAACCTAAACCTAACCCGTACCCTAACCCTAACCCTAACCCTATCTGTACACTAAACCTAACACTAACCCTAACACTAACACTAACCCTAACCCGTAATCTTACCCTAAACCTAACCCTAACCTGGACTGTAACCCTAACCCTAACCCTAAACCTAACCCTAACCCGTACTGTAAACCTAAACCGTACCCTAACCCTAAACCTAACCCTAACCCATACCCTAAACCTAACCCTAACCCATACCCTAACCCTAACCCTAATCCTAACACTGACTCTTACCCTAAACCTAACCCGTACCCTAAGCCTAACCCATCCCCTAACCCTAACCCTAAACCTAACCCTAACCCTAACCCGTATCCTAAACCTAACCCTAACCCTTGACCTAACCCGTACCCAACCCTATCCCGTACCCTAACCCTAACCCTAACCCGTACCCAAACCCTAAAAGTAACCCTAACCCTTACCCTAGCGCTAACCCTAACCCTAACCCAAAGCCTAACCCGTACCCTAAACCTAAAACTAACCCGTACCCTAACACCAACCCTAACCCTAACCCGTACCATAACCCTATCCCTAACCCTAACCCTGACCCTAAACCTAACAATAACCCATACCCTAACTCTAACCCGCACCTAAACCTAATCCGTACCAGTACCCTAACCCTAACATATAACCTAAACCTAACCCTAACCTTAAACTGAACCCGTACACTAACCCTATCCCGTACCCTAAACCTAACCCTACCTCGTACCCTAACCCTAGTTCTAACCCTAACCCATTCCATACACTAAAACTAACCCTAACCCTAACACTAACCCTAAACCGTATTCTAAACCTAACCCTAAACCTAAAGCTAACCCTAACCCGTACTCTAACCCTATCCTGTACCCTAACACTAACCCTTACCCTAACCCTAAACTTAACCCAAACCCTAACCCTAACACGTACCCTAACCCTAACACTAATCCTAAACCTCACCCTAACCCTAACACGTACTGTAACCCTAACCCGTACCATAACCCTAACCCTAATTCGTATCCTAACACTAACCCTAATGCTGACCCTAACCCTAACCCTAACCCATACCCTAAATCTAACCCGTACCCTAACACTAAACCTAACCTTAATCCGTACCCTAACCCTAACCCTAAACCACACCCTAAACTTAACTCTAACCCCAACCCAAACCATAACCCTTAACCGTAACCTAAACCTAACCCATAACCTAACCCTAACCTAACCATAACACTAATCCGTACCCTAACATTACAACTAACCCGTACCCTAAACCCAACCCTAACCCTAACCCATACCCTAACACTAACCCTAATCCTAACCCTGACCCTAAACCTAACCCTAAACCTTACACTAACCCTAACACTAACCCAACCCGCACCCTAAAACTAACCCTAACCCGTACCCTAACCCTAACCCGCAACCTAAATCAAACCAAACCCTAAACTTAACCCGTTCGCTAAACCTATCCCGAACAATAAACCTAACCCTAACCCGTATCCTAAACCTAAGCCTAACCCGTACATTAACCCTAACATTAACCCTAACACTAACACTAACCCTACCCCGTACTCTAACCCTAACCCTAAACCTAACCCTATCCCGTACCCTAACCCTAACCCTAACCCTTTCCCTAACCCTA
Organism: Urocyon cinereoargenteus; assembly: GCA_032313775.1. Taxonomy (NCBI): domain Eukaryota; kingdom Metazoa; phylum Chordata; class Mammalia; order Carnivora; family Canidae; genus Urocyon; species Urocyon cinereoargenteus. The sequence continues at coordinate 58,773,530 of JAVLSZ010000017.1, forward strand.
ACAGAAACACTAACCCGTACCCTAAACCTAACACTAACCCTACCCCTAAGCTTACTCTAACACTAACCCTAACCCTCACCCTAACCCTAACCAGTACTGTAACCGTAACCCATAACATAACCCTAACCCTAACACGTACCCTAACCCTAACCCTAACTCGTACCCTAACGCTAAACCTGACCATAACCCTAACCTGTACCATAAACCTAATTCATACCCTAACCCTAACCCTAACCCTTACCCTAAACCTAAACCTAACCCTAATTCGTACCCTAACCCTAACCCTAACCCTGACCCTAACCCTAACCCTAACCCGTACCCTAACCCTAAACCTAACCCTAAACCTGACCCTAACCCTAAGCCTAACCCGTACCCTAAGCCTAACCCATACCCTAACCCTAATCCTAACCCTAACACTAACCCTACTACGTACTCTAACCCTAACCCTAACCCTAACCCGTACCCGTACCCTAACCCTAACACTAACCCTAACCGGTACTCTAGCCCTAACCCTAACACTAACTTTAACCGTACTCTAACCCTAACCATAACCCTCACCCTAACCCGTAATGTAACCCTAACCCGTACCATAACGCTAACCCTAATCCGGACCCTAACCCTAACACTAATTCGTACCCTAACCCTAACCCTAACCCTGACCCTAACCCTAACCCTAACCCGTACCCTAAACCTAACTCGTACCCTAACCCTAAATCTAACAATAACCCATACCCTAAAAAATAACCCTAACCCGTACCCTAACCTTAACCCTAATCCTAACCCTGACCCTAACCCTAACCCTAACCCCTACCCAAAACCTAACAGTAAACATAACCCATACCCTAGCGCTAACCGTAACCCTAACCCTAAGCCTAACCCGCACCCTAAACCTAAAACTAACCCTTACCCTAACAATAACCCTTACCCGTACCCTAACACTAACCCATAACCTAACCCTAACCCTAACCTTCACTGTAAACCTGACCCGTACACTAACCCTAAAACTACCCGGTACCCTAAACCCAACCCTAACCCTAGCCGTACCATAACCCTATCCCATCCCTAGCCCTGACCCTAAACCAATCCCTAAACCAAAACTTAAACCTAACCCTAACCGTAACCCTAACGTGCACCTAAACCTAACCCTAACCCGTACCCTAACCCTAACCCGAAACCTAAACCTAACCCTAACCCTAAACTTAACCCGTACGCTAACCCTATCCCGTACCCTAAAACTAACCCTAACCCGTACCCTAAACCTAACTCTAACCCTAACTCTATCCGAACAGTAACCATAACCCTAACCCTAACACGACCACTAACCCTAACCCGTACTCTAACCATAACCCAAACCCTAAACCTAACCCTAACCCGTACTCTAACCCTAACCGTACCCTAACACTAACCCTAACCATAACAGTAACCCTAACCCGTACTCTAAACCTATACCTCAACCTAACTCAAAACCTAACCCGTACTACAACCCTAACCTAAACCTAACCCTAACCCTAACCCGTACCCTAAACCTAACCCTAACCCGTACCCCAACCCTAACCCTAACCCTAACCCTATCCGTACACTAACCCTAAACCTAACCCTAACACTAACACTAACCCTAAACCATACTCTAAACCTAACCCTAACCCTAAACCTAACCCTAACCCGTACTCTAACCCTAGGGCATACTCTAACACTAACCCTAACCCTAACTCTAACCGTAACCCGTACTCTAACCCTAAACCTAACCCTAACTCAAATCATAACCCGTAGTATAACCCTAAACCTAACCCTAAACATAACCATAAAGCTAACCAATACAGTAAACCTAACCGGTACCCTAACCCTAACCCTAAACCTAACCCTGACCTAACCCTAACCCATACACTAACCTTAAACCGTACCCTAACCCTAACCCTAAACCTAACCCGTACCCTAACCCTAAACGTAACGCTAAACAGTAACCAAACCCTAACCCTAACACATACCCTAACCCTAACCCCCACACTAAACCTAACCCTAACCCTAGACCTAACACGTACACTAACCCTATCCCTACGCCAACCTTAACCCTAACCCGTATCATAATCCTAACACTAACCCTACCCTACCCTAACCCTAAACCTAACCCTATCCATACACTAACCCTAAACCTAACCCTAACACTAACCCTAACCCGTACTCTAACCCTAACCCTAACCCTAAACCTAACCCTAACCCGTACTCTAACCCTAACCCGTACTCTAACCCTAACCCTAACCCGTATTCTAACCCTAGCCCGTACTCTAACACTAACCCGAACCCTAACCATAACCCTAACCCGTACCCTAACCCTACCCGGAGCCTAACCCTATCTATAACCCTAAACCTAACCCTAAACCTAACCCTTCCCTAACCCATACCCAAACGGTAAACCTAACCCGTACCCTAACACTAACCCAAACCCGTACTCCAACCCTAACCCTAACCTTAATCCTAACCCTAACCCGCACCCTAAACTTAACCTGAACCCTAAATGAAACCATAACCCTTAACCGTAACCTAACCCAAACCCATACCTAACCCTAACCCTAAACCTTAACCATAAATCTAACCTGTACCCTAACCCTAAAACTAACCCATACCCTAACCCCAAACCTAACACTAACACGTACCCTAACACTAACACTAACCCTAACCCTGACCCTAAACCTAAACCTAACCCTTACACTAATCCTAAACCTAACCCTAACCCGCACCCTAAACCTAAACCTAACCCGTACCCTAACCCTAACCCGTATACTTAACCTAACCCTAAACCTAAAATTAACCCGTACTCTAACCCTATCCCGTAGCCTAAACCTAACCCTAACCCGTACCATAAACTTAACCCTAACCCGTACCCTAAACCTAACCCTAACTTGTACACTAACCCTAACCCTGACCCTAACCCTAACCGTACTCAAACCCTAACCCTAACACTCAGCCTAACACTAACCCGTACTGTAACCCTAATCCGTACCATAACCCTAACCCTAACCCGTACCCTAAAACTAACCCGTAACCTAACCCTAACCCTAAACCTAACCCATACACTAAACCGAAACCTAACCCAAAATCGTACCCTAACCCTAACCCTAACACTGACCTTAACCCTAAGACTAACCCGTACCCTAAACCTAACCCGTACACTAACCATCACTCTAACCCTAACCCGTACTATAACCCTAACCCTAACACTAACACTAACCCTAACACTAACCCGTACTCTATCCCTATCCCGTAACCTAACCCTAACTCTAAACCTAACTCCTAACACTAACCCTAACCCTTACCCTAACCCGTACCCAAAAGGTAAACCTAACCCGTACCCTAACATTAACCCAAACCCATACTCTAACCCTAAACCTGACCCTAACCCTAAACTTAACCCTAACCCTAAGCCTACCATAAACCTTAACCGTACCCTAACACTAAACCACACCCTAACCCTAACCCTAACTTTAACCGTAACCCTAACCCGTACCCTAAACCTAAAACTAACCCGTACTCTAACCACAACCCTAACCCTAACCCATACCCTAAAACTAACCCTAACCCTAACCCTGACCCTAAACCTAACCCTAACCTGTACACTAACCCTAACCCTAACCCTTACCCACACCCGAAACCTAACTGTAAACTGTACTCTAACCCTAACCCTAACCCTAAACCTAACCCTAACCCGTACTCTAACCCTAGCGCGTACTCTAACACTAACCCTAACCCTAACTCTAACTGTAACCCGTACTCTAACCCTAAACCTAACCCTAACTCAAATCATAACCCGTACTATAACCCTAACCCTAATCCTAAACATAACCATAAAGCTAACCCATACAGTAAACCTAACCGGTACCCTAACCCTAACCCTAAACCTAACCCTGACCTAACCCTAACCCTAACCCTAAACCTAACCCGTACCCTAACCCTAAACGTAACGCTAAACCGTAACCAAACCCTAACCCTAACACATACACTAACCCTAACCCGCACACTAACCCTAACCCTAACCCTTACCCACACCCGAAACCTAACCCTAACCCGTACTCTAACCCTAATCCGTACACTAAACCTAACCCTAACCCATAACCTAACCCTAAACCTAACCCTAAGCCTAACCCGTACATTAACCCTAACCCTAACACTAACACTAACCTTATTCTGTACTCTAACCCTAACCCTAACCCTAAACCTACTCGTACTCTAACCCTAACACTAACACTCACCTAACCCTAACCCGTACTGTAACCTTAACCTGTAACATAACCCTAAACCTAACCCGTACCCTAACCCTAACCCTAACTCGTACCCTAACCCTAACCCTAACCCTAAACCATACCTTAAACCTAACCCATACCCTAAACCTAATCCTAACCCTAACCCGTACCCTAAACCTAACCCTAACCCTAACTCGTACCCTAACCCTAACCCTGACACTAACCCGCACCCTAAACCTAAAACTAACCCTAACCCTAACCATAACACTTACCCGTACCCTAACCCTAACCCATAACCTAACCCTAACCCTAACCTTAACCGTAACCCTGACCCGTACCCTAACCCTAAAACTAACCCGTACCCTAACCCCAACCCTAACCTAAACCGTACCATAACCCTATCCCTAACCCTAAACCTGACGGTAAACCTAACCGTAACCCGTACCCTAACCCTAACCCTAACCCTAACCCTGACACTCACCCTCACCTAAACTTAACCCTCTCCCGTACCTTAAAACTAACCCTAACCCTAACCCGTAGCCTAACCCTAAACCGAACCCGATCCGTACACTAACCCTAACCCTAACACTAACCCTAACACTAACCCTAACCCGTACTCTAACCCTAAACCTAACCCTAACTCTAACCCTAACCCATACTATAACACTAATCCTAACCCTAACCTTAACCTTACCCGAACCCGTACTCTAACCCTATCCTGTAGCCTAACCCTAACTCTAACCCTAACCCCTAACCCTAACCCTAACCCTAACCCTTACCCTAACCCATACCCAAATGGTAAACCTAACCCGTACCCTAACACTAACCCAAACCCGTACTCTAAACCTAACCCTAACCCTAACCCTAAACCTAAACCGCAATCTAAACATAACCCTAACCCTAACCATAACCCTTAACCGTACCCTAACCTTAACCCACACCCTAACATAACCCTAACTTTATCCGTAACCCTAACACGTACCCTAACCCTAAAACTAAACCGTACCCTAACCCTTACCCTAATACTAACCCGTACACTAAACCTAACCCTAACCCTAACTCATACCCTAACCCTAACCCAAACCCTGACCCTAACCCTAACCCTAACCCGTACCTTAAACCTACCACGTACCCTAAACCTAACCCTAACCCGTACCCTAAACCTAACCCTAACGCTAACTCGTACCCTAACCCTAACCCTGACCCTAACCCGCACCTTAAACCTAAAACTAACCGTAACCCTAACCATAACACTTACCCGTACCCTAACCCTAACCCTAACTTGTACCCTGACCCGAACCCTAACAGTAACCCATACCTTAAACCTACCCCGTACCCTAACCCTAACTCTAACACGTACCCTAAACCTAACCCTAACCCTAACTCTTACCCTAAACCTAACCTTACCCGTAACCCTCATCCATATCCTAACCCGAAAAATAACCCGTACCCTAACCCCAACCGTGAACATAACCCGTACCATAACCCTATCCCTAACGCAAACCCTGACCCTAAACCTAACCCTAACCCGTACCCTAACCCTAACCCTAACCCTAACCCTAACACAAACCCTCACCTAAACCTAACGCTATCCCGTACCTTAAACCTAACCCTAACCCGTACCCTAACCCTAACCCTCACCCTTACCCTAACCCTTACCCAAACGGTAAACCTAACTCGTACCCTAACACTAACCCAAACCCGTACTCTAACCCTAACCCTAACCCTAACCCTAACTCTAACCCTAACCCTAAACCGCAATCTAAACATAACCATAACCCTAACCATAACCATTAACCGCACCCTAACCCTAACCCACACCTTAACATAACCCTAACTTTAACCATAACCCTAACACATACCCTAAACCTAAAACTAACACGTACCCTAACACCAACTCTAACCCTAACCCATACCCTAAAACTAACCCTAACCCTAACCCTGACCCTAAACCTAACCCTAAACCGTACACTAACCCTAACCCTAACCCTAACCGTAACCTAAACCTAACACTAAACTTAACCGGTAGGCTAACCCTATCCTGTACACTAAACCTAATGCTAACTCTTATCCTAACCCTTAACCTAACCTTAAACCTAACCCGTAACCTAAACCTAACCCTAACCCTTGACCTAACCCGTACCCAACCCTATCTCGTACCCTAAACCTAACCCTAATCCGTACCCAAAACCTAACAGTAACCCTAACCCATAACCTAGCGCTAACCCTAACTCTAACCCTAAGCCTAACCCGCATCCTAAACCTAATGGTACCCCTAACCCTAACCATAACCCTCACCCGTACCCTAAACCTAACCCAAACCCTAACACTAACCCTAACTTTAACCTTAACCCTAACCTGTACCCTAACCCTAAAACTAACCTGTACCCTAACCCCCACCCTAACCATAACCCATATCATGACCCTATCCCTAACCCTAAACCTGACCCTAAACCTAACCCTAACCCGTACCCTAACCCTAACCCGGACCTAAACCTAACCCTAACATGTACCCTAACCCTAACTCGTAACCTAAACCTAACCCTAACCCTAAACTTAACCCATACACTAACCCTATCCTGTACCCTAAACCTAACCCTAACCCGTACCCTAACCCTAACCCTAACCCTAACCCTAACCCTATCCGTACACTAACACTAACCCTAGTACTAACACTAACACTAACCAGTACTCTAAACCTAAACCTAACCCTAACCCGTATCCTAACCCTAAAACTAACCCGTACCCTAACACTAACCCTAACCCTACCCTGACCCTAAACCTAACCCTAACCATTACACTAACCCTAACACTAACCCTAACCCGTACCCGTACCCTAACCCATAACCTAAACCTAACCCTAACCCTAAACTTAACCCGTACGCTAACCCTATCCCGTACCCTAAACCTAATCCTAACTCTTAACCTAACCCTAAACCTAACCCTAAGCCTAACCAATACATTAACCCTAATCCTAAACCTAACACTAACGCTAACCCGTACTCTAAACCTAACACTAACCCTAACCCTAACACTAAACCTATCCCGTACTCTAAACCTAATCCTAATCTTACACTAACCCTAACACTAACCCTCACCCTAACACTAACCCATACTGTAAACCTAACCCGTACCATAACCCTAACCCTAACCCGTACCCTAACCCTAAACCTAACTCGTACACTAACCCTAACCCTGAACCTAACCCTAACCGTACTCTAACCTTAACCCTCACCTTAACACTAACCCGTACTGTAGCCCTAACACGTACCATAACCTTAACCCTAACCTGTACCCTAAACCTAACCCTAACCCTAAATCGTACCCTAACCCTAACGCTAACACTGACCCTAACCCTAAAACTAAACCATACCCTAAACCTAACCCGTACCCTAACCCTTACTCTAACACTAACCCGTACTATAACCCTAACCCTAACCCTAACCCTAATACTAACCCCAACTCTAACCCTATCCCGTAGCCTAACCCTAACTCTAACCCTAACCCCTAACCCTAACCCTTAACCTAACCCGTAACCAAACGGTACACCTAACCCGTACCCTAACACTAACCCAAACCCGTATTCTAACCCTAACCCTAACCCTAAACCTAACCCTAAACCGCACCCTGAACTTTACCCTAACCCTAAGCCTAACCATAACCCTTAACTGTACCCTAACCCTAAGCCACAACCTAACCCTAACCCTAACTTTAACCGTAACCCTAACCCGTACCCTAACCCTAAAACTAACCCGTACCCTCACCCCAACACTAACCCTAAACCATACCCTAACAGTAACCCTAACCCTAACCCTGACCCTAAAAATAATCCTAACCAGTACACTAACCCTAACCCTAACCCTAACCGGCACCCTAAACCTAACCCTAATCTGTTCCTTAACCCTAACCCGTAACCTAAACCTAAATCTAACCCTAAACTTAACATGTACGCTAACTCTATCCCATACCCTAAACCTAAACCTAACCCGTAACCCACCCCTAAACCTAACCCTAAGCCTAACCCGTACATTAAACCTAACCCTAACCCTAACACTAACCCTACCCCGTACTCTAACCCTAACCCTAACCCTAACCCTAACCCTAACCCTAAACCGTACCCTAACCCTAACCCTAACCCTTTCCATAACCGTAACACTAACACTAACCCGTACTATAACCCTAACCCTAACCCTAAACCTAATACGAACCCGAACTCTAACCCTATCCCGTAGCCTAACCCTAACTCTAAACCTAACCCCTAACGCTAACCCTTACCATAACCCGTACCCAAACGGTACACCTAAACCGTACCCTAACACTAACCCAAACCCGTACTCTAACCCTAAACCTAACCCTAAACCGCACCCTAAACTTAACCCTAACCCTAAGCCTAACCATAACCCTTAACTGTACCCTAACCCTAAGCCACACTCTAACCCTAACCCTAACTTTAACAATAACCCTAACCCGTACCCTAACCCTAAAACTAACCCGTACCCTCACCCCAACACTAACCCTAAACCATAACCTAACAGTAACCCTAACCCTAACCCTAATCCTAAAAATAACCCTAACCAGTACACTAACCCTAACCCTAACCCTAACCGGAACCCTAAACCTAACCCTAATCTGTTCCCTAACCCTAACCCGTAACCTAAACCTAAACCTAACCCTAAACTTAACACGTACGCTAACCCTATCCCATACCCTAAACCTAAACCTAACCCGTAACCCACCCTTAAACCTAACCCTAAGCCTAACCCGTACATTAAACCTAACCCTAACCCTAACACTAACCCTACCCCGTACTCTAACCCTAACCTAACCCTAACCCTAACCCGAAACTGTACCCTAACCCTAACCCTAAACCTTTCCATAACCCTAACACTAACACTAACCCGTACTCTAAACCTAAATGTAACCCTAACCCTAACAGTAACCCTAACCCGTATTCTAAACCTAACACTAACCCTCACCATAACCCTAACCCGTACTGTAACCCTAACCCGTAACATAACCCTAACCCTAACCCGTACCCTAACCCTAACCCTAACTCGTTCCCTAACCCTTACCCTGACACTAACACTAACCCTAAATCGTAACCTAAAACTAACCCATACCGTAACCCTAAACCTAACCAGTACCCTAAACCTAACCCTAACCCTAACTCGTACCCTAACCCTAACCCTAACCCTAACCCTGACCCTAACCCTTACCCAAACGGTAAACCTAATCCGTACCCTGACACTAACCCAAACCCGTATTCTAACCCTAACCCTAACCCTAAACCTAACCCTAAACCGCAATCTAAACATAACCCTAAACCTAACCCTAACCATAACCCTTAACCGTACCCTAACCCTAACCCACACCCTAACATAACCCTAAATTTAACCGTAACCCTAACACGTACCCTAACCCTAAAACTAACCCGTACCCTAACTCCAAACCTAACCCTAACCCATACCCTAACACTAACCCTAACCGTAACCCTGACCCTAAACCTAACCCTAACCGTACACTAACCCTAACCCTAACTCTAACCCGTAACCTAAACCTAAACCTAATCCTAAAATTAACCCGTACACTAAACCTATTCCGTATCCGAAACCTAACCCTAACCCGTAACCTAAACCTAAACCTAACCCTAAGCCTAACCCGTAATTTAACCCTCACCCTAACCCTAAAAATAACCCTACCCCGTACTCTAACCCTAACCTACCCTAACCCTAAACCAAGCTTACCCTAACCCTACCCCTAAACCTTTCCCTAACCCTGACACTAACCCTAACCCATACTCTAACCCTGACCCTAAACCTAACCCTAACACAAACCGTACTCTAACCATAACCCTAACCCTCACCCTAACCCTAACCCGTACTGTAACCCTAACCCGTAACATAACCCTAAACCTAACCTGTAGCATAACCCTAATCCTAACTCGTAACCTAAACCTAACCCTAACCCTAAACTTAATGCGTATACTAACCCTATCCCGTACCCTAAACCTAACCCTAACCCGTACCCTAAACCTAACCCTAACCCTATCTGCACAATAACACTAACCCTAACCCTAACACTAACCCTAACCTGTACTCTAACCCTAACCCTAACCCTAAACCTAACCCTAACCCTTACTCTAACCCTAACCCGTACCCTAACATTAACCCTTACCCTAACCCTAAACCTAACCCATACCCTAAACGTAAACGTAACCCTAACCCGTACCCCAACCCTAACTGTAACACGTACCCTAACCCTAACCCTAACCCGCACACTAAACCTAACACTAACCCTAGACCTAACACGTACACTAACCCTCTCCCGTGCCGGAAATTTAACCCTAACCCGTACCGTAACCCTAATGCTAACCCTAAACTTAACCCTAACCCTAAATCTAACCCTAAACCTAACCCAAACACTAACCCTTACCCGAAACCGAACCCTAACCCTTGAACTAACCCGTGACCAACCCTATCTCGTACCCTAAACCTAACCCTTACCCGTACCCAAACCCTAACAGTAACCATAACCCATACACTAGCGCTAACCCTAACCATAACCCTAAGCCTAAACCGCACCCGAATCCTAAACGTAACTAAATCCCTCACCATAACACTTACCCGTACCCTAACCTTAACCCATACCCTAACACTAACCCTAACTTTAACCGTAACCCTAAACCGTACCCTAACCCTAAAACTAACCCGTACCCTAACCCCAACCCTAACCCTAACCCGTACCATGACCCTTACCCTAACCCTAACCCTCACCCTAAACCTAACCCTAACCCGTACCCTAAACCTAACCTATACCTAAACGTAAACCTAACGCATACCCTAACCTTAACCCGTAACCTAAACCTACCCAAACCCTAAACTTAACCTGTACACTAACCCTATCCTTTACCCTAAACCTAACCCTAACCCATACCCTAACCCTAACCCTAACCCTAACCCTATCCGTACACTAACCCTAACCCTAACACTAACACTAACCCTAACCCGTACTCTAAACCTAACCCTAATCCTAAACCTAACCCTAACACGTACCCTAACCCTAAAACTAACCCTTACCCTAACACTAACCCTAACCCTAACCCTGACCCTGAACCTAACCCTAACCTGTACCCTAACCCTAACCCGTAACCTAAACCTAACCCTAACCCTAAACTTAACCCGTACGCTAACCCTATCCTGTACCCTAAACCTAAACCTAACTCTTATCCTAACCCTAAACCTAACCCTAAACCTAACCCGTACCCTAAAACTAACCCTAACCCTTGACCTAACCCGTACCCAAAGCTATATCATACCCTAAACCTAACCCTAACCCGTACCCAAACCCTAACAGTAACCCTAACCCATACCCTAGCGCTAACCCTAACTCTAACCCTAAGCCTAACCCGCACCCTAAACCTAATGGTAACCCTAAACCTAACCATAACCCTTACCCGTACCTTAACCCTAACTCTTACCCTAACACTAACCCTAACTTTAACCGTAACCTTAACCCGTACCCTAACCCTAAAACTAACCCGTACCCTAAACCCAATCCTAACCCTAACCCGTACCATGACCCTATCCCTAACCCTAACCCTGACCCTAAACCTAACACTAAACCTTACACTAACCCTAACCCTAACCCTAACACTAACCGTAACCCTTACTCTAATCCTAACCCTAACCGTACTCTAACCCTAACCGTAACCCTCACCCTAACACTAACCCTAACCCTAACCCTAACCCTAACCCTAACCCATACTCTAAACCTAACCCTAACCGTACTCTAACCCTAACCGTATCCCTCACCCTAACACTAACCCGTACTGTAACCCTAACCCGTACCATAACCCTAACCCTAACCCGTACCCTAACCCTAATCCTAACTCGTACACTAACCCTAACACTGACCCTAACCTTAACCGTACTCTAACCCTAAAACTAACTCTCACCCTAACACTAACCCGTACTGTAACCCTAACACGTACCATAAACCTAACCCTAACCGGTACCCTAAACCTAACACGTACACTAACACTAAACCTAACCCTTACCTGTACCCTAAACCTAACCCTAAACCTAAATCGTACCCTAACCCTAACACTGACCCTAACCATAAACCTAACCCGTACCCTAAACCTAACCCGTACCCTAACCCTAACTCTAACCCTAACCCATACTATAACCCTAACCATAACCCTAAACCTAACCATTACCCTAAACCTAAACCTAAACCTAACTCGTACCCTAACCCTAACCCTAACCCTGACCCTAACCATAACCCTAACCCGTACCCTAAACCTAACCCATACCCTAACCCTAACCCTAAACATAACCCTATCCCAAACCCGTACTGTAAAACTAACCCTAACACTTGAACTAACCCGTAGCCAACCCTATCCCGTACCCTAACCCTAACCCATACCCTACACTAACCCTAACCTTAACTGTAACCCTAACCTGTACCCTAACCCTAAAACTAACCCGTACCCTAACCCCAACCCTAACCCTAACCCGTATCATAACCCTATTTCTAACCCTAACCCTGACCCTAAACCTAACACTAATTCTAAACTAACACTAACCCTAACCCGTACTCTAACCCTAACACTAAACCTAACCCTAACCCGTACTCTAACCCTAACCCGTACCCTAACACTAACCCTAACCCTAACACTAACCCTAACCCGTATTCTAACCCTAAACCTAACCCTAACTCTAACCCTAACATGTATTATAACCCTAACCCGAACCTTAAACCGTACAGTAACCCTAATCCGTTCCCTAACCCTAACCCTAAACCTAACCCTAACCCTAATCCTGACCCTAAACCTAACGCTAACCCGTACCCTAATCCTAAACCGTACCCTAACCCTAAACTTAACCTTAACCCATACCCAAACCCTAACCCTAACACATGACCTAACCCTAACCCTAACCCGCACCTAAACCTAACCCTAACCCTAGACCTAACACGTACACTAACCCTATCCCGTAACCCAAACTTAACCCTAAACCGTACCGTAACCATAACACTAACCCTAACCCTAACCCTAACCCTAACCCGTACCCTAACGCTACCCGTAGCCTAACCATAACTCTAACCCTAACTACTAACCCTAACCCTAAACCTTACCCTAACCCATACCCAAAAGGTAAACCTAACCCGTACGCTAACACTAACCCAAACCCGTACCCTCAACCTAACCCTAACCCTGACCCTAAACCTAACCCGCACCCTAAACTTAACCCTATCCCTAACCCAAACCATAACCCTTAACGGTAATCTAACCCTAACCCATATCCTAAACCTAACCCTAACCTTAACGGTAACCCTAACCCGTACCCTAACCCTAAAACTAACCCGTACCCTAACCCCAGCCCTAACCCTAACCCGTGCCCTAACACTAACCCTAACCCTAAAACTGACATTAAACCTAACCCTAACCCTTACACTAATCCTAAACCTAAACCTAACCCGCAGCCTAAACCGACCCTAACCCGTACCCTAACCCTAACCTGTAACCTAAACCTAACCCTCACCCTAAACTTAACCCATACGCTAACTCTATACCGTACCTTAAACCTAACCCTAACCCATATCCTAAACTTAAACCTAACCCTAAGCCTAACCCGTACATTAACCCTAACCCTAACACTAACACTAATCCTACCCCGTACTCCTACACTAACCCTAAGCCTAACCCGTACCCTAACCCTAACCCTAACCGTAACCCGTAACCTAAACCTAACACATAACCTAACCCAAAACCTAACCTTTGACCTAACCCGTGCCGAACCCTATCCCGTAACCTAACCCTAACCCTAACCCGTACCCAAACCCTAACAGTAACCCTAAACCATACCCTAGCGCTAAACCTAACCCTAAACCTAACCTGCACCCTAAACCTAAACCTAACCCTAACCCTAACCATAACACTTACCCGTACCCTAACCCTAACCCATACCCTAACCCTAATGCTAAACTTAACCGTAACCCTGACCCGTACCCTAACCCTAAAACTAACCCATACCCTAACCACAACCGTAACCCTAATCCATACCATAACCCTATCCCTAACCCTAACGCTGACCCTAAACCTAACCCTATACCGAACCCTAACTCTAAACTTAACCCTAACCCTAACCCGCACCTAAAACTAACCCTAACCCGTACCCTAACCCTAACCCTAACCCTAAACCTAACCCTCACCTAAACCTTACTCTAACTCGTACCCTAACCCTAACCCATAACCTAAACCTAACCCTAAACCTAAACTTAACCCGTACGCTATCCCTAGCCTGTACCCTAAACCTAACCCTAACCCGTACTCTAACCCTAACCCTAACCCTAACCCTAACCCTATCCGTACACTAAATCTAATCCTAACCCTAAACCTAACCCTAACTCTAACTCTAACCCGTACTATAACCTTAACCCTCACCCTTACCCTAACCCTAACCCTAAGCTGTACTCTAAAACTATCCTGTAGCCTAAACCTAACTCTAACCCTAACCCCTAACCCTAACCCTAACCCTAACCCTTAACCTAACCCGTACCCAAACAGTATACCTAACCCGTACCTTAACACTAACCCAAAACCGTACTCTAACCCTAACACTAACCCTAACCCTAACCCTAAACAGCACCCTAAACTTAGCCCTAACCCTAACCATAACCCTTAACGTACCCTTACCCTAACACACACCCTAACCCTAACCAAAACTTTAACTGTAAACCTAACCCGTACCCTAACCCTAAAACTAACCCGTACCGTAACCCCAACCCTAACCCTAACCCATACCCTAACACTAACCCTAAACCTAACTCTGACCCTCAACCTAACCCTAACCCGTACACTAACCCTAACCCTAACGCTAACCCGCACCCTTAACCTAACCCTAACCTGTACTCTAACCCTAACCCGTAACCTAAACCTAATCCTAACCCTAAACTTAACCCGTACACTAACTCTATCCCGTACCCTAACCTAACCCTAACCTGTAACTAACCCTAAACCTAACCCTAAGCCTAACCCGTGCATTAAACCTAACCTTTACCCTAACACTAACACTAACCCGTATTATATCCCTAACCCTAGCCCTAACCCTAACCCTAACAACCCTAACCTGTACCCTAACCCTAAAACTAACCCTTTCCTAAACCTAACACTAACCCTAAACCGTACTCTAACCCTAACCCTAACCCTAACCCTAACCGTACTCTAACCCTAAGCCTAACCCTCACACTAACCCTAACCCGTAACATAACCTTAACCCTAACCCATACCCTAACCCTAACCCTAACTCGTACCCTAACACTAAACCTGACCCTAAACATAAACCGTACCCTAAACTTAACCCGTACCCTAAACCTAACCCTAAACCTAACCCGTACCCTAAACCTAACACTAACCCTAACTCACACCCTAACCCTAACCCTAACCCTGACCCTAACCCTAACCTAACCTGTACCCTAAACATAATCCTAAACCTAACCCGTACCCTAAACCTAACACTAACCCTAACGCGTACCCTAAACCTAACCCTAAACCTTGACCTAACCCGTACCCAACCATATCTCGTAACCTAAACATAACCCTAACCCGTACACAAACCCTAACAGTAACCCTAAACCATACGATAGCGCTAACCCTAACCCTAACCCTAAGCCTAACCCGCACCCTAAACCTAAACATAACCCTAACCCTAACCATAACACTTACCCGAACCCTAACCCAAACCCATCCCCTAACACTAACCCTAACCTTAACTGTAACCCTAAACTGTACACTAACCCTAAAATTAACCCGCACCCTAACACCAACCCTAACCCTAACCCGTACCATAACCCTATCCCTAACCCTAACCCTGACCCTAAACCTACCCTAATGAGTACCCTAACCCTAACCCGCACATAAACCTAACCCGAAGCCATATCCTAACCCTAACCCGTAACCTAAACCTAACCCTAACCCTCAATTTAACCCGTACATTAACCCTATCCCGTAACCTAAACCAAACCCTAACAGGTACCCTAAACTAACCTAACCCTAACCCAATCCGTACACTAACCGTAACCCTAAACCTAACACTAAACCTAACCCATACTCTAACTCTAACCCTAACCCTAAACCTAACCCTAACCCTTATTCTAACCCTAACCCGTAAACTAACACTAACCCTTACCCTAACCCTAAAACTAACCCGTACCCTAACCCTAAACGTAACCCTAACCCGTACCCAAACCCTAACCCTAACACGTACCTTAACCCTAACCCTAACCCTAACCCTAATCCTAACCCGCACACTAAACCTAACCCTAACCCTAGACCTAAAACATACACTAACCCTATCCCGTACAGTAACCTTAACCCTAACCCGTACCGTAACCCTAACACTAATCCTAACCCTAAACCTAACCCTAACCCTAACCCTAACCCTAACCCGTACACTAACCTAAACCGAACACTAACTCTAACCCTAACCCGTACCCTAACCCTACCCGTAGCCTACCCCTAACCCTACCCCTAACCCCTAACCCTAACCCTAACCCTTACCCTAACCCATACCCAAACGGTAAACCTAACCCGTACCCTAAAACTAACCCAAACCCGTACTCTAACCCTAACCCTAACCCTAACCCTAACGTGCACCCTAAACTTAACACTAACCCTAACCCAAACCATAACCCTTAACCATAACCTACCCCTAACCCATACCCTAACCCTAACCCTAACCTTAACCATAACCCTAACCCGTACCCTAAACCTAAAACTAACCAGTACCCTAACCCGAACCCTAACCGTATCCCGTACCCTAACACTAACCCTAACCCTAACCCTAACACTAACCTGCACCCTAAACCTAACCCTAACCCGTACCCTAACACTAACCCGTAATCTAAACCTAACCCTAACCCTAAACTTAACCCATACTCTAACCCTATCCCGTACCCTAAACCTAACTCTAACCCTTATCCTAACCCTAAACCTAAAACTAAGCCTAATTCGTACATTAACCCTAACCCTAAACCTAATACTAACCCTACCCCGAACTCTAAACCTAACCCTAACACTAACCCTAACCCTAACCCTAAACATAATCCTAACACTAACAGTAACCCGTACTCTAACCCTAACTGTAACCCTAACCCTAACTGTACTCTAACCCTAACCCTCACCCTAACACTAACCCGTACTGTAACCCTAACCCGTACCATAACCCTAAACCTAACCCTAACCCTAACCCTTGAACTAACCCGTATCCAAAACTATCCCGAACCCTAACCCTAACCCTAACCAGTACCCAAACCCGAACAGTAACCGTAACCCATACCCTAGCGCTAACCCTAACCCTAACCCTAACCCGCACACTAAACCTAAACCTAACACTTACCCTAACCATAATTCTTCCCCGTACCCTAACCCTAACCCATACACTAACACTAACCCTAACCTGAACTGTTACCCTGACCCGTACCCGAACCCTAAAACTACCCGGTACCCTAAACCCAACCCTAACCCTAACCCGTACCATAACCCTATCCCTAACCCTAACCCTGACCCTAAACCTAACCCTAAACCAAAACCTAACCCTAACCCTAACCCTAACCCTAACCCGCACCTAAACCTAACCCTAACCCGTACCCTAAACCTAACCCATAATCTAAACCTAACCCTAACCCTAAACTTAACCCGTATGCTAACCCTATCCCGTACCCTAAAACTAACCCTAACCCGTACCCTAAACCTAACTCGAACCCTAACCCTATCCGAACACTAACCCTAACCCTAACCCTAACCCTAACACTAACCCTAACCCCTACTCTAACCCTAACCCTAACCCTAAACCTAACCCTAACCCATACTCTAACCCTAAACGTACCCTAACACTAACCCTAACCATAACACTAAACTAACCCGTACTCTAAACCTATATCTCGGGATCCCTGGATGGCGCAGCGGTTTGGCGCCTGCCTTTGGCCCAGGGCGTGATCCTGGAGACTCGGGATCAAATCCCACGTTGGGCTACCTGCATGGAGCCTGCTTCTCCCTCTGCCTGTGTCTCTGCCTCTCTCTCTCTCTCTCTCTCTCTGTGACTATCATAAATAAATAAAATCTTAAAAAAAAATAAAAAAATAAACCTATACCTCAACCTAACTCAAAACCTAACCCCTGCAGTAACTCTAACCCGTACCCTAACCCTAACCCTAACCCTAACCCTAACTCTAACCCTAACCCGTACACTAACCCTAACCCGAACCCTAACCCTAACCCGTACCCTAACCCTACCCGTAGCCTAAACCTAACTCTAACCCTAACCCTAACCCTAACCCTTACCCTAACCCGTACCCAAACGGTAAACCTAACCCGTACCCTAACACTAACCCAAACCCGTACTCCAACCCTAACCCTAAACCTAACACGCACCCTAAACTTAACCCTAACCCTAACACGAAACATAACCCTTAACCATAACCTAACTCTAACCCATACCCTAAACCTAACCCTAAGCTTAACCGTAACCCTAACCCATACCCTAACCCTAAAACTAACCTGTACCCTAACCCCAACCCTAACCCTAACCCGTAGCCTAACACTAACACTAACCCTAACGCTGACCCTAAACCTAACCCTAACCCTTACACTAATCCTAACCCAAACACGCACCCTAAACCTAACCCGTAACCTAAACCTAACCCTAAACCTAACCCTAAACTTAACCCGTACGCTAACCCTATCCCATACCATAAACCTAACCTTAACCCGTATCCTAACCCTAAACCTAACCCTAAGCCTAACCTGTACATTACCCCTAACACTAACCCTAACATTAACCCTACACCGTACTCTCACCCTAACACTAACCCTAACCCTAACCCTAACACTAACCTTAACCCGTAATCTAAACCTAACCCTAAACCTAACCCTAACCCTAAACGTTCTCTAATCCTAACCCTAACCCTCACCCTAACCCTAACCCGTACTGTAACCCTAACCCGTACCATAACCCTAAACCTAACCCATAACCTAACCCTAACCCTAACTCTTACCCTAACCCTAAACCTATCCCTGACTCTAATCCTAACCTTAACCCGTACCCTAAACCTAAACCGTACCCTAACCCTAACCCTAAACATAAACCATACCCTAAACCGAACCCTAAATCTAAATCGTACCCTAACCCTACCCCTAACCCTGACCCTAACCCTAACCCTAACCCGTACTCTAAGCCTAACCCTAACCCTTGACCTAACCCGTATCCAAATCTATCCCGTACCCTAACCCTAACCATAACCCGTACACAAACTGTAACAGTAACCCTAACCCATACCCTAGCGCTAACCCTAAAACTAACCCTAACCCTAAACCTAACCCACACCCTAAACCTAACCCTAACCCTAACACTAACCATAACTCTTACCCGTACCCTAAACCTAACCCGTAGCCTAACCATAACCCTAACCTTAACGTAACCCTGACAAGTACCCTAACCCTAAAATTAACCCGTACCCTAACCCCAACCCTAACCCAAACCCGTCCCATAACCCAATCCCTAACGCTAACCCTGACCCTAAACCTAAACCTAACTCGTACCCTAACCCTAACCCTAACCCTCACCTAAACCTAACCCTTACACTTACCTAACACTAACCCGTAACCTAAACCTAACCCTAACCCTAAACTTAACCCGTACGCTCACCCTATCCCGTACCCTAAACCTAACCCTAACCCGTACCCTAACCCTAGCCCTAAACCTAACATGATCCATACACTAACCCTAACCCTAACCCTAAACCTAACACTAACCCTAACCTGTACTCTAACCCTAACCCTAACTCTAAGCCTAACCCTAACCCGTACTCTAACCCTAACCCATACTCTAACACTAAACCTAACCCTAACACTCACCCTAACCCGTACTCTAACACTAAACCTAACCCTAACTCTATTCCTAATCCATACTATAACCCTAACCCTAACCCCAACCCTAACCCTAACCCGTACCCTAACACTAACACTAACCCTAACCCTGACCCTAAACCTAACCTAACCCTTACACTAATCCTAACCCTAACCCACATCATAACCCTAACCCGTAACCTAAACCTAACCCTAAACCTAAACTTAACCCGTATGCTAACCCTATCCCGTACCCTAAACCTAACCTTAACCCGTATCCTAACCCTTAACCTAACCCTAAGCCTAACCTGTACATTACCCCTAAGACTAACCCTAACATTAACCTTACCCTGTACTCTCACCCTAACACTAACCCTAACCCTAACCCTAACGCGAACCCTAACCCTAACCCGTACCCTAACCCTACCCGTAGCCTAAACCTAACTCTAACCCTAACCCTAACCCTAACCCTTACCCTAACCCGTACCCAAACGGTAAACCTAACCCGTATCCTAACACTAACCCAAACCCAGACTCCAACTCTAACCCTAACCCTAACACGCACCCTAAACTTAACACTAACCCTAACCCAAACTATAACCCTTAAACATAACCTAACCCTAACCCATACTCTAAACCTAACCCTAAGCTTAACCGTAACCCTAATCCGTACCCTAACCCTAAAACTAACCCGTACCCTAACCCCAACCCTAACCCTAACCCGTAGCCTAACACTAACACTAACCCTAACCCTGACCCTAAACCTAACCCTAACCCTTACACTAATCCTAACCCAAACACACACCCTAACCCTAACCCGTAACCTAAACCTAACCCTAAACCTAAACTTAACCTGTACGCTAACCCTATCCCATACCCTAAACCTAACCTTAACCCGTATCCTAACCCTAAACCTAACCCTAAGCCTAACCTGTACATTACCCCTAACACTAACCCTAACATTAACCCTACCCCGTACTCTCACCCTAACACTAACCCTAACCCTAACCCTAACACTAACCCTAACCCGTACTCTAAACCTAACCCTAAACCTAACCCTAACCCTAAACGTACTCTATCCTAAACCTAACCCTCACCCTAACCCTAACCCGTACTGTAACCCTAACCCGTACCATAACCCTAAACCTAACCCGTAACCTAACCCTAACCCTAACTCGTACCCTAACCCTAAACCTATCCCTGACTCTAATCCTAACCTTAATCCGTACCCTAAACCTAAACCGTACCCTAACCCTAACCCTAAACATAAACCATACCCTAAACTGAGCCCTAAATCTAAATCGTACCGTAACCCTACCCCTAACCCGGACTCTAACCCTAACCCTAACCCGTACTCTAAGCCTAACCCATACCCTAATCCTAGCCCTAAACCTAACCCTAACCCTAACCCATACCCTAAACCTAACCCTTACCCTTGACCTAACCCGTATCCAAATCTATCCCGTACCCTAACCCTAACCATAACCCGTACACAAACTGTAACAGTAACCCTAACCCATACCCTAGCGCTAAACCTAAAATTTACCCTAACCCTAAACCTAACCCACACCCTAAACCTAACCCTAATCCTAACACTAACCATAACGCTTACCCGTACCCTAAACCTAACCCATAGCCTAACCGTAACCCTAAACATAAACGTAACCCTGACCCATACCCTAACCCTAAAACTAACCCGTACCCTAACCCCAACCCTAAACCTAACCCGTCCCATAACCCTATCCCTAACGCTAACCCTGACCCTAAACCTAACCCTAACTCGGACCCTAACCCTAACCCTAACCCTCACCTAAACCTAACCCTTACACTTACCTAACACTAACCCGTAACCTAAACCTAACCCTAACCCTAAACTTAACCCGTACGCTCACCCTATCCCGTACCCTAAACCTAACCCTAACCCGTACCCTAACCCTAGCCCTAAACCTAAAAAGATCCATACACTAACCCAAACCCTAACCCTAACCCTAACAGTAACCCTAACCTGTACTCTAAACCTAACCCTAACTCTAAGCCTAACCCTAACCCGTACTCTAACCCTAACCCATACTCTAACACTAAACCTAACCCTAACAATAACCCTAACCCGTACACTAACACTAAACCTAACCTAACTCTATTCCTAATCCATACTGTAACCCTAACCCTAACCCCAACCCTAACCCTAACCCGTACCCTAACACTAACACTAACCCTAACCCTGACCCTAAACCTAACCTAACCCTTACACTAATCCTAACCCTAACCCGCATCATAAGCCTAACCGGTAACCTAAACCTAACCCTAAACCTAACCTTAACCCGTACGCTAACCCTATCCCGTACCCTAAACCTAACCCTAAACCGTATCCTTACCCTAAACCTAACCCTAAGCCTAACCTGTACATTACCCCTAACACTAACCCTAACATTAACCCTATCCCGTACTCTAACACTAACCCTAACCCTAACCCTAACCCGTACCCTAACCCTAAACCTAACCCTAACCCTAACACTAACCGTAACCCGTAATCTAAACCTAACCCTAAACCTAATCCTAACCCTAACCGTACTCTAATCCTAACCCTAACCCTCATCCTAACCCTAACCAGTACTGTAACCCTAACCCGTACCATAACCCTAACCCTAACCCGTACCCTAACCCTAACCCTAACTCATACCCTAACCCTAAACCTATCCCTGACTCTAATCCTAACCTTAACCCGTACCCTAAACCTAAACCGTACCCTAACACTAACCCTGAACATAAACCGTACCCTAAACCTAACCCTAACTCTAACTTGTACCCTAACCCTACCCCTAACCCGAACCCTAACCCTATCCCTAACCCGTACTCTAAG
>JAVLSZ010000017.1:59399031-59624031 GCA_032313775.1 Urocyon cinereoargenteus
AACCCTAACCCGTACCCTAACCCTAACCCTAACCCTAACACTAACCCTATCCGTACACTAAACCTAACGCTAACCCCATCACTAACTCTAAACCTACCCGTACTATAACCCTAACCCTAAACCTTACCCTAACCCTAAACCGTAGAGTAACCCTAATCCGTACCCTAACCCTAACCCTAACCCTAAACTTAACCCGTACGCTAACCCTATCCTATACCCTAAACCTAACCCTAACATGTAGCCTAACCCTAAACTTAAACCTAAGCCTAACCCATACATTAACCCTAACACTAACCGTAGCACTAATCCTACCCCGTACTCTAACCGTAACCCTAACCCTAACCCATACTCTAAACCTTACCCTAACCCTAACACTAACCTTAAACCGTACTCTAACCCAAAACCTAAAACTCACAATAACCCTAACCTGTACTGTAACCCTAACCCGTACCATAAACCTAACCCTAACCCGTACCCAAACCCTAACCCTAAATCGTACCCTAAAACTAACCCTAACCCTGACCCTAACCCTAACCCTAACCCGTCCCTAAAACTAACACTACCGCTAACCCGTACTCTAAACCTAACCCTAACCATAACCCTAACCCTAACCGTACTCTAACCCTAACACTAACCCTCACCCTAATCCTAACACGTACTCTCACCCTAACCCGCACCATAACCCTAACCCTAACCCGAACCCTAAACCTCAACCTAACTCGTTACATAACCCTAACCCTAACCCGGACACTAACCCTAACCCTAAGCCTAACCCGTAACCTAAACCTAACCTAACCCTGACTCGTACCCTAAACCTAACCCTAACCCTGTCCCTAACCCTAACCCATACCCTAAGCCTAACCCATACCCTAACCTTAACCCTAAACCTAACCCTATCCCTAACCCCTACCCTAAACCTAACGCTATCCCTTGACCAAACACGTACCCAACCCTATCCCGTAACCTAACCCTAACCCTAACCCGTACCCAAAACCTAACAGTAACCCTAACCCAAACGCTAGTGCTAACCCTAACCCTAACACTAACCCTATCCCTAACCGGCACCCTAAACCTAAACCTAACACTAACCCTAAACATAAACCTTACCCGTAACCTAACCCTAACCCATACCCTAACCCTAAACCTAACCCTAACCTTAACAGTAACCCTGACCCATAACCTAACCCTAAAACTAACCCGTGCCCTAACCCCAATCCTAAACCTAACCCGTACCTTAACCCTATCCCAAACGCTAACCATGACCCTAAACTTAATCCTAAACCGTACCCTAAACCTAACCCTAACCTGTACCCAAACCCTAACCATAAACCTAACCCATAACCTAACCCTAAAACCAACCCGTGCCCTAACCCCAATCCTAAACCTAACCCGTACCTTAACCCTATCCCAAACGCTAACCCTGACCCTAAACTTAATCCTAAACCGTACCCTAACCCTAACCTGTACCCAAACCCTAACCATAAACCTAACCCATACCCTAAACCTAAAACTAACCCGTACCCTAACCCCAAACCTAACCCTAACCCGTACCGTAACCATATCCCTAACTCTAAACCTGACCTGAAACCTAACCCTAACCTTAACTCTAACACTAAACCTACCTCTAAACCGCACCCTAAACCTAACCCTAACACTAACCCTAACCCAAACACTAACCCTATCCCGTAATCTAACCTAACCCTAACCCTAAACCTAAACCTAACCCGTACTCTAACCCTAACCCTAACCATAACATTAACCATAACCCTAACACTAAACCTAACCCGTACTCTAACCCTAAACCTAACCCTAACACTAACCCTAACACCCTATTATAACCCTAACCCTAAACCTAACCCTAACCCTAACCCTCTCGTACCATAACCCTAAACCGTAAACTAACCCTAACCCTAATCCTAAACCTAACCCTAAACCTGACCCTAACTGTAAACCTAATCCCGTACCCTAACCCTAACCCTAACCCGCATCCTAAACCTAACCCTAAACCTAGACCTAACCCGTAACCTAAACCTAACCCGTACCCTAAAACTAACCCTAACCCTAACCCTAACTCGTACCATAACCCTAACACTAACCCTAACCCGTACGTTAACACTAACCCTAACCCTATCCCTAACCCGATACCTAACCCTAACCCACACCCTAAACCTAACCCTAACACTAGACCTAAACCGTACCCTAAACCTAACCCGTACCCTCACCCTAACCCTAACCCTAAACCTAACCTTAACCCTGACCATAACCCTAACCCTAACCCGTACCCTAACCCTAACCCTAACCTGCATCCTAAACCTAACCCTAACCCTAGACCTAACCCGTACCCTAAACCTATACCATACCCTAACCCTAACGCTAACCTGTACCCTAACCCTAACACTAACACTAACCCTAATCCTAACCCTATCCTGTACACTAACCCTAACCCTAACCTGTACCCGTACAATAAACCTAACCCGTACCATTACACGTACCTTAACCCTAACCCTAACCCGTACCCTAACCCGTAACTTAACCCTAACCCTAAACTGTACCCAAACACGTACCATAACCCTAACCCTAATCCTAACCCTAACACTAAACCTAACCCATACCCTACACCTCACCTTAACCCATACCCTAACCCTAACCCGTACCCTAACCCTAACCCTTACCCTAACCCCTAACCCATCCCTAACTCGTACCCTAAACCTAACCCTAACCCTGACCCCAACCCTAACCCTAAACCATACCTTAAACCTAACCCATTACAAACCCTAACCCTAAACCTAACCCTAACCCTAACCCGTACCCTAAACCTAACCCTAACCCTTGACCTAACGCGTACCCAAACCTATCCCGTACCCTAACCCTAAATCTATACCGTACCCAAACCCTAACAGTAACCCTAACACGTACCCAAGCGCTAACCCTAACCCTAACCCTAACCCGCTCCCTAAACCTAACCCTGACCCTAACCATAACCCTTAACCATACCCTAACACTAACCTATACCCTAACCCTAACCCTAACCTTAACCATAACCCTAACCCGTACCCTAACCCTAAAACTAACCCGTACCCCAGCCCCAACCCTAACAGTAACCCGTACAATAACCCTATTCCCTAAACCTAAACCTAACACTAACCCGTAAACCCTAACCCTAACCCTAACCCTGACCCTAAAACTAACCCGTACCCTAAACCTAACCCTAATCCGTACCCTAACACTAACCTTAAACCTAACCCGTACTCTAAACCTAACCCTATCCTAAACCTAACTCTAACCCGTACTCTAACCCTAACCCTAACCCAAACACTAACCATAACACTAACACTAAACCTAACCCTTACTCTAACCCTAAACCTAACCCCAACACTAACCCTAACCCCTACTATAACACTAACCCGTGTCTTAACCCTAACACTAAACCTAAACATAACCCTATCCATGACCCTAACCCTAACCCGAATCCCATACCCTAAACCTAACCCTAACCCGCATCCAAAACCTAACCCTAACCCTAGAACTAACCCGTACCCTAACCCTAAGCCGTACCCTAAACCTAACACTAACCCTAACCCGTACCCTAACCCTAACCCGTAGCCTAAACCTAACCCGATGCTTAACCCTAACCCACACCCAAAACCTAAACCTAAACCTAGACCTAAGCCGCACCCTAACCCTATTCTGTACCCTAACCCTAACCCTAACCCATACCCTAACCCTAACACTAACACTAACCCTAATCCGCAACCTAAACCTAACCCTAACCCTAACCCTAACCCTAACCCTAATCCTAACCCGTACTCTAAACCTAACCCTAACCCTAAACCTAACCCTAACCTATTCTCTAACCCTAATCCTTACCCTAACATTAACCATAACCCTAAAACTAACCCTAACACGTAACCTAACCCTAAACCTAACCTTAACACTAACACTAAACCCCTACTATAACCCTAACCCTAAAACTACCCATAACCCACACCCTAGAGCTAACCCGTACCCTAACCCTAACCCGTAAACTAACCCTAACCCTTACCCTAAACCTAAACCTAACCCTGACCCTAACCCTAAACCTAACCCGTATCCTAACCATAACCCGTACCCTAACCCAAGCCCTAAACCTAACCCGTACCGTAACCCTAACCCTAACCCAAATCGCAACCTAAACCTAACCCTTAACTGTACCTTAACCCTAACCCGTAAACTAAACCTAACCCTAACCCTAAACTTAACCCGTACGCTAACCCTATCCCGTACCCTAAACCTAACCCTAACCCGTATCCTAACCCTAAACCTAACCCTAAGCCTAACCCGTACATTAACCCTAAACCTAACCCTAACATTAACCCTACCCCATACTCTAAACCTAACCATAACCTAACCCTAACCCTAACCCTAACATTAACAATAATCCTAACCCGTACACTAACCCTCACCCTAACCCTAACCCTAACCGTACTCTAAACCTAAACCTAAACCTCACCCTAAACATAACCCGTACTGTAACCCTAACCCGTACCATAACCCTAACCCAAACCCGTACCCTAAACCTAACCCTAACCATAACCCGTACCCTAAACCTAAACCTAACCCTTGAACTAACCCGTACCCAACCCTATCCCATACCCTAACCCTAACGCTAACCCGTACCCAAACCCTAACAGTAACCCTAACCCATAACCTAGCACTAAACCTAACACTAAACCTAACCCGCACCCTAAACCTAACTCTAAACCTAACCCTAACCCTAAACCTAACCCTAAACCTAACCCTAACTCTAACCCTAACCCGTACTATAACCCTAACCCTAACCCTAAACCTAACCCTAAACCTAACCCAAAATCTAAACCTATCCCGTAGCCTAACCATAACTCTAACCCTAACCCCTAACCCTAACCCTAACCCTAACACTTACCCTAACCCTTAGCCAAACAGTAAACCTAACCCGTACCCTAACACTGAACCAAACCCGTACTCTAACCCCAAACCTAACCCTAACAATAACCCTAAATCGCACCCTCAACTTAACCCTAACCCTAACCCTAACCATTACCCTTAACCGTACCCTAAACCTAACCCATACCTTAACCCTAACCCTAACCTTAACCGTAACCAAAACCCATACCCTAACCCTAATACTAACCCGTACCCTAACCCCAACCCTAAACCTAACCCATTCCCTAACTCTAACCTTAACTTCTAACCCTGACCCTAAACCTAACCCTTACCCGTACACTAACCCTAACCCTAACCCTAACCCGCACCCTAAACCTAACCCTAACTCGTACCCTAACCCTAACCCGTAACATAAACCTAACCCTAACCCTAAACTTAACCCGTACGCTAACCCTATCCCGTACCCTAAACCTAACCCTAACCCGTAACCTAACCCTAAACATAACCCTAAGCGTAACCCGTACATTAACCCTAACCCTAACCCTAACACTAACCGTAACCGTACTCTAACCCTAACCCTAACCCTCACCCTAACACTAACCCGTAATGTAACCCTAACCCGTAACATAACCCTAACCCTAACCCGTACCCTAACCCTAACCCTAAATCCTACCCTAATCCTAACCCTGACCCTAACACTAACCCCTACTCTAAACCTAACCCGTACCCTAAACGTAACCCTAAACCTAACCCGTACCCTAAACCTAACCCTAACCCTAATTCGTACCCTAACCCTAACCCTAACCCTGACCCTAACCCTAACACTAACCCGTACCCTAAACCTATCCCATACCCTAACCCTAACCCTAAACCTAACTCTAACCCTAAACCGTACCTTAAACCTAACCCTAACCCTTGACCTAACCCGTACCCAACCCTATTTCGTACACTAACCCTAACCCTAACCCGTAACCAAAACCTAAGAGTAACCCTAACCCATACCCTAGCGCTAAACTTAACCGTAACCTAAGCCTAACCGGCACCCTAAACCGAAACCTAACCCTAACCCAAACCATAACACTTACCCGTACCCTAAAACTAACCCATACCCTAACACTAACCCTAAACTTAACCGTAACCCTAACGCGTACCCTAACCCTAAAACTAACACGTACCCTAACCCCAACCTTAACCATAACCCATACCATAACCCTATCCCTAACCCTAACCCTGACCCTAAATCTAAGCCTAACCCGTACCCTAACCCTAACCCGCACCTAAAACTAACCCTAATCCGTACCCTAACCCTAACCCGGACCCTGAACCTAACCCTAACCATAAAATTAACCCATACACTAACCCTATCCCATACCCTAAACCTAACCCTAACCCATACCCTAACCCTAACCCTAATCCTATCCGTACACTAAACCTAACCCTAACCCTAACACTAAACCTAACCCATACTCTAACCCTAACCCTAACCCTAAACCTATCCCTAAACCGTACTCTAACCCTAACCTGTACCCTAACACTAACCCTTACCCTAAACCTCAACCTAACCCGTATCTTAACCCTAAACGTAACCCTATCCCATACCCAAACCCTAACCCTAACACATACCCTAAACCTAACCCTAACCCGCACACTAAACCTAACCCTAACCCTAGACCTAACACATACACTAAC
The DNA here is from genome assembly GCA_032313775.1 of Urocyon cinereoargenteus. NCBI lineage: Eukaryota > Metazoa > Chordata > Mammalia > Carnivora > Canidae > Urocyon > Urocyon cinereoargenteus. Next base: position 59,405,623 of record JAVLSZ010000017.1, read on the forward strand.
CGTCTCCAGTACCATAACATTAACTCTAACCCGTACCGTAACCCTAACACTAACCCTAACCCTAACCCTAACCCGTACACTAACCCTAAACCGAACCCTAACCCTAACCCTAACCCTAAACGTACCCTAACCCTAACCCTAACACTAACCCTAACCCGTACTCTAACCTAACCCTAAACCTAATCCTAACCCTAACCCATACTCTAACCCTAACCCTAACCCTAACACTAACCAAAAACCTAACACAAAACTTAACCCGTACTCTAACCCTAAACCTAAACCTAACACTAAACCTAAACCCCTACTATAACACTAACCCTAAACCTAACCCTAAACCTAAACCTAACTCGTACCATAAGCCGAAACCGTACCCTAACCTTAACCCAAACCCTAACCCTATCCCGTACCATAACCCTAAACCAAACCCTAACCCTAACCCTAAACCTAACCCATACCCTACTCCTAACCCTAACCTGTTCCCTAACCCTAACCCGTACCCTAAACCTAACCCTAACCCGTACACTAAACGTAAACCTAACCCTAACCCTAACCCTAAACTGTACCACAACCCTAACCCATACCCTAACCCTAACCCTAACACCAACCCTAAACCTAACCTTAACCCATACCCTAACCCGTATCATAACACTAAACCTATCCCGTACCCTAATCCTAAAGCTAACTTTAAACCGGAACCTAACCCTAACCCGAAACCTAATCCTAACCGTAACCCTAACCCTTACCCAAACCCTAACCCTAACCCGTACCCTAAACCTAACCCGTACCCTAAACCTAACCCTAAACCTAACCCGTACCCTAAACCTAAACCTAACCCTAACTCGTACCCTAACACTAACCCTAACCCTAAACCTAACCCTAACCCTAACCCGTACCCTAAACCTAACCCATACCCTAACCCTAACCCTAACCTAAACCTAACCCTAACCCGTACCTTAAACCTGACCCTAACCCTTGACTTAAACCTTACCCAACCCTATCCCGTACCCTAACCCTAACCCTAACCCAACCCAAAACCTAAGAGTAACCCTAACCCATACCCTAGCGCTAACCCTAACCCTAACCCTAATCCTAACCCGCAACCTAACCCTAACCCTAACCCTAACACTAACACTAACCCGTACTCTAAACCTAACCCTAACCCTTAACCTAAACCTAACCCGTACTCTAACCCTAACCCTTACCCTAACACTAACCATAACCCTAAACCTAACCCTAACACGTACTCTAACCCTAAACATAACCTTAACACTAACCTAACCCCCTACTATAACCCTAACCCTAAACCTCACGCTAACCCTAACCCTTGCCCTAACCGTACCCTAACCCTAACCCGTAACCTAACCCTAACCATTACCCTAAACCTAAACCTAACCCTGATCCTAACCCTAAACCTAACCCATACCCTAAACCTAAACGTAACCCTAACCCGTACCCAAACCCTAACCCTAACAAGTACCCTAACCCTAACCCTAACCCGCACACTAAACCTAACCCGAATCCTAGACCTAACACGTACACTACCCTACCCGTGCCCTAACCTTTACCCTAACCCGTACCCTAAACCAGCACTAACCCCAACCCTAAACCTAAACCGTATCCGTACCCGTACACTAACCCTAACCCTAAACCGTACGCAAACTCGTACCCTAACCCTATCCCGTAGCCTGATATTAATGCTAACCCTAACCCCTAAACCTAACTCTAACCTAACCCTTACCCTAACCCGTACCAAATCGTTAAACCTAACCCGTACCCTATCACCAACCCAAACCCGTACCCTAACCCGTACCCTAAACCTAACCCGTACCGTTACCCGTACCTTAACCCTAACCCTACCCATACACTAACCTGTACCATAAACCTAAACCTAACCTTAACCCTAACCCTAATCCTAACCCATACCCGATTCCTAACCCTAACCCGTTGCTAACATTAAACCGTACCCTAAACCTAACACTAACATGTACACTAACTGTAAACCTAACCCTAAACTTAAACCTAACCCTAAACTGTACCGTAACGCTAACCCGTACCTTAACCCTAACCCTAACACCAACCCTAAACCTAACCCTAACCCGTACCCGAACCCGTACCAAAACCCTAAACCTAACCCGTACCGTAACCCTAATGCTAAACTTAACCCGGACCCTAACCCTAACCCGTACCCTAAACCTAACCGTAACTCTAACCCTTACACAAACCCTAACCCTAACCCTAACCCATACCCTAACCCTAACCCTAACCGTAACCGTAACCCTAACCCGTACCCTAACCCTAAAACTAATACGTACCCTAATGCCAACCCTAACCCTAACCCGTACCATAACCCTATCCCTAACCCTAACCCTGACCCTAAACCTAACCCTAACACGAAGCCTAACCCTAACCCTAAAACTAACCCTAACCCGCACCTAAACCTAACACTAACCCGTACCCTAACCCTAACCCTAACCTTAACCCTATCCGTACACTAACCCTAACACTAACCCTAACCCGGACTCTAACGCTAACCCTAACCCTAAACCTAACCCTAAACCGTACTCTAACCCTAACCTGTACCCTAACACTAACCCTAATCCTAACATTAACCCTAACCCATACTCTAAACCTAAACCTAACCCTAACTCTAAACCTAACCCGTACTATAACCCTAACACTTACCTTAAACCTAATCCTAACCTTAACCCTAACCCTAACCCATACCGAAACCCTATCCCGTACTCTAACCCTAACCCTAACCCTAAACCTAACCCTAACCCTGACCCTAAACCTAACCCTAACCAGTAACCTCACCCTTAAACGTACCCTAACACTAAACCTAAACCTAACCCGTACCCTAACGATAAACGTAACCAAAACCCTACCCAAACCCTAAACCTTACACGTACCGTAACCCTAACCCTAACCCTAACACTAACCCTAACCCGTACACTAACCCTAACCCGAACACTAACCCTAAACCTAACCCATACCCTAACACTACCCGTAGCCTAACCCTAACTCTAATCCTAACCCGTAAACCTAACCCTAACCCTAAACCTTACCCTAACCCGTACCAACCGGTAAACCTAACCCGTACCCTAACACTAACCCAAACCCGTACTCTAACCCTAAACCTAACCCTAACCCTAACCCGCACCCTAACTTAACCCTAACCCTAACCCAAATCATAACACTTAACCGTAACCTAACGCTAACCCATACCCTAACCCTAAACCTAACCTTAACCATAACCCTAACCCGTACCCAAAACCTAACCCTAACACGTACCCTAACGCTAACCCTATCCCTAAACCGCACAATAAACCTAAACCTAACCCTAGATCTAACACGTACACTAACCCTATTCCGTACGCTAACCTTAACCCTAACCCATACCGTAACCCTAACCCTAACCCTAACCCTAAACCGTACACTAACCCTAACCCGAACACTAACACTAACCATAACCCATACCCTAACAATACCCGTAGCCTAACCCTAACTCTAACCCTAACCCCTATCCCTAACACTAACCCCAACCCTAACCATAACCTGTACCATAACCCTATCCCTAAACCTAAACGAGACCCTAAACCTAACCCTAACCCGTACCCTAAACCTAACCCTAACCCTTGACCTAACCCGTACCCAACCCTATCCCGTACCCTAACCCTAAACCTAACCCGTACCCAAACCCTTACAGTAACCCTAACGCATACTCTAGCGCTAACCATAACCCTAACCCTAAGCCTAACCCGAACCCTAAACCTAAACCTAACCCTAACCCTAACCATAACCCTGACCGTACCCTAACCCTAACCCATACCATAACACTAACCATAACATTAATTTTAACCCTAACCTGTACCCTAACCCTAAAACTAACCCGTACCATAACCCCAACCCTAACCCTAACCCGGACCATAACCTTATCCATAACCCTAACCCTGACCCTAAACCTAACCCTATCCCGTACCCTAACCCTAACCCGCACCTAAACCTAACCCTAAGCCATACCCTAACCCTAACCCGTAACCTAAACCTAACCCTAACCCTAAACTTAACCCGTACGCTAACCCTATCCCGTACCCTAAACCTAACCCTAACCCGTACCCTAACCATAACCCTAACCCTATCCATACACTAATTCTAATCCTAACCCTAACACTAACCGTAACCCATACTCTAACCCTAACCCTAACCCTAAACCTAACCCTAACCCGTATTCTAACCCTAACCCGTACCCTAGAACTAACGTTTATCCTAACCCTAAGCCTAACCCGTACCATAACTATAAACGCAACCCTAACCCATACCCAAACCCTAACCCTAACACGTACCCTAACCGTAACCCTAACCCTAACCTGCAAACTAAACCTAACCCTAACCATAGACCTAACATGTACAGTAACCCTATCCCGTACCGTAAACTTAACCCTAAACCGTACCGTAACCCTAACACTAACCCTAAACCTAACCCTAACCCTAACACGTACAGTAACCCTAACCCGAACCCTAACCCTTACCCTATCCCGTACCCTAACCCTACCCGTAGCCTAACCCTAACTCTAATCCTAACCCCTAACCCTAACCCTAAAACTAACCCTTACCCTAACCCGTACCCAAACTTTAAACCTAACCCGTACCCTAACACTAACCCAAACCCGTACTCTAACCCTAAAACTAACCCTAACCCTAACCCTATCCGTCCACTAACACTAACTCTAACCCTAAACCTAACACTAACCCTAACCCATACTCTAACCTTAAAAATAACCCTAAACCTAACCCTAACCCATACTCTAACCCTAACCTGTACCCTAACACTAACCCTAAACCTAACACTAATCCTAACCCGTACACTAACCCTCAACTTAACACTAACTCTAAACCTAACCCGTACTATAAAACTAACCCTCACCCTAAACCTAACCTTAACCCTGACCGTAACCCGTACCCTAACCCTATCCCGTTGTCTAACCCTAACTCTAACCCTAACCCCTAATCCTAACCATAACCCTAACCCTTACCCTAACCCGTACATAATCGGTAAACCGACCCGTACCCTAACCTAACCCAAACCCGTACCTAACCCTAACCCTAACCCTAACCCTAAACCGCACCCTAAACTTAACCCTAACCCTAACCATAAGCATAACCCTTAACCCTTCTCTAACCCTAACCCACACCCTAACCCTAACCCTAACCCTAAACTTACCCGTAACCCTAACCCGTACCCTAACCCTAAAACTAACCCGTACCCTAACCCCAGCCCTAATCCTAACCCATACCCTAACACTAACCCTAACCATAACCCTGACACTAAACCTAACCCTAACCCGTACACTAGCCCTAACCCTAACCCTAAACTTAATCCGTAGGCTAACCCTATCCCGTACCCTAAACCAAACCCTAACCCTAACACTAACCCTGACACTAAACGTAACCCTAACCCGTACATTAACCCTAACCCTAACACTAACACTAAACCTACCCCGTACGCTAACCCTAACCCTAAACGTAACACTAACCCTAACCCTAATCGTACCCTAACCCTAATCCTAACCCTCACCCTAACCCTAACCTGTACCATAACCCAAATCCTAACCCGCACCCTAACCCTAACGCTAACTCGTACCCAAACCTTAACACTAACCCTCACCCTAACCCTAACCCTACACGTAACCTAAAACTAACCCGTACCCTAACCCTAACCCTAACGCTTACCCTAAACCTAACCCTAACCCTAACTCGTACCCTAACCCTAACCCTAACCCTGACCCTAACCCTAACACTAACCCATACCCTAAACCTAACCCATGCCCTAACACTAACCCTAAACCTAACCCTAACCCTAAACATAAACCTTACCCGTACCCTAACCCTAACCCATACCCTAACACTAACCCGTACCCTAACCCTAAAACTAACCCGTACCCTAAACCCAACCCTAACCCTAACCTGTACCATAACCCTATCCCTAACCCTACCCTGAACCTAAACCTAACCCTAACCCGTACCCTAACCGTAACCCTAACCCTAACCCGCACCTAAAACTCACCCTAAACCATACCCTAACCCTAACCCGTAACCTAAACCTAACCCTAACCCTAAACTTAACCCGGACACTAACCCTATCCCATACCCTAAACCTAACCCTAATCCCTACGCTAACCATAACCCTAACCCTAACCATATCCGTACAGTAACCCTAACCGTAACCGTAACCGTAACCCTAACCCTAACCCTAAACCAAACCCGTACTCTAACCCTAACCCTACCCTAACCCTTACCGTAACCCTAACCCTAAACCTAACCCTAACCTGTACCTTATCCCTAATCTGTACCCTAATCCTAACCCTAAACCTAAACCTAACCCTAACACTGACCCTAACACTAAACCTAACCCGTACCCTAACCCTAACCCGTACCCTAACCTTAACCCTCAACCTAACCCTGACCCTAAAAGTAAACCTAACCCGTACCCTAACCCTAAAAGTAACCCTAACACATACCCAAACCCTAACCCTAACACGTACCCTAACCCAAACCCTAACCGGCACTAAACCTAACCCGAACCCTAGACCTACACGTACACTAACCCTATCCCGTACCCTTAACTTAATTCTAACCCATACCCTAACTGTAACACTAACCCTAACCCTAACCCTAACCCTAACCCTAACCCTAACCCATACACTAACCCTAACCCTAAACTTAACCCTAACCCGTCCCCTAACCCTATCCTGTAGCTTAATCTTAACTCTAACCCTAACCACTAAACCTAACCCTAACCCTAATCCTTACCCTAACCCGTAACCAAATGGTAAAGCTAACTCCTACCCTAACACTAACCCTTACGCTAACCCTAAACCTAACCCGTACCCTAACCCTAAAAGTAACCCTAACCTGTACCCAAACCCTAACCGTAACACGTACCCTAACCATAACCCTAAACCTAACCATAACCCGCACACTAAACCTAACCATAAACCTAGACCTAACACGTACACTAACCCTTACCCGTACCGTAACCTTAACGCTAACCCGTACCGTAACCCTAACACTAACCCTAACCCAAAACCTAACCCTAACTCGTACACTAACCCTAACCCGAAACCTAACCCTAACGCATACCTGAACACTAACCCATAACCTAAACCTAACCCTAACCCTAAACTTAACCGTATGCTAACCCTATCCCGTACCCTAAACCTAACCCTAACCCGTATCCTAACACTAAACATAACCCTAAGCCTAACCCGTACATTAACCCTAACCCTAAACCTAACACGAACCCTACCCTGTACTCTAACCCTAACCCTAACTCTAACCTTAACCCAGAACCCTAACTCTAACCCTAACCCTTACCCTAACCCGTACCCAAACGGTAAACCTAACCCGTACCCTAACACGAACCCAAAACCGTACTCTAAACCTAACCCTAACCCGCACCCTAAACTTAACCCTAACCCTAACCCAAATCATAACCCTTAACCGTAAGCTAACCCTAAACCATACCCTAACCCTAACCCTAACCTTAACCATAAACCTAACCCGAACACTAACCCTAAAACAAACCAGTACCCTAACCCCAACCCTAAACCTAATCCGTACCCTAACACTAACCCTAGCCCTAACCCTGACCCTAAACCTAACCCTAACCCGTACCCTAAACCTAACCCATACACTAACCCTAACCCTAAACCTAACCCTAACCCTAACCCGTACCCTAAAACTAACCCTAACCCTTACACTAACCCTAACCCTAACCCTAAACCTAACCCGCACCCTAAACCTAACCTTAACCCTTACCCTAACCCTAAACAGAAACCTAAACCTAAACCTAACCATAAACTTAACCCGTACGCTAACCCTATCCCGTACCCTAAACCTAACCCTAACCCGTATCCTAACAATAAAGCTAACCCTAAGCCTAACCCGTACATTAAACCTAACCCTAACCCTAACCCTAAAACTAACCCTACCCCGTATTCTAACCCTAACCCTAAACCTAACCCTAACCCTAACCCGTACGCTAACCCTAACCCTAAACCTAACCCTAACCGTACTCTAACCCTAACCCTAACCCTCACCCTAACCCTAACCCGTACTGTAACCCTAACCCATACCAAATCCCTAACCCTAATCCTAACCCTAACCCTAAACTTAACCCATACCCTACCCCTCACATTAACCCATACCCTAACCCTAACCCGTACCCTAACCCTAACCCTTACCCTAACCCCTAACCCATCCCTAACTCGTACCCTAAACCTAACCCTAACCCTGACCCCAACCCTAACCCTAAACCGTACCCTAAACCTAACCCATACCCTAACCCTAACCCTAAACCTAAACTTAACCTGAACCCGTACCCTAAACCTAACCCTAACCCTTGACCTAACCAGTACCCAAACCTATCCCGTACCTTAACCCTAACCCTATCCTGTACCCAAACCCTAACAGTAACCCTAACCCGAACCCAAGCGCTAACCCTAACCCTAACACTAACCCGCCCCCTAAACCTAACCCTAACCCTAACCATAACCCTTAACCAGACCCTAACACTAACCTATACCCTAACCTTAACCCTAACCTTAACCGTAACCCTAACCGGTACCCTAACCCTAAAACTAACCCGTACCCAAACCACAACCCTAACAGTAACCCGTACAATAACCCTATTCACTAAACCTAAACCTAACACTAACCCGTACCCTAACCCTAACCCTAACCCTGACCCTAAACCTAACCCGCACCCTAAACCAAACCCTAATCCATACCCTAACACTAACCTTAAACCTAACCCGTACCCTAACCCTAACCCTAACCTAAACCTAACCCTAAACGTGACCCTAACCCTAACCCTAACACGTAACCTATCCCTAAACCGTACCCTAACCCTAACCCTAAACCTAAACCGTACCCTAACACTAAACGTAACCCTAGCTCGTATCCAAACCCTAACCCTAACACGTACCCTAACCCTAACCCTAACCCGAATCTGTACACTATACCTAACCCTAATCCTAGAACTAACACGTACACTAACCCTATCCCGTACGCTAACTTTAAACTTAACCCGTACCGTAACCCTAACCCTAACCCTAAACCAAACCCTACCCGGACACTAACCATAACCCGAACCCTAACCCTAACCCTAACCCGTACCCTAACCCTACCCGTAGCCTAACCCTAACTCTAACCCTAACCCCTAACCCTAACCCTAACCCTAACCTTTGACCTAACCCGTACCCAACACTATCCCGTACCTTAACCCTAACCCTAACCCCTACCCAAACCCTAATACTAACCCTAACCCATACCCTAGCGATAACCCTAAACCTGACCCTAAGCTAATCCACACTCTTAACCTAAACCTAACCATAACCCTAACCATAACCCTTACCGTACCCTAACCCTAACCCATACCCTAACACTAACCATAACCTTAACTGTAACCCTAACCCGTACCCTAACCCTAAACTAACCCGTACCATAACCCCAACCCTAAACCTAACCCGGACCATATCCCTATCCCTAACCCTAACCCTGACCCTAAACCTAACCCTAACCCATACCCTAACCCTAACCCGCATCTAAACCTAACCCTAACCCATACCCCAACTCTAACCCATAACCTAAACCTAACCCTAACCCTAAACTTAACCCGTACACTAACCCTATCCCGTACCCTAACCCTAACCCTAACCCGTACCCTAAACATGACCCTAACCTTAACACTAACCCTAACCCGTACTCTAACCCTAACCCTAACCCTAACACTAATCCTACCCCATACTCTAACACTAACCCTAACCCTAACCCTAACCCGTACTCTAACCCTAACCCTAAACCTAACACTAACACTAACCCTAACCCGTACTCTAACCCTAAACCTAACCCTAACCCTAACCGTATTCTAACCCTAACCCTCACCCTAACCCTAACCCGTACTGTAACCCTAACCTGTACCATAACCCTAACCCTAACCAGTACCCTAACCCTAACAATAATTCGTACCCTAACCGTAACCCTAAACCTGACACTAAACCTAACCCTAACCCGTACCCTAAACCTAACCTGTACCCTAACCCTAAACCTAACCCTGACCCGTACCGTAAACCTAACCCTTACCCGTACCCTAACCCTAAACCTAACCCTAAAACTGACACTAACTCTAACCCTAAAACGTACCCTAAGCCTAACCCATACCCTAACCCTAACCCAAACCCTAACTCTATCCGTACTCTAACCCTAACCCTAACCCTACCCCGTATTCTAACCCTAACCCTAAATCTAACCCAAACCCGTACCCTAAACCTAACCCTAACCCTAACACTAACCCTACCCCGTACTCTAACCCTAACCCTAACCCTAACACTAACCCGTACCATAAACCTAACCCTAACCCTAACTTGTACCGTAACCCCAACCCTAACCCTGGCCCTAAACCAAACCTTAACCCGTACCCTAAACCTAACCCATAGCCTAACCCTAACCCTAAACCTAACCCTAACCCTAACCCGTACCCTAAACCTAACCCTAGCCCTGTCCTAACCCGTACCCAACCCTATCCCGTACCCTAACCCTAACCCTAACCCGTACCCAACCCTAAGAGTAACCCTAACCCATACCCTAGCGCTAACCCTAACCCTAACCCTAAGCCTAACCCGAACCCGAAACCTAAACCTAACCGTAACCCTAAACATAACCCTTACCCGTACCATAACCCTAACCAATAACCTAAAAATAACCCTAACCTTAACCGTAACCCTAACCCATACCCTAACCCTAGAACTAACCTGTACCATAACCCCAACCCTAACCCTAACCCGTCCCATAGCCCTATCCCTAATCCTAACCCTGACCCTAAACCTAACCCTAACCCGTACCCTAACCCTAACCCGCACATAAACCTAACCCTAACCCGTACCCTAACCCTAACCCGTAACATAAACCTAAACCTAAACCTAAACTTATCCCGTACACTAACCCTATCCTGTACCCTAAACCTAACCCTTACCTATACCCTAACCCTAACCCTAACCCTAACCCTATCCGTACACTAACCCTAACCCTAACCCTAACACTAACCCTAACCCATACTCTAACCCTAACTCTAACCCTAAACTTAACCCTAACCCGTACTCTAACCCTAACCCGTACCCTAACACTAACCCTTACCCTAACCATAAACGTAACCCGTACCCTAACCCTAAACGTAACACTAACCCGAACCGAAACCCTAAACCTAACACGTACCCTAACCCTAACCGTAACCCGCACACGAAAACTAAACCTAACCCTTGACCTAACACGTACAATAAACCTATCCAGTACCGTAACCTTAACCCTAACCCGTACCGTAACCCTAACACTAACCCTACCCCGTACTCTAACACTAACCTTAACACTAAACCTAACCCGTACTCTAACCGTGACCCTAACCCTAACCCTAACACTAACCCTAAACCGTACTCTAACCCTAACCCTAACCCAAACCGTATTCTAACCCTAACCCTAACACTCACCCTTACCCTAACCCGTACTGTAACCCTAACCCGTACCATAACCCTAACCCTAACCCGTATCCTAACCCTAACCCTAATTCGTACCCTTACCCTAATCCTAACACTTACCCTAAACCTAACCCGTACCCTAAACATAACCTGTACCCTAACCTTAAACCTAACCCTAATCCGTACCCTAACCTAACCCTAACCCGTACCCTAACCCTAACCCTAACCCTAACCCTAACCCTGACCCTAACCCTAACCCATACCCTAAACCTAACCCATACCCTACCCCAAACTAACCCTAACCTGTACCCTAAACCTAGCCCTAACCCGTACCCTAACCCTAATCGTAACCCGTAACCTAAGCCTATCCCATACCGTAACCCTAACCCTAATCCTAACCCTAACCCTAACCCGTACCTAAACCTATCCCTAACCCTTGACCTAACCCGTACCCAACCCTATCCTGTAACCTAACCTTAACCCTAATCCGTACCCAAAACCTAACAGTAACCCTTACCCATACTGTAGTGCTAACCCTAACCCTAAACCTAACCCTAAACCTGACCCTAACCCTAACCCTAAACTGTACCCTAAGACTAACCCATACCCTAAACCTAACCCTAACCCTAACCCAAACACCAAGCCTACCGTAATCTAAACCTAACCCTAACCATAACCCTGACCCGTACCCGACCCTAACCCTAACCCTAACCCTAACCCGAACCCTAACACAAACCCTATCCTGTACTGTAACCCTAACCCTAACCCTAACTGTACTCTAACCCTAACCCTAAACCTCACCGTAACTCTAACCTGTACTGTAACCCAAACCAGTACCATAATCCTAAACCTAACCCTTACCCTAACCCTAACCCTAATTCGTACCCTAACCCTAACCCTGACCCGAACCATAACCCTAAACCGTACCCTAAACATAACCTGTACCCTAACCCTAAACCTAACCCGAACCATACCCTAAACCTAACCCTAACCCGTACCCTAACCCTAACCATGACCCTAACCCTATCCCGTACCCTAAGTCTAACCCATACCCTAACCCTTACCCTAATCCTAACCTTAACCCTAACCGTACCCTAAACCTAACCCTAACCCTTGACCTAACACGTACCCAACCCTATCCCGTAACCTATCCCTAACCCTAACCCGTACCCAAAACCTAACAATAACCCTAAACATACCGTAGCGATAACCCTAAACCTAACCCTAACCCTAACCCGCACCCTAAACCTAAACTTATCCCTAATCCTAACCATAACCCTACCCGTACCCTAACCCTAACCCATACCCTAAACCAAACCCTAAACTTAACCGTAACCCTGACCCATACCCTAACACTAAAATTAACCCGTACCCTAACCCCAACCCTAACCCTAACCCGTAACCTAAACCTAACCCTAACCCTAAACCTAACCCACACCTAAACCTAACCCTAACCCGTAACCTAAACCTAACCCTAACCCTAAACTTAACCCATACGCTAAACCTATTCCGTACCCTAAACCTAACCCTAACCCGTAACCTAACCCTAAACCTAAACCTAAGCCTAACCTGTACATTAACCCTAAGTCTAACCCTAACACTAACCCTACCCCGTACTCTAACCCTAACCCTAACTCTAACCCTAACCAGTACCCTAACCCTAACCCTAACCCTAACCCTAACACTAAACCTAACCCGTTCTCTAACGCTAACCCTAATGCATACCCTAAACCACACCCTAACCCTAACTCGTACACTAACACTAACACTAACCCTGACCCTAACCCTAACCCTAACCCGTACCCAAACCCTTAGAGTAACCCTAACCCATACCCTAGCGCTAACCCTAACCCTAACCCTAACCCTAAGCCTAACCCGCACCTTAAACCTAAACCTAACCTTAACCGTAACCCTAACCCATACCCTAACCCTAAAACTAACCCATACCCTCAACCCAACCCTAACCCTACACCGTACCCTAACACTAACCCTAACCCTAACCCTACCCTAAACCTAACCCTAGCCCTTACACTAATCCTAACCCTAACCATAACCCGCACCCAAAACCTAACTCTAACCCATACCCTAACCCTAACCCGTAACCTAAACCTAACACTAATCCTACCCCGTACTCTAACCCTATACCTAACCCTAACCCTAACCCTAAACCGTACACTAACCCTAAACCTAACCCTAACACTAACACTAACTGTACTCTAACCCTAACCCTAACCCTAACCCGTACTGTAACCCTAACCCATACCATAACCCTAAACCTAACCCGTACCCTAACTCTAACACTAACTCGTACCCTAACCCTAACCCTAACCCTGACCCTAACCCTAACCCTAACCCGTACCTTAAACCTAAACCGTACTTTAAACCTAACCCTAACCCTAACCCGTACCCTAACCCTAACCCGCACCTAAACCTAACCCTACCCCGTACCCTAACTCTAACCCATAACCTAAACCTAACCCTAACAGTAAACTTAACCCGTACCCTATCCCTATCCCGCACCCTTAACCTAAACCTAACCCGTACCCAATCCCTAACGCTAACACATACCCTAACCCTAAACCTAACCCTAACACCTCCCCTAACCCGTACCCAAACGGTAAAACTAACCCGTACCCTAACACTAACCAAAACCCGTACTCTAACCCTAACCCTTACACTAACAGTAAACCTACCCCGTACTCTAACTCTAACCCTAACCCTGACCCTAACACTAACCCTACCCTGTACTCTAACACTAACCCTAAACCTAACCCTAACCCGTAGTCTAACCCTAACCCTAAACCTAACACTAACACTAACTCTAACCCGTACTCTAACCCTAACCCTAACCCTAACCGTATTCTAACCCTAACCCTAACCCTCAACCCAACCCTAACCCGTATTGTAACCCTAACCCGTACCATAAACCTAACCCTAACCAGTACCCTAACCCTAACAATAATTCGTACCCTAACCCTAACCCTAACCCTGACACTAACCCTAACCCTAACCCGAACCCTAAACCTAACCTGTACCCTAACCCTAAACCTAACCCTTACCCGTACACTAAACCTAACCCTAACCCGTACCCTAACCCTAAACCTAACCCTAAACCTGACACTAACTCTAACCCTAAAACGTACCCTAAGCCTAACCCATACCCTAACCCTAACCCAAACCTAACCCTGTCCGTACTCTAACCCTAACCCTAACCCTACCCCGTACTCTAACGCTAACCCTAACTCTAACCCTAACCCTAACCCGTACCCTAAACCTAACCCTAACCCTAACACTAACCCTACCCCGTACTCTAACCCTAACCCTAACCCTAACACTAACCCGTACCATAAACCTAACCCTAACCCTAACTTGTACCCTAACCCCAACCCTAACCCTGGCCCTAAACCAAATCTTAACCCGTACCCTAAATCTAACCCATAGCCTAACCCTAACCCTAAACCTAACCCTAAACCTAACCCGTACCCTAAACCTAACCCTAACCCTTGTCTAACCCGTACCCAACCTTATCCCATACCCTAACCCTAACCCTAACCCGTACCCAACCCTAAGAGTAACCCTAACCCATACCCTAGCACTAACCCTAACCCTAACCCTAAGCCTAACCCGCACTCTAAACCTAAACCTAACCGTAACCCTAACCATAACCCTTACCCGTACCCTAACCCTAACACATAACCTAACAATAACCTTAACCTTAACCGTAACCCTAACCCATACCCTAACCCTAGAACTAACCTGTACCGTAACCCCAACCCTAACCCTAACCCGTACCATAACCCTATCCCTAATCCTAACCCTGACCCTAAACCTAACCCTACCAGTACCCTAACCCTAACCCGCACCTAAACCTAACCCTAACCCGTACCCTAACCCTAAACCAAAACCTAAAATTATCCCGTACACTAACCCTATCCTGCACCCTAAACCTAACCCTTACCTGTACCCTAACCCTAACCCTAACCCTAACACTATCCGTACACTAACCCTAACCCTAACCCTAACACTAACCCTAACCCATACTCTAACCCTAACCCTAACACTAAACCTAACCCTAACCCGTACTCTAACCCTAACCCGTACCCTAACACTAACCCTTACCTAACCATAAACGTAACCCGTACCCTAACCCTAAACGTAACACTAACCGGAACCGAAACCCTAAACCTAACACGTACCCTAACCCTAACCCTAACCCACACACTAAAACTCACCCTAACCCTAGACCTAACACGTACACTAAACCTATCCAGTACCGTAACCTTAACCCTAACCCATACCGTAACCCTAACACTACCCCGTACTCTAACACTAACCCTTACACTAACCCTAACCCGTACTCTAACCCTGACCCTAACCCTAACCCTAACACTAACCCTAAACCGTACTCTAACCCTAACCCTAACCCTAACTGTATTCTAACCCTAACCCTAAACCTACCCCTTACCCTAACCCGTATTGTAACCCTAACCCTTACCCTAACCCTAACCCTAACCTGTACCCTAAACATAACCTGTACCCTAACCCAAAACCTAACCCTAACCTGGACCCTAACCCTAACCCTAACCCTAACCCTGACCCTAACCCTAACCCGTACACTGAACCTAACCCATACCCTAACCCCAAACTAACCCTAACCTGTACCCTAAACCTAACCCTAACCCTTGACCTAACACGTACCCAACCCTATCCCGTAACCTAACCCTAACCCTAACCCTTACCCAAAACCTAACAGTAACCCTACCCATACCCAAGCGCTAACCCTAACCCTAAACCTAACCCTAACCCGCCCCTAAACCTAAACCTAACCCTAACACTAACCATAACACTTACCCGTACCCTAACTCTAACCCATACCCTAAACCAAACCCTAAACTTAAACAAAACCCTGACCCATACCCTAACCCTAAAATTAACCCGTAACCTAACCCCAACCCTAACCCTAACACGTAACCTAAACCTAACCCTAACCCTAAACCTAACCCACACCTAAACCTAACCCTAACCCGTAACCTAAACCTAACCCTAACCCTAAACTTAACCCGTACACTAACACTATCCCGTACACTAAACTTAACCGTAACCATGACCCGTACAATAAACCTAAAATTAACCCGTACCCAAACCCCACCCTAACCCTAACCCACACCAAACATAACCTGACCAGTAACCTAAGCCTAACCCTAACCCTAAAATTAACCCGTATGCTAACCCTATCCCGTACCCTAAACCTAACTCTAAACCGAACCCTAAGCCTAACCCGTACATTAACCCTAACCCTAACACTAACACTAACCCTACCCTGTACTCTAACCCTAACCCTAACTCTAACCCTAACCCGTACCCTAAACCTACCCTAACCCTAACCCTAACACTAACCCTACCCCATACTTTAACCCTAACACAAACCCTAACCCTAAACCGTACTCTATCCCTGACCCTAACCCTATCCCTAACCCTAACCCTATCCGCACTCTAACCCTAACCCTAACCCTAACACTAAACCTAACCCATACTCTAGCACTAACCGTAAACCTAAACGTAACCCTAACCCATACGCTAACCCTAACCCGTACCCTAACACTAACCCTAAACCTAACACTATCCCTAACCCGTACTCTAACCCTAAACCTAACCCTATCTCTAAACCAAACCCGTACTATAACCCTAAACCTAACCCTAACCCTAAACCTAACACTAACCCGTACTCTAAACCTAAACCTAACCCTATCTCTAACCCAAACCCGTACTATAACCCTAACCCTAGCCATGACCCTAAACCTAACCCTAACCCGTACCCTAAACCAAACCCGTACTCTAACCGTAACCCTAACCCTAACCCGTACCCTAAACCTAACCCTAAACCATACCCTAACGCTAACCTTAACCCTAACACTGACGTTAACCATAACCCTAACTCGTACCCTAAGCCTAACCCATACCCTAAACCTAACCTTTATCCAAACCCTAACCCTAACCCGTACCCTAAACCTAACCCTAACCCTTGACCTAACCCCTCCCCAACCCTATCCCATAAACTAACCGTCACCGTAACCCGTACCCAAACCCTAACAGTTACCCTAAACCATTCCCTAGCGCTAACCCTAACACTAACCTTAACCCTAAACCTAACCCGCACCCTAAAACTAAAGCTAACCCTTACCCTAACCATAACCATTACCCGTACCCTTACCCTAACCCATACCCTAACCCTAAACCTAACTTTAACCATAACCCTAACCCATACCCTAAACCTTAAACTAACCCGTACCCTAACCCCAACCTTAACCCTAACCCATACCATAACCCTATCACTAACCCTAACCCTGACCCTAAACCTAACCCTAACCCGTACCCTAACCCTAACATTATCCCGTACCTAAACCTAACCCTAACCCAGAACCTAAACCTAACCCCAACCCTAAACTTATCCAGTACGATAACCCTATCCCGTACCCTAAACCTAAACCTAACCCATAGCCTAACCCTAACCCTAACACTATCCGTACACTAACACTAAACTAACCCTAACACTAACACTAACCCTAACCCGTACTCTAACACTAACCCTAACCCTAAACCTAACCCTAACCCGTACTCTAACCCTAACCCGTACCCTAACACTAACCCTAACCCTAACCCTAACACTAACCCTAACCCGTACTTTCACCCTAAACCTAACCTTAACTCTAAAGCTAACCCGTACTATAACCCTAACCCTAAACCTAACCCTCACCCTAACCATAACCCTAACCGGTACAGTAACCCTAACCCGTAACCTAAACCTAACCCTAACCCGTAACCTAACCCTAAACCGTACCCTAACCCTAACGCTAAACCTAAACCGTACCCTAACCCTAAATGTAATGCTAACCCGTACCCAAACCCTAACCCTAACACGTACCCTAACCTAACCCTAACCCGCACACTAAACCTAACCCTAACCCTAGACCTAACACATACACTACCCCGATACTGTACCCTAAACTTAACCCTCACCGATACCGTAACCCTAAAACTAACCGTAACAGTAACCCTAATCCTAACCCTAACCGTAACCCATACACTAACCCTAACCTGAACCCTAAACCTAACCCTAACCCGTACCCTAACCCTACCCGTATCCTACCACTAACTCTAACCCTAACCCCTAATCCCTAACCCTAACACTAAACATTACCCTAACCCGTACCTAAACGGTAAACCTAACCCGTACCCTAACACTAACCCAAACCCGAGCTCTAACCCTAACCCTAACCCTAACCCTAACCCTAACCCGTACAGTAACCCTAACGCGTATCCTATCCCTAACCCTAACCCTAAACCTAATAATCTTGAACCTAAACCTAACCCTAACCCATACCCTAACCCTAAACCGTACCCTAACCCTAAACCTAAACCTAACCCGTACACTAACCCTAAATGTAACCCTAACCCGTAGCCAAAATCTAACCCTACAGGTACCCTAACCCTAACCCTAACCCTAACCCTAAATCGTACACTAACCCTAACCCGAACCCTAACCCTAACCATAACCCGTACCCTAACCCTACCCGTAGCCTAACCCTAACTCTAACCCTAACCCCTAACCCTAACCCTAACCCTAACCCTAACCCTCACCTAAACCTAACCCTAACTCTAACCCTAACCCGCACCTAAACCTAACCCTAACCCGTACCCGAACCCTAACCCGTAACCTAATCCTAAACCTAACCCTAACACTACCCCTAAATCGTACTCTAAACCTAAACCTAACCCTAAATCTAACCCTAAACCGTACTATAACCATAAACTTAACCCTAAACCTAAACCTAAACCTAACCCATACTCTAACCCTATCCCGTAGCCTAACACTAAGTCTAACCCTAACCCCCAACCCTAAACCTAACCCTAAACCTAACCCTTCCCCTAACATGTACCCAAACGGTAAACCTAACCCGTACCCTAACACTAACCCAAACCCGTACTCTAACCCTAACCCTAACCCTAACACTAACCCTACCCTGTCCTCTAGCCCTAACCCTAACCCTAACACTAACCCTAACCCGTACTCTAAACCTAAACCTAACCCTAAATCTAAGCCTACCCCGTACTATAACCATAAACCTAACCCTAACCCTAAACCTAAACCTAACCCGTACTCTAACCCTATCCCGTAGCCTAACACTAAGTCTAACCCTAACCCCTAACCCTAAACCTAACACTAACCCTAACCCTTACCCTAACACGAACCCAAACATTAAACGTAACCCGTACCCTAACACTAACCCAAACCCGTACTCTAACCCTAACCTTAAACCTAACCCTAACCCTAACCCGTAACCTAAACCTAACCCTAACCCTAAACCTAACCCACACCTAAACCTAACCCTAACCCGTAACCTAAACCTAACCCTAACACTAAACTTAACCCGTACACTAACCCTTTCCCGTACCCTAAACCTAACCCTAACCCGTAACCTAACCCTAAACCTAACCCTAAGCCTAACCTGTACATTAACCCTAACCCTAACCCTAACACAACCCTACCCCGTACTCTAACCCTAAACTTAACTCTAACCGTAACCCGTACCCTAACCCTAACCCTAAACTTAACCCTAACCCTAACACTAAACCTAACCCCTACTCTAACCCTAACCCTAACGTGTACCCTAAACCACACCCTAACCCTAACTCGTACTCTAACACTAACCCTAACCCTGACCCTAACCCTAACCATATCCCGTACCCTAAACCTAACCCATACCCTAAACCTAACCCTAAACCTAACCCTAACCCTATCCCGTACCCTAAATCTAACCCTAACCCTTGTCCTAACCCGTACCCAACCCTATCCCGTAACCTAACCCTAACTCGTACCCAAACCCTAAGAGTAACCCTAACCCATACCCTAGCGCTAACCCTAACCCTAACCCTAAGCCTAACCCGCACCCTAAACCTAAACCTAACCGTAACCCTAACCATATCCCTTACCCGTAGCCTAAACCTAACCCATAACTAACAGTAATCCTAACATTAAATGTAACCCTAACACGTACCATAAACCTAAAAATAACCCGTATCGTAACCCCAACCCTAACCCTAACCCTTACTATAACCCTATCCCTAATCCTAACCCGTAACCAAAACCTAACCATAACACGTACCATAACCCTAACCCTAACCCTAACCCTTACCCTAACCCGTACCCGAACAGTAAACCTAACCCGTACCCTAACACTAACCCAAAAACGTACTCTAACCCTAACCCTAACCATAACCATAACCCGCACCCTAAACTTAACCCTAGCCATAAACCAAACCATAAGCCTTAACCGTAACCTAACCCTAACCCATACCCTAATCCTAACCCTAACCTTAACCATAACCTTAACCCATACCCTAACCCTAAAACTAACCTGTACCCTAAACCCAACCCTAACCCTTACCCGTAAACTAACACTAACCCTAACCCTAACCCTGACCCTAAACCTAACCATAATCCTTACACTAATCCTAACTCTAACCCTACCCCGCACCGAAAACCTAACCCTAACCCGTACACTAACCCTAACCCGTAACCTAAACCTAACCATAACCCTAAACTTAACCTGTACGCTAACCCTATCCCGTACCCTACACCTAACCCTAACCCGTATCCTAACACTAAAGCTAACCCTAAGCGTAAACCGTACATTAATCCCAAACCTAACCCTAACACAAACCCTACACTGTACTCTAACCCTAACACTAACCCTAACTCGTACACTAAACCTACCCTAACCCTAACCCTAACACTAATCCTACCCCATACTCTAACTCTAAAACTAACCCTAACCCTAACCCTAACCCGTACCCTAACCCTAACCCTAACCCTAACCCTAACACTAACTGTACACTACCCCTAACCCTTACCCTAACCCATACTGTAACCCTAACCCATACCATAAACCTAAACCTAACCCGTACCCTAACCCTAACTCGTACCCTAACCCTAAACCTAACCCTGACCCTAAACCTAACCATAACCCGTACCCTAAACCTAACCCGTACTTTAAACCTAACCCTAACCTTAACCCGTACCCTAAACCTAACCCTAACCTTAATTCGTACCCTAAAACTACCCTATACCTGACCCTAACCCTAACCCGAACCCATGCCCTAAGCCTAACCCATACCCTAACCCTAACCCTAAACCGTACCCTAAACATAACCCTAACCCTCTACCTAACCCGTACCCAAACCTATCCCGTAACCTAACCCTAACCCTAACCCGTACCCAAACCCTAACAGTAACCCTAACCCATACCCTAGCGCTAACCCTAACCCTAAATCTAACCCGGACCCTAAACCTAACTCTTACCCTGACCCTAACACTAACCCTATCCCGTACCCTAACCCTAAACTGTACACGAACACTAACCCTAAACCTAACCCATACCCTAACCCTAAACGTAACCCTAGACCGTACCCAAACCCTAACCCGAACCTTAACCCTAACCCTAACCCCTACCCTAACCCTACCCGTAGCCTAATCCTAACTCTAACCCTAACCCCTAAACCTAAGCCTAACCCTAACCCTTACCCGAACCCGTACCCAAACGGTAAACCTAACCCGTACCCTAACACTAACCGAAACCCGTACTCTAACCCTAACCATAAACCTAAAACCTAACCCTAACTCCCACCCTAAACTTAACCCTAACCCTAACCCAAACCAGAACCCTTAACCGTAAACTAACCCTAACCCATAACGTAACCCTAACCCTAACCTTAACCATAACCCTAATCCGTACCCAAACCCTAAAACTAACCCATACCCTAACCCCAACCCTAATGCTAACCCGTACCCTAACACTAACCCTAACCCTAACCCTGACCCTAAACCTCACCCTACCCCTTACACTAACCCTAACCCTTATCCAACCCGCACCCTAAACCTAAACCTAACCCGTACCCTAAAGCTAAACCATAACCTAAACCGAACCCTAACCCTAAACTTAACCCGTTCACTAACCCTATCCCGTACCCTAAACCTAACCTTAACCCATACCGTAAACCTACACCGTAACCTAAACCGAACCCTAAACCTCAACTTAACCCGTTCGCTAACCCTATCCCGTACCCTAAACCTAACCCTAACTCGTATCCAAACCCTAACCTAACCCTAAGCCTAAACCGTACATTAACCCTTACCCTAATCCTAACACTAACCCTACGCCGTACTCTAACCCTAACCCTAACCCTAACCCTAACCCTAACCCGTACCCTTAACCTATCCCTAACCCTAACTCGTACCCTAACCCTGACCCTAACCCTAACCCTAACCCGTACCCTAAACCTAACCCTAACCCTTGACCTAACCCGTACCCAACCTTATCCCGTACCCTAACCCTAACCCTAACTCTTACCCATACCCTAACAGTAACACTAACCCATACCCTAGTGCTAACCCTAACCGTAACCCTAAGCCTAACCCGCACCCTAAACCTAAACCTAACCGTAACCCAACCATAACCCTTACCCGTACCCTAACCCTAACCCATACCCTAACACTAACCCTAAACTTAACCATAACCCTAACTCGTACCCTAACCCTAAAATTAACCCGTACCCTAACCCCAACCCTAACTCTGACATGTACCATAACATATCCCTAAACCTAACCCTGACCCTAAACCTTACCCTAAACCGTACCCTAACCCTAACCCGCACCTAAACCTAACCCTAGCCATACCCTAACTCTAACCCATAAACTAACCCTAACCTTAACCGTAAACTTAACCCGTACACTAACCCTATCCCGTATCCTAAACCTAAAACTAACCTGTACCCAAACCCTAACAGTAAACCTAAACCATACCCTAGCGCTAACACTAACCCTATCCCTAACCCTAACCATTACCCGTACCCTAACCCTTAACCATACCCTAACACTAACACTAAACTTAACGGTAACCATGACCCGTACACTAAACATAAAATTAACCCGTACCCTAACCCCACCCTAACCCTAACCCACACCAAACCTAACCCTGACCAGTAACCTAGGCCTAACCCTAACCCTAAACTTAACCCGTACGCTAACCCTATCCCGTACCCTAAACCTAACCCTAAACCGTAACCTAACCCTAAACCTAACCCTAAGCCTAACCCGTACATTAAACCTAACCCTAACACTAACACTAACCCTACCCCGTACTCTAACCCTAACCCTAAATCTAACCCTAACCCGTACCCTACCTAACCCTAACCCTAACCCTAACACTAACCCTACCCCATACTCTAACCCTAACACAAACCCTAAACCGTACTCTATCCCTGACCCTAAACCTATCCCTAACCCTAACCCTATCCGCACTCTAACCCTAACCCTAACCCTAACCATAACACTAAACCTAACCCGTAATCTAGCACTAACCCTAAACCTAAACATAACCCTAACCCATACGCTAACCCTAACCCGTACCCTAACACTAACCCTAAACCTAACACTATCGCTAACCCGTACTCTAACCCTAAACCTAACCCTATCTCTAACCCAAACCCGTACTATAACCCTAAACCTAACCCTAACCCTAAACCTAACCCTAACCCATACTCTAAACCTAAACCTAACCCTATCTCTAAACCAAACCCGTACTATAACCCTAACCCTAACCCTGACCCTAAACCTAACCCTAACCCGTACCCTAAACCAAACCTGTATTCTAACCGTAACCCTAACCCTAACTCGTACCCTAAACCTAACCCTAAACCATACCCTAACGCTAACCTTAACCCTAACACTGACGTTAACCATAACCCTAACTCGTACCCTAAGCCGAACCCATACCCTAAACCTAAACTTTATCCAAACCCTAACCCTAACCCGTACCCTAAACCTAACCCTAACCCTTGACCTAACCCCTCCCCAACCCTATCCCATAAACTAACCGTCACCGTAACCCGTACCCAAACCCTAACAGTTACCCTAAACCATTCACTAGCGCTAACCCTAACACTAACCCTAACCCTAACCTTAACACGCTCCCTAAACCTAAAGCTAACCCTTACCCTAACCATAACCATTACCCGAACCGTGACCCTAACCCATACCCTAACCCTAACCCTAACCCTAACTTTAACCGTAACCCTAACCCGTACCCTAAACCTAAAACTAACCCGTACCCTAACCCCAAACTTAACCCTAACCCGTACCATAACCCTATCACTAACCCTAACCCTGACTAAACCTAACCCTAACCCGTACCCTAACCCTAACCCTAACCCGCACCTAAACCTAACCCTAACCCAGAACCTAAACCTAACCCTAACCCTAAACTTATCCCGTACGCTAACCCTATCCCGTAAACTAAACCTAAACCTAACCCGTAGCCTAACCCTAACCCTAACACTATCCGTACACTAACACTAACACTAACCCTAACACTAACACTAACCCTAACCCGTACTCTAACCCTAACCCTAACCCTAAACCTAACCCTAACCCGTACTCTAACCCTAACCCGTACCCTAACACTAACCCTAACCCTAACACTAACCCTAACCCGTACTCTAACCCTAAACCTAACCCTAACTCTAAAGCTAACCCGTACTACAACCCTAACCCTAACCCTAACCCTAACCCTAACACTAACCCTAACCGGTACAGTAACCCTAACCCGTAACCTAAACCTAACCCTAACCCATAACCTAACCCTAAACCGTACCCTAACCCTAACCCTAACCCTAAACCGTACGCTAACCCTAAATGTAATGATAACCCGTACCCAAACCCTAACCCTAACACGTACCCTAACCTAACCCTAACCCTAACCGGCACACTAAACCTAACCCTAACCCTAGACCTAACACGTACACTACCCCGATACCGTACCCTAACTTTAACCCTCACCGGTACCGTAGCCCTAACACTAACACTAACCCTAACCCTAATCCTAACCCTAACCCTAACCCGTACTATAACCATAAACTTAACCCTAACCCTAAACCTAAACCTAACCCATACTCTAACCCTATCCCGTAGCCTAACACTAAGTCTAACCCTAACCCCTAACCCTAAACCTAACCCTAACCCTAACCCTTACCATAACATGTACCCAAACGGTAAACCTAACCCGTACCCTAACACTAACCCAAACCCGTACTCTAACCCTAACCCTAACCCTAACACTAACCCTACCCCGTACTCTAACCCTAACCCTAACCCGCACCCTAACCCTAACCCTAAACCTAACCCTAACCCCTACAGTATCCCTAACCCGTACTCTAAACCTAACCTAACCCTAAATCTAAGCCTAACCCATACTATAACCATAAACCTAACCCTAACCCTAAACCTAAACCTAACAGGTACTCTAACCCTATCCTGTAGCCTAACACTAAGTCTAACCCTAACCCCTAACCCTAAACCTAACCCTAACCCTAACCCTTACCTTAACACGAACCCAAACATTAAACCTAACCCGTACCCTAACACTAACCCAAACCCATACTCTAACCCTAATCTTAACCCTAACCCTAACCCTAACACTAATCCTAACCAGTACTCTAAACCTAACCCTAAACTAAATGTAAACCTAACCCATTCTCTAACCCTAAACCTAACCCTAACACTAACACTAACCCCCTCCTATAAACCTAACCCTAAACCCAACGCTAACCCTAAACCTAACTCGTACCGTAACCCGAACTTGTACCCTAACACTAACCCTAAACCTAACCCTAACCCTGACCCTAACCCTAAACCTAATCCCGTACACTAACCCTAACCCTAAACCACATCCTAAACCTAACCCTATACCTAGACCTAAACCGTACCCTAACCCTAACCCGTACCCTAACACTAACCCTAAACCTATCCCGTACCATAACCCTAACACTCACCCTAACCCGTACACTAACCCTAACCCGTACCCTATCCTTAACCCGATGCCTAACCCTAACCCACACCCTAAACCTAACCCTAACC
Source organism: Urocyon cinereoargenteus (assembly GCA_032313775.1). Lineage (NCBI taxonomy): Eukaryota > Metazoa > Chordata > Mammalia > Carnivora > Canidae > Urocyon > Urocyon cinereoargenteus. The sequence continues at coordinate 59,432,122 of JAVLSZ010000017.1, forward strand.
CTAGACCTAAACCGTACCCTAAACCTATCCCGTAATCTAATCGTAACGCTAACCTGTACCCTAACTCTAACACTAACACTAACCCTAATCCTAACCCTATCCCGTATACTAATCCTAACCCTAAACCTAACCCGTAACCTAACCCTAACCCTAACCCTAAACCTAACCCTAACCCTGACCCTAACCCTAACCCTAATCCCGTACCCTAACCATCACCCTAACCCGTATCCTAAACCTAACCCTAACCCTAAACCTAACCCGTACCATAAACCTAACACTAACCCTAACCCGTACCCAAACCCTAACACATACACTAACCCTAACCCGATGCTTAATCCTAACTAAAACACTAAAACTAACACTAACCCTAGAACTAACCCGTACCCTAAACCTATCCCGTACCCTAACCCTAACGCTAACCTGTACCCTAACCCTAACACAAACACTAACCCTAATCCTAACCGTATTCCCGTACACTAACTCTAACCCTAACCATAACCCCTATCCTAACCCTAACCCGTACCATTACACGTGCCTTAACCCTAACCCTAACCCGTACCCTAACCCTAAACCTAACCTTAACCGTAACCCTAACCCGTACCCTAACCCTAAAACTAACCCGTACCCTAACCCCAACCCTAACCCTAACCCGTACCCTAACACTAACCCGTACCCTAACACTAACCCTTACCCTAACCCTAACCTAACCCGTACCCTAACCCTAAACGTAACCCTAACCCATATTCAAACCCTAACCCTAACACGTACCCTAAACCTAACCCTTACCCTAACCCTCACACTAAACCTAACCCTAACCCTAGACCTAAAACGTACACTAAACCTATCCCGTACCGTAAACTTAACGCTAAACCTTACTGTAAACCTAACACTAACCCTAACCCTAAACCTAACCCTAACCCTAACCCGTACACTAACACTAACCCAAACCCTAACCCTAACCCTAACCCTAAACGTACCGTAACCCTAACCATAACCTGCATCCTAAACCAAACCCTAACCCTAAACTTAACCCGTACCCGAACCCTAACCCATACCCTAACACTAACCCCTACACTAACCCTAACCCATACCATAACCCTAACGCTAACCCTAACCAGTACCCTAAACCTAACCCGTACCAAACCCTATCCCGAACCCTTACCCTAACACTAACCCATACCCTAGCTCTAACCCTAACCCTAACCCGCACCCTAAACCTAAACCTAACCCTAACCCTAACCGTAACACTTAACCATACCGTAACCCTAACCCATACCCTAACCCTAACCCTAACCTTAATCGTAACCCAGACATATACCCCAACACTAAAACTAACCTGTACCCTAAACCCAACCCTAACCCTAACCTGTACCATAACTGTATCCCAAACGCTAACCCTGACCCTAAAACTAACCCTAACCCGTACACTAATCCTAACCCTACCCCTAACCCTAACGCTAACACTCACCTAAACCTAACCCTAACCCATACACTAACACTAAACCGTAACTTAAACCTAACCTAACACTAAACTTAACCCATATGCTAACCCTATCCTGTACCCTAAACCTAACCCTAACCCGTAACCTAACCCTAACCCTAACCCTAACCTGTACCCTGGCGGTAAACCTAACCTGTACCCTAACACTAACCCAAACCAGTACTCTAACCCTAACCCTAACCCTAACCCGCACCCTAAACTTAACCCTAACCCTAACCGAAACCATAAACCTTAACCGTAACCTAACCCTAACCCATACCCTCACCATAACCCTAACTTTAACCATAACCCTAACCCATACCCTAACTCTAAAACTAACCCATACCCTAACCCCTACCCTAACCTTAATACGTACCCTAACACTAACCCTAACCCTAACCCTGACCCTAAACCTAACCCTAACCCTAACCCTTACACTAACCCTAACGCTAACCCTAACACGCACCCTAAACCTAACCCTAACGCGTACCCTAACCCTAAACCGTAACCTAAACCTAACCGTAACCCTAAACTTAACCCGTATGCTAACCCTATCCCGTACCCTAAACCTAACCCTAAACAATATCCTAACCCTAAACGTAACCCTAAGCCTAACCCGTACATTAAACCTAACACTAACCCTAACCATTCTCTAACCCTAACACTAACCCTCACCTTAACCCTAACCCGTACTGTAACCCTATACCATAACATAACCCTAAAACTAACCTGTACCCTAAACCTAACCCATACCCTAAACCTAACCAGTACCCTAACCCTAACCCTAACCCTAACCCGTACCCTAAACCTAACCTTACCCTAACCCGTACCCTAACCCTAACACTAAACCTAACCCTGACCCTAACCCTAACCCGTACCCTAACCCTAATCCGTACCCTAACCCTAAACCTAAACCTAACCCTTACCCGTACAGTAAACCTAACCCGTACCCTAACCCTAACCCTACACCTAAACCTAACCCTAACCCTGACCCTAAACCAAACTGTAATCCGTACCCTAAACCTAAACCGTACCCTAACCTAACCCTAAACCTAACCCGTACCCTAACCCTAAACGTAACGCTAACCCGTACCCAAACCCTATCCCTAACACGTACCCTAACCCTAACCCTAACCCTAAACCGCACCCTAAACCTAATCCTAACGCGTACCCTAACCCTAAATCGTAACCTAAACCTAACCGTAACCCTAAACATAACCCGTATGCTAAACCTCACCCGTACCCTAAACCTAACCCTAACCCATATCCTAACCCTAAACCTAACCCTAAGCCTAACCCGTACATTAACCCTAACCCTAACCCTAACCATACTCTAACCCTAACACTAACCCTCACCTTAACCCTAACCCGTACTGTAACCCTAAAACGTACAATAACCCTAAAACTAACCCGTACCCTAAACCTAACCCGTAGCCTAAACCTAACCCGTACCCTAACCCTAACTCTAACCCTAACCCTAACCCTAACCCGTACCCTAAATCTAACCCTAACCCTAACCCGTACCCTAACCCTAACCCTAACCCTAAACCTAACCCTACCTCTAACCCGTACCCTAAGCCTAACCCTAAACCTAACCCTAAACCTAAACTTACCCCATACGCTAACCCAATCCCGTACCCTAAAACTAACCCTAACCCGTATCCTAACTCTAATCCTAACCCTAAGCCTAAACCGTACATTAACACCAACCCTAACACTAACACGAACACTAATCCTAACCAGTACTCTAACCCTAAACCTAAACCTAACCCTAACCCGTACCCTAACCCTAACCCTAAACCTAACCTTAACCCTAACCATAACACTAACCCTAACCCGTACTCTAACCCTAACCCTAACCCTAAAACTAACCCTAACCTGTAACCTAACCCTGACCCTAACCCTGACCCTAACCCTAACCCGTACCCTAAGACTAACCCATACCCTAACCCTTACCCCAATCCTAACCCTAACCCTAACCCGAACCCTAAACCTAACCATAACCCTAAACTTAACCCGTACGCTAACCATATCCCGTACGCTACACCTAAACCTAACCCGTATCCTAACCCTAAAGCTAACCCTAAGCCTAAACCGTACATTAATCCCAAACCTAACCCTAACACTAACCCTAAACCGTACTCTAACCCTAACCCTAACCCTAACCCTAACCCGTACACTAACCCTAACCCTAACCCTAACCCTAACACTAATCGTACCCCGTACTCTAATTCTAAACCTAACCCTAACCCTAACCCTAACCCGTACCCTAACCCTAAACATAACCCTAACCCTAACACTAACTGTACTCTAACCCTAAACCTAACCCTCACCCTAACCCTAAACCGTACTGTAACCTTAACCCATACCATAAACCTAAACCTAACCCGTACCCTAACCCTAACCCTAACTCGTACCCTAACCCTAACCCTAACCCTGACCCTAACCCTAACCCTAACCCGTACCCTAAACCTAACCCGTACTTTAAACCTAACCCTATCCCTACCCGTACCATAAACCTAACCCTAACCCTGACTCATACCCTAAACCTAACCCGTACTTTAAACCTAACCCTATCCCTACCCGTACCATAAACCTAACCCTAACCCTAACTCGTACCCTAAACCTACCCTAAACCTGACCATAAACCTAAACCTAACCCATACCCTAAGCCTAACCCATACCTAACCCTAACCCTAAACCTAACCCTAACCCTAGACCGTACCCTAAACGTAACCTTAACCCTCTACCTAACCCATACCCAAACCTATCCCGTAACCTAACCCTAACCCTAACCCGCAACCAAACTCTAACAGTAACCTTAACCCATACCCTAGCGCTAACCCTAACCCTAAACCTAACCCTACCCCTAACCCTGACACTGTCCCTAACCCTAACCCATACCCTAAAACTAACCTGTACCCTAACCCTAAACCTAACCCTAACCCGTACACTAAACCTAAACCTAACCCGTACCCTAACCCTAAACCTAACCCTAAACCTGAACCTAACCCTAACCCTAAAACGTACCCTACGCCTAACCCATACCCTAACCCTAACCCAAATGCTAACCCTATCCGTACTCTAACCCTAACCCCAACCCTACCCCGTACTCTAACCCTAACTCTAACTCTAACCCTAACCCGTACCCTAACCATAAACCTAACCCTAACACTAATCCTACCCCGTACTCTAACACTAACACTAACCCGTACCATAAACCTAACCTTAACCCTAACTTGTACCCTAACCATAAACCTAACCCTGGCCCTAAACCAAACCTTAACGCGTACCCTAAACCTAACCCATAGCGTAACCCTAAACCTAAACCTAACCCTAATCCTATCCCGTACCCTAAACCTAAACCTAACCCTTGTCCTAACCGGTACCCAAACCTATCCTGTACCCTAACCCTAAACCTAACCCGTACCCAAACCTAAGAGTAACCTTAACCCATACCCTAGCGCTAACCCTAACCCTAACCCTAAGCCTAACCCGCACCCTAAACCTAAACCTATCCGTAACCCTAACCATAACCCTTACCCGTACCCTAACCCTAACCCATACCCTAACACTAACCCTAACCTTAACCGTAACCCTAACCCATACCCTAACCCTAAAACTAACCTGTACCGTAACCCCAACCCTAACCCTAACCCGTACCATAACCCTATCCCTAATCCTAACCGTGACCCTAAACCGAACCCTAACCCGTACCCTAACCCTAACCCTCACCTAAACCAAAACCTAACCCGTACCCTAACCCTAACCCGTAACCTAAACCTAAACCTAAACCTAAACTTATCCCGTACACTAACCCTATCCTGTAAACTAAACCTAACCCTAACCTGTACCCTAACCCTAACCCTAACCCTATCCGTACACTAACCCTAACCCTAACCCTAACACTAACCCTAACCCATACTATAACCCTAACCCTAACCCTAAAGCTAACCCTAACCCGTACTCTAACCCTAAACCGTAACCTAACACTAACCCTTACTCTAACCATAAATGTAACCCATACCCTACCCCTAAACGTAACACTAACCCGAACCGAAACCCTAAACCTAACACGTACCCTAACCCTAACCCTAACCCGCACACTTAAACTAACCCTAACCCTAGACCTAACACGTACACTAAACCTATCCTGTACCGTAATCTTAACCCTACCCCGTACCGTAACCCTAACAATAACCCTACCCCGTACTCTAACACTAACCCTTACCCTAACCCGTACTCTAACCCTGACCCTAACCCTAAACCTAACACTAACCCTAACCCGTACTCTAACCTTAACCCTAAACCTAACCGTATTCTAACACTAACCCTAACCCTCAACCTTACCCTAACCCGTATTGTAACCCTAACCCGTACCATAACCCTATCCCTAACCCGTACCCTAACCCTAACCCTAATTCGTACCCTAACCCTAATCCTAACCCTGACCCTAATCCTAAACCTAACCCGTACCCTAAACCTAACCTGTACCCTAAACCTAAACCTAACCCTAACCCGTTCCCTAACCTAACCCTAACACGTACACTAACCCTAACCCTAACCCTACCACTGACCCTAACCCTAACCCTAACCCGTACCCTAAACCTAACCTATACCCTAACCCCAAACTAACCCTAACCTGTACCCTAAACCTAACTCTAACCCGTACCCTAACCCTAATCCTAACCCGAAACCTAAGCCTATCCCACACCGTAACCTATCCCTAATCCTAACCCTAACCCTAATCCGTACCTAATCCTAACCCTAACCCTTGACCTAACCCGTACCCAACCCTATCCCGTAACCTAAACTTAACCCTAACCCGTACCCAAACCCTAACAGTAACCCTAACCCACACCGTAGCGCTAACCCTAACCCTAACCCTAACCCTAAACCTGACCCTAACCCTAACTCTAAACCGTACCCTAAGCCTAACCGATACACTAACCCTAACCATAACCCTAACCCAAACACCAACCCTACCGCATACTCTAAACCTAACCCTAACCCTAACCCGTACCCTAACCCTAACCCTAACCCTAAACCTAACACCAACCCTATCCCGTACTCTAACCCTAACCCTAACCCTAACCCTAACTGTACTCTAACCCTAACCCTAAACCTCACCATAACCCTAACCCGTACTGTAACCCAAACCCGTACCATAACCCTAAACCTAACCCTTACCCTAACCCTAACCCTAATTTGTACCCTAACCCTAACCCTAACCCTGACCCTAACCATAACCCTAACCCATACCCTAAACCTAACCTGTACCCTAACCCTAAACCTAACCCGAACTGTACCCTAAACCTAACCCTAACCCGTACCCTAACCCTAACCCTAACTCTAACACTGACCCTAACCCTAACCCGTACCCTAAGCCTAACCCATACCCTAACCCTTACCCTAATCCTAACCCCAATCCTAACCCGTACCCTAAACCTAACCCTAACCCTTGACCTAACACGTACCCAACCCTATTCCGTTACCATCCCTAACCCTAAACCGTACACAAAACCTACCAGTAACTCTAACCCATACCCAAGCACTAACCCTAACCCTAACCCTAACCAGCCCCCTAAACCTAAACCTAACCCTAACCCTAACCATAACACTTAACCATACCCTAACCCTAACCCATACCCTAAAACAAACCCTAAACTTAACCGTAACCCTGACCCATACCCTAACCCTAAAATTAACCCGTACCCTAACCCCAACCCTAACCCTAACCCGTAACCTAAACCTAACCCTAACCCTAAACCTAACCCACACCTAAACCTAACCCTAACCTGTAACCTAAACCCAACCCTAACACTAAACTTAACCCGTACGCCTACCCTATCCCGTACCCTAAAACTAACCCTAACCCGTAAACTAACCCTAAACCTAACTCTAAGCCTAACCTGTACATTAACCCTAACCCTAACCCTAAGACTAACCCTACACCGTACTCTAACCCTAACCCTAACTCTAACCCTCTCCCGTACCCTAACCTTTACCCGTATCCTAACACTAACCCTAACACTAAACCTAACCCGTACTCTAACCCTAACCCTAACCCGTACCCTAAACAACACCCTAACACTAACTCTTACCCTAACACTAACCCTAACCCTGACCCTAACCCTAACCCTAACCCGTACCTTAAACCTAAACCATACCCTAAACCTAACCCTAAACCTAACCCTAACCCTATCCCGTACCCAAAATCTAAACCTAACCCTTGTCCTAACCCGACCCAACCCTATACCGTAACCTAACCCGAACCCTAACGGGTACCCAAACCCTAAGAGTAACCCTAAACCATACCCTAGCGCTAACCCTAACCCTAACACTAAGCCTAACCTGCACCCTAAACCTAAACGTACCCGAAACCCTAAACATAACCCTTACCCGTAGCCTAAATCTAACCCATACCTAACACTAACCCTAACATTAACCCTAACCCTAACCCATACCATAACCCTATCCCTAATCCTAACCCGTACCAAAAACCTAACCATAACACGTACCCTAACCCTAACCCTTACCCTAACCCGTACCCAAACGGTAAACCTAACCCGTACCCTAACACTAACCCAAACCCGAACTGTAACCCTAACCCTAACCATAACCATAACCCGCACCATAAACTTAACCCTAACCCTAATCCAAACCATAACCCTTAACCGTAACCTAAACCTAACCCATAACGTAAACCTAAACCTAACCTTAACCGTAACCCTAACCCATACCCTAACCCTAAAACTAACCCGTACCCTAAACCCAACCCTAACCCTAACCCGTACCCTAACACTAACCCTAACCCTAACCCTGACCCTAAACCTAACCCTAACCCTTACACTAATCCTAACCCTAAACCTACCCTGCACCCAAAACCTAACCCTAACCCGTACCCTAACCCTAACCCGTAACCTAAACCTAACCAAAACCCTAAACTTAATCCGTACGCTAACCCTATCCCGTACCCTACACCTAACCCTAACCCGTATCCTAACCCTAAAGCTAACCCTAAGCCTAAACCGTACATTAATCCCATACCTAACCCTAACACAAATCCTACCCCGTACTCTAACCCTAAACCTAACCCTAACCCTAAACCTAACCCGTACCCTAACCCTAACCCTAACCTAACCCTAACACTAACTGTACTCTAACCCTAACACTAACCCTCACCCTAACCCTAACCCGTACTGTAACCCTAACCCATACCATAACCCTAAACCTAACCCATACCCTAACCCTAAACGTAACCCTAGCCATACCCAAACCCTAACCCGAACCTTAACCCTAACCCTAACCCGTACCCTAACCCTACTGGTAGCCTAATCCTAACTCTAACCCTAACCCCTAAACCTAAGCCTAACCCTAACCCTTACCCAAACCCGTACCCAAACGGTAAACCTAACCCGTACCCTAACACTAACCCAAAACCGTACTCTAACCCTAACCATAACCCTAACCCTAACCTTAACCATAACCCTAATCCGTACCCAAACCCTAAAAATAACCCATACCCTAACCCCAAACCTAACGCTAACCCGTACCCTAACACTAACCCTAACCCTAACCCTGACCCTAAACCTAACCCTAACCCTTACCCTAACCCTAAACCTAAACCAACCCACACCCTAAACCTAACCCTAACCCGTACCCTAAACATAACCGTAACCTAAACCGAACCCTAACCCTAAACTTAACCCGTTCCCTAACCCTATCCCATACCCTAAACCTAACCCTAACCCGTACCCTAAACCTACACCGTAACCTAAAACGAACCCTAACCCTAAACTTGACACATTCGCTAACCCTATCCCGTACCCTAAACCTAACCGTAACCCATATCCAAACCCTAACCTAATCCTAAGCCTAACCCGTACATTTACCCTTACCCTAACCCTAACACTAACCCTACCCCGTACTCTAACCCTAACCCTAACCCTAACCCTAACCCTAACCCGTACCCTTAACCTATCCCTAACCCTAACTCGTACCCTAACCCTAACCCTAAACCTGACCCTTACCCTAACCCTAACCCGTACCCTAAGACTAACCCATACCCTACCCTAACCATAAACCTAACCCTAACCCTAACCCTAACCCGTACCCTAAACCTAACCCTAACCCTTGACCTAACCCGTACCCAACCTTATCCCGTACCCTAACCCTAACCCGTACCCAAACCCTAACAGTAACACTAACCCATACCCTAGCGCTAACTCTAACCCTAACCCTAAACCTAAACCGTACCCTAACCTTAACCCTAACCCTAACACTAACACTAACCCTAATCCTAACCTTATCCCGTACACTAACCCTAACCCTAAACCGTACCGATACCATAACCCTAACCCTAACTCTAAACCTAACACTAAACCTAACCCGTACTCTAACCCTAACCCAAACCGTAACCCTAACCCGTACCCTAACGCGTAACCTAAACCTAAACCTAACCTGTACGCTAACACGTACCAAAACCCTAACCCTAATCCTAACCCTAACCCTAACCTAACCCATACCCTACTCCTCACCCTAACCCATACCCTAACCCTAACACATACCCTAACCCTAACCCTTTCCCTAACCCCTAACCCTAACCCAAACCGTACCCTAAACCTAACTCGTACCCTAACCCTAACCCCTACCCTAAACCCTAAACCTAACCCTAACCCGTACCCTAACCATAGCCCTAACCCATACCTAGCGCTAACCCTAACCCTAACCCTACGTCTAACCTGCAATCTAAACCTAAACCTAACCCTAACCCTAACCATAACCCTTACCCGTACCCTAACCCTAACCCATGCCCTAACACTAACCTTAACATTAACCGGAACCCTAACCCGTACCCTAACCCTAAAACTAACCCGTACCCTAAACCAAACCCTAACCCTAGACCGTACCATAACCCTATCCCTAACCATAACCCTGACCCAAACCTAACCCTAACTCGTATCCTAACCCTAAAACGCACCTAAACCTAAACCTAACCCATACCCTAACCCTAACCCGTAACCTAAACAAAACCCTAACCCTAAACTTAACCCGTACACTAAACCTATCCCGTACCCTAAACCTAACCCTAACCCGTTCCCTAACCCTAACCCTAACCCTAACCCTATCCGTACACTAACCCTAACCCTAACCCTAACACTAACCCTAACCCGTACTGTAACTCTAACCCTAACCCTAAAACTAACCCTAACCCATAATCTACCCCTAACCCATCCCCTAACACTAACCTTTACCCTAACCCTAAACCTAACCCGTACCCTAACCCTAAACGTAACCCTAACCCGTTCCCAAACCCTAACCCTAACACGTACCCTATCCCTAACCGTAACCCTAACCCTAACCCGCACACTAAACTAACCCTAACCCTAGAACTACCACGTACACTAACCCTATCCTGTACCCTAACTTTAAACCTAACCCGTACCGTAACCCTAACACTAACCCAACCCTAACCCTAACCCTAACCCTAAGCAGAACACCAACCCTAATCCGAACCCTAACCCTAACCCTAACCCATACCCAACACCTACCCATAGCCTAACCGTAACTCTAACCCTAACCCTTAACCCTAACCCTAACCCTAACCTTTACCCTAACCTGTACCCAAACAGTAAACCTAACCCATACCCTAACACTAACCCAAACACGTAGTCTAACCCTAACCCACACCTTAACCCTAACCCTAACCTTAACCATAACGCTAACCTGTATCCTAACCCTAAAACTAACCCGTACCCTGAACCCAACCCTAAACCTAACCCGTACCATAACACTAACCCTAACCCTAACCCTGACCCTAAACCTAACCTTATCACTTACACTAACCCTAACCCTAACCCGCGCCCTAAACCTACCCTAACCCGTACCCTAACCCTAACCCGTAACCTAAACTTAACCCTAACCCAAACTTAACCCGTATGCTAACCCTATCCCGTACCCTAAAACTAACTCTAACCCGTATCCTAACCCTAAACCTAACCCTAAGCCTAACCCGTACATTAACCCTAACCCTAACCCTAACACTAACCCTACCCCGTACTCCTACCCTAACCCTAACCCTAACTCTAACCCGTACCCTAACCCTAACCCTAACACTAACACTAACCATAACCTGTACTCTAACCCTAACCCTAACCCTAACCCTAACCGTACTCTAACCCTTACTCTAACGCTCACCCTAACCCTAACCCGTACTGTAACCCTAACCCATACCAACAACCTATCCCTAACCCGTACCCTAAACTTAACCCTAAACCTTACCCTAACGCTAACCCTAACCCTAACACTGACGTTAAACCTAACCCTAACTCGTACCCTAAGCCTAACCCATACCCTAAACCAAACCCTAACCCTAAACCGTACCCTAAACCTACCCTAACCCTTGACCTAACCCGTACCCAACAATATCCCATAACCTAACCCTCACCCTAACCTGTACCCAAACCCTAACAGTAACCCTAAGCCATTCCCTAGTGCTAACCCTAACACTAAACCTAACCCTAACCCTAACCCGCACCCTAAACCTAAAGCTAACCCTAACCCTAACCTTAACCCTTACCCATACCCTAAACCTAACCCATACCCTCACCCTAACCCTAACCTTAACCGTAACTCTCACCCGCACCCTAATCCTAAAACTAACCCGTACTCTAACCCCAACCCTAATCCTAACCCGTACCATAACCCTATCACTAACTCTAACCCTGACCCTAAACCTAACCCTAACCCGTACCCTAAACCTAACCCTAACCCGTAACCTAAACCTAACCCTAACCCGTAACCTAAATCTAACCCTAAACCTAAACTTACCCGTATGCTAACCCTATCCCGTACCATAAACCTAACCCTAACCCGTACCCTAACCCTAACCCTAAACCCTATCCGTACACTAACCCTAACACTAACCCTAACACTAACACTAACCCTAACCCGTACTCTAACCCTAACCCTAACCCTAAACCTAACCCTAACCCGTACTCTAACACTAACCCTAACCATAACCCTAACACTAACCCTAACCCGTACTCTAACCCTAACCCTAACCCTAACCAGCACCCTAAAATTAACCCTAACCCTAACCCAAATCATAACCCTTAACCGTAACCTAACCCTAACCCATACCCTAAACCTAACCCTAACCTTAACCGTAAACCTAACCCTTACCCTAACCCTAACACTAACCCGTACCCTAACCCCAACCCTAACCCTAACCTGTACCCTAACACTAACCATAACCCTAACCTTGACCCTAAACCTGACCCTAACCCTTTCACTAATCCTAACCCTAACCCTAACCCGCACCCTAACCCTGACCCTAACCCGTACCATAACCCTATCTGTAACCTAAACCTAACCCTAACCCTAAACTTAACCCGTACACTAACCCTATCCCATACCCTAAACCTAACCCTAACCCGTATCCTAACCCTAAACCTAACCCTAAGCCTAACCCGTACATTAAACCTACTCCTAACCCTAACGCTAACCCTACCCTGTACTCTAACCCTAACCCTAAAACTAACCCTAACCCGTACCCTAACCCTAACCATAATCCTAACCCTAACACTAACCCTACCCCATACTCTAATCCTAACCCTAACCCTATCCGCACACTAACCCTAACCCTAACACTAACACTAAACCTAACCCGTACTCTAACCCTAACACTAACCCTAAACCTAACCCTAACCCGTACCCTACACTAACCCTTACCCTAACCCTAAACCTAACCCGTACCCAAACCATAACCCTAAAACGTACTCTAAACCTAACGCTAACCCTAAACCTAACCCGAAACCGCACACTAAACCTAACCCTAACCCTAGACTAACATAAACACTAACCCTATCCCGTACCGTAACCTTAACCCTAACCCGTACCGGTACCCTAACACTAAACGTAATCCTAACCCTAACCCTAACCCTAACCCTAACTCTAACCCGTACACTAACCCTAACCCGAACCCTAACCCTAACCCTAAACCGTACCCTAACCCTACCCGTAGCCTAACCTAACACTAAGCCTAACCCCTAACCCTAACCCTAACCCTAACCCCCGCCTAAACCTAAACCTAACCCTAAACCTATCCCTAACCCGCACCTAAACCTAACCCTAACTCGTACCCTAACACAAACCCGTAACCTAAACCTAACCCTAACCCTAAACTTAACCCTTACGCTAACCCTATCCCGTACCCTAAACCTAACGCTAACCCATACCCTAACCCTATCCGTACACTAACCCTAACCCTAACCATAAACCTAACCCTAACCCGTACTCTAACCCTCACCCTTACCCTAACACTAACCCTAACCCTAACACTAACACTAACCCGTACTCTAACCCTAAACCTAACCATAATTCTAACCCTAATGCGTACTATAACCCTAACCCGTACCCTAACCCTAACCCTAGCACTAACCCTACCCCGTAAACTAACCCTAAACCTAACCTTAATTCTAACCCTAACCCGTACTATAACCGTAACCCTAACCCTAACCCTAACCCTAACCCTAACCCTAACCCGTACAGTAACCCTAACCCGTACCCTAACCCTAAACCTAACCCTAAACCTAATCCTAATCCTGACCTAACCCTAACCATACACTCTACCCTAACCCTAAACCGTACCCTAAACCTAATCCTAAACCTAACCCATACCTTAACCCTAAACTTAACCCTAACCCGTACCCAAACCCTAACCCTAACACGTAACCTAACCCTAACACTAACTCTAACCTGCACACTAAACCTAACCCTAACCCTAGACCTAACACTTACACTAACCCAATCCCATACCCTAACCTTAACTCTAACCCGTACCGTAACCCTAACACTAACCCTAACCCTAACCCTAACCTTAAACCTAACCCTTACACTAACCCTAACCCGACCCTAACCCTGACCCTGAACCGTAATCTAACCCTACCTTTAGCCTAACCCTAACTCTAACCCTAACCCCTAACCCTAAACCTTACTCTAACCCGTACCCAAACGGTAAACCTAACCCGTAACTTAACACTCCCCCAAACCCGTACTATAATCCTAACCCTAACCCTAACCCATACCTTAACCCTTCCCGTAGCCTAACCCTAACTTTAACCCTAACCTCTAACCCTAACCCTAACCCTAACCCTTACCCTAACCTGTACCCAAACGGTAAATCTAACACGTACCCTAACACTAACCCAAACCTGTACTCTAACCCTAACCCTAACCCTTACCCTAACCCTAACCCTAACCCGCACCCTAAACTTAACCCTAACCCTAACCCAAACCATAACCCTTAACCATAACCTAAACCAAACTCATACCCTAAACCTAACCCTAACCTTAACCGTAACACTAACCCGTACCCTAACCCTAAAACAAGCCCGTACCCTAACTCCAATCCTAACCTTAAGGCGTACACTAACATTAACCCTAACCCTAACCCTGACTCTAAACCTAACACTAACCCTTACACTAATCCTAACCCTAACCCTAACCCGCACCCTAAACCTAACCCTAACCCGTACCCTAACCCTAACCCGTAACCTAAACCTAACCCTAACCCTAAACTTAACCCGTACGCTAACCCTATCCCATACCCTAAACCTAACCCTAACCCTTATCCTACCCCTAAACCTAACCCTAAGCCTAACCCGTTCATTAACACTAACCCTAACCCTAACACTAACCCACCCCATACTCTAACACTAAACCTAACCCAAACCCTAACCCGTACCCTAAACCTAACCATAACCCTAACCCTAACACTAACGATAACCCATACTTAACCCTGACCCTAACCCTAACCCTAACTTTAACCGTAACCCTAACCCGTACACAAAGCCTAAAACTAGCCTGTACCCTAACGACAACCATAGCACTAACTCGTACCGTAACCCTATCGCTAACCCTAAACCTGACCCTAAACCTAACCCTAACCCGTACCCTAACCCTAACCCTCACCCGCACCCTAAACCTAACCCTAACCCGTACCTTAACACTAATCCGTAACCTAAACCTAACCCTAACCCTAAACTTAACCCGTACACTAACCATATCCCGTACCCTAAACCTAACCCTAACCCGTACCATAACCCTAACCCTAACCCTAACCCTAAACGTACACTAACCCTAACGTTAACCCAAACACTAACACTAATCCTATCCCGTACTCTAAACCTAACCCTAAACCTAATCCTAACCCTAACCCGTACTCTAACCTTAACCCTAACCCTAACACTACCCATAACCCTAACACTAACCCTAACCAGTACTCTAACCCTAAACGTAACGCTAACACTAACCCTAACCCCCTACTATAATCCTAACCCTAAACCTAACCATTACCCTAAGCCTAACTCGTACCGTAACCCTAAACTGTACCCAACCCTAACCTTAACCCTAAACCTAACCCTACTCCTGACCCTAACCCTAACCCTAATCCTATACCTTAACCTTAACTCTAACCCCCATCCTAAACCTAACCCTAAGCCTAGACTTAACGCTTAGCCTAACCCTAACCCGTACCCTAACACTAAACCTAACCCTAACCCGTAACCTAACACTAAACGTAACACGCACCCTAACACGTACCCTAACCCTAACCCGTCCCCTAACCCTAATCCTAACCCTAACACTAACCCTAACCCTCCACTATAACCCTAACCCTAAACCTAACCCTAACCCTAACCCTAACTCGTACTGTTAAATTTACCCGTACCCTAACCGTAACCCTAAACCTAAACTTAACCGTAACCTTAACCCTAACCCTAACCCTAACACGTACCCTAACCCTAACGAGTACCCTAATCCTGACCCTAACCATAACCCGTACCCTAACCCTAAACTGTACCCAAACCCTTACCCTAACACGTACCCTATCCCTAACCCTAACCCGCACACGAAACCTATCCATAACCCGCACACTAAACCTATCCCTAACCCTAGACCTAACATGTACACTAACCCTTCCCGAACCCTAACCTTAACCCTAACCCGTACCGTAACCCTAACACTAACCCTAACCCTAACCCTAAACCTAACCCTAACGCGTACACTAACCCTCACCCGAATGCTAACCCTAACCCTAATCTGTACCCTAACCCTACCCGTAGCCTAACCCTAACTCTAACCCTAATGCCTAACCCTAACCCTATCCCTAACCCTTACCCTAACCCGTACCTAAACGGTAAACCTAACCCGTACCCTAACACTAACCCAAACCCGTACTCTAACCCTAACCCTAAAACTAACCCTAATCCTAACCCGCACCCAAAACTTAACCCTAACCCTAACCCAAACTATAACCCTTAACCGTAACTTAACCCTAACCCATAACCTCATCCTAAACCTAACCTTAACCATAACCCTAACCCATACCATAACCCTAAAACTAACCCGTACCCTAACCCCAACTCTAACCATAACCTGTACACTAACACTAATCCTAAATTAAACCTGACCCTAAACCTAAACCTAACCCTTACACTAACCCTAACCCTAACCCGCACCCTAAACCTAAACCAAACCCGTACCCTAACCCTAGCCTGTAACGTAAAGCTAACCCTAACCCTAAACTTAACCCGTACATTAACCCTATCCCGTACCCTAAACATAACCTTAACCCATATCCTAACCCTAACCTAACCCTAAGCTAACCCGTACATTAACCCTAACCCTACCCCTAACACTAACCATTCCCCGTACTCTAACCCTAACCCGTACCCTAACACTAACCCTTACCCTAACCCTAAACCTAACCCGTACCCTAAACCTAAACGTAACCCTTGACCTAACCCGTACCCAAACCTAATTCGTAACATAACCCTAAACGTAACCCGTACCCAAACCCTAACAGTAACCCTAACCATACCCTAGCGCTAACCCAAACCCTAACCCTAAGCCTAACCAGCACCCTAAACCTAAACCTAACGGTAACACTAACCATAACCCTTACCCTTACCCTAAACCTAACCCATAACCTAACACTAACTCTAACATTAACCATAACCCTAACCCGTACCATAACCCAAAAAATAACCCGTACCGTAACCCCAACGCTAACCCTAACCCTAAACCTAACCCTAAGCCTAAACCTTACCCTAACCCGTACCCAAACGGTAAACCTAACCCGTAACCTAACACTAACACAAACCCGTACTCTAACCCTAACCCTAAACATAACCATAACCCACCCCCTAAACTTAAATCTAACCCTAACCCAAACCATAACCCTTAACCGTAACCTAACCCTAACCCATACCCTAATGCTAACCCTAAACTTAACCATAACCCTAACCCATACCCTAACCCCAAAACTAACCCGTACCCTAACCACAACCCTAACCCTAACCCATAGCCTAACACTAACCCTAATGCTAACCCTAACTCTAACCCTAACCCGTACTCTAACCCTAACCCATAACCTAAGACTAACCCTAACCCTAACACTAACCCTAACCCGTAATCTAAACCAAAACCTAACCCTAATTCTAACCCTACCCCGTATTCTAACCCTAACCCTAAACCTAACCCGTACCCTAACCCTAACCTTAACCCTAACCATAACACTAATGCTAACCAGTGCTCTAAACCTAACCCTAACCCTCACCCTAACTCTAAACCGTACTGTAACGCTAACCCATACCATAACCCTAACCCTAACCCGTACCCTAACCCTAAACCTAACTCGTTACCTAACCCTAACCATAACACTGACCCTAACCCTAACCCTAACCCGTACCCTAAACCTAATCCGTACCCTAACCCTAACCCTAACCCGTACCCTAAATCTAACCCTAAAGCTAACTCGTACCCTAAACCTAACCCTAACCCTGACCCTAACCCTAACACTAACCTGTACCCTAAGCTTAACCCATACCCCAAACCTAACCCTAATCCCAACCCTAACACTTACCCTAACCCTAACCCTTACACTAATCTAACCCTAACCCTAACCTGCACCCTAAACCTAACCCTAACCCGTACCCTAAACCTAACCGTAACCTAAAACTAACCTAACCCTAAACTTAACCCGTACGCTAACCCTATCCCGTACACTAAACCTAACCCTAACCCGTATCCTAACCCTAAACCTAACCCTAAGCCTAACCCGTACATTAACCCTAACCCTAAACCTAACACTAACCCTACCCCGTACTCTAACCCAAACCCTAACCCTAACCTAACCCGTATCCTAACCCTAACCCTTTCCCTAACCCTAACACTAACCCTAACCCGTACTCTAACCCTAACCCTAACCCTAACCCTAACCGTACTCTAACCTAACCTAACCCTCACCCTAACACTAACCTGTACTGTAACCCTAACCCGTAACATAACCCTAACTCTAACCCTAACCCCTAAACCTAACCTAACCCTAACCCTTATCCTAACCCGTACTCAAAAGGTAAACCTAACCCGTACCCTAACACTAACCCAAACCCGTACTCTAACCCTCACCCTAACCCTAACCCTAACCCTAAACCGCACCCTAAACTTAACCCGAACCCTACCCTAACCATAAACCTTAACCGTACCTTACACCAACCCTAGCTCGTACCCTAAAACTAACGCTTACCCTAACCCTAACCCGTACCCTAAACCTAACCCTAACCCTAACTCGTACCCTAACCCTAACCCCAACCCTGACCATAACCCTAACCGTACCTAAACACTAAGAGTAACCTAACCCATACCCTAGCGCTAACCGTAAACCTAACCCTAAGCTTAACCTGCACCCTAAACCTAAACCTAACCCTAACCCTAACCATAACACTTACCGTTCCCTAACCCTAACCCATACCCTAACCCTAACCTGCACATAAACCGTACCCTAACCCGTACCATAACCCTAACTCGTAACCTAAACCTAAACCTAACCCTAAACTTATCCCGTACACTAACCCTATCCCATACCCGAAACCTAACCCTAACCTGTACACTAAACCTAACCCTAACCCTAACCCTATCCGTACACTAACCTTAACACTAACCCTAACACTAACCCTATCCAATACTCTAACCCTAACCCTACCCTAACTTTAACACTAACCATAACTTGTACTCTAACCCTAACCCTAACCCTAAACGTAACCCTAACCCGTACTCTACCCTAAACCGTACCCTAACACTAAACCTAACCCTAACACTATACCTAACCCGTACCCTAACCCTAAACATAACCCTAACCCGTACCCAAACACTAAACCTAACACGTACCCTAACCCTAACCAGCACACTAAAACTAACCCTAATCCTAGACCTAACACGTACACTAATCCTATCATGTACTGTAACCTTAACCCTAACCCGTACCGTATCCCTAACACTAACCCTAACCCTAACCCTAACCCTAAGCCTAACCCGCACCCTAAACCTAAACCTAACCCTAACCCTAAACATAACCCTTACCAGTCCCCTAAGCCTAACCAATACCCTAACACTAACCCTAACATTGACCGAAACCCTAAACCGTAACCTAACCCTAAAACTATCCCGTACCCTAACCCCAACCCTAACCCTAACCCGTACCATAACCCTATCCCTAACATTAACCCTCACCCTAAACCTAACCCTAAACCGTACCCTAACCCTAACCCGCAACTAAACCTAACCCTAACCCGTACCCTAACCCTAACACGTAACCTAAACCTAACACTAACCCTAAACTTAACCTGTACACTAACCCTATCCCATACCCAAAACGTAACCCTAACACATACCCTAACCCTAACCCTAGCCCTATCCGTACACTAACCCTAACCCTAACCCTAACACTAATCCTAACCCGTCCCCTAAACCTAACCCTAACCCTCAACCAAACCCTAACCCGTACTCTAACCCTAACCCGCATCTAACACTAACCCTTACACTAACCCTAAACCTAACCCGTACCCTAACCCTAAACGTAACCCTAACCGGGACCCAACCACTAAACCTAACACGCACACTAAACCTAACCCTGTCCCTAAACCTAAACCAAACCCGCACACTAAACCTAACCCTAACCCTAGACCTAACACGTACACTAACCCTATCCCGTAACCTAACCTTAACCCTAACCCGTACCGTAACCCTAACACTAACCCTAACCCTAACCCTAACCCTAAGCCGTACACTAACCCTAACCCGAACCCTAAACTTAACCCTAACCCGTACCCTAACCATAACCATAGCCTAACCCTAACTCTAACCCTATCCCTTAACCCTATCCCTAACCCTTACCCTAAGCCGTACCCAAACGGTAAACCTAACCCATAGCCTAACACTAACCCAAACCCATACTCTAACCCTAACCCTACCCTAAACCTAACCAGCACCCTAAACTTTACACTAACCCTAACCCAAACCATAACCCTTAACCGTAACCTAACCCTAACCCATACCTTAACCCTAACCCTAACCTTAACCATAACGCTAACCCGTATCCTAACCCAAAAACTAACCCGTACCCTGAACCCAACCCTAACCCTAACTCGTACCCTAACACTAACCCTAACCCTAACACAGACCCTAAACCTAACCTTATCACTTACACTAAACCTAACCCTAAACATAACCCGCGCCCTAAACCTAACCCTAACCCGTACCCTAACCCTAACCCGTAACCTAAACCTAACCCTAACCCAAACTTAACCCGTACGCTAACCCTATCCCGTACCCTAAACCTAACCCTAACCCGTATCCTAACCCTAAACCTAACCCTAAGCCTAACCCGTACATTAACTCTAACCCTAACCCTAACACTAACCCTACCCCGTACTCTAACCCTAACCCTAACCCTAACCCGTACCCTAACCCTAAACATAACCCTAACCCTAACCCTAACACTAACCCTAACCTGTACTCTAACCTTTACCCTAACCGTACTCTAAACCTAACCTTAACCCTCACCCTAAACTTAACCCGTACTGTAACCCTAACCCGTACCAATACCCTAACCCTAACCCGAACCCTAACGCTAACCCTAACTCGTACCCTAACCCTAACCCTGACCCTAAACTTAACCCTAACCCGTACCCTAAACATAACCCGTACTCTAACCGTAACCCTAACCCTAACCCGTACCCTAAACCTAAACCTAAACCTTACCCTAACGCCTACCCTAACCCTAACACTGATGTTAACCCTAACCATAACTCGTACCCTAAGCCTAACCCATACACTAAACCTAACCTTAATCCAAACCCTAACCCTAACCCTTACACTAACCCTAACCCTTGACCTAACCCCTCCCCAACCCTATCCCATAAACTAACCCTCACCCTAACCCGTACCCAAACCCTAACAGTTACCCTAAAACATTCCCTAGCGCTAACCCTAAGCCGAACCCTAGCCCTAACCCTAACCCGTACCCTAACCCTACCTGTAGCCTAACCCTAACCCTAAATGTAAACCCTAACCCTAAAACTAACCCTAACCCTTACCCTAACCCGTACCCTGGCGGTAACCTAACCCGTACCCTAACATAACCCAAACCCGTACTCTAACCCTAACCCTAACCCTAACCCTCACCCTAAATTTAACCCTAACCCTAACCCAAACCATAAACCTTAAACGTAACCTAACCCTAACCCATAACCTAACCATAACCCTAACCTTAACCATAACCCTAACCCATACCCTAATTCTAAAACTAACCCGTACCCTAACCCCAACCCTAACCTTAATACGTACCCTAACACTAACCCTAACCCTAACCCTGACCCTAAACCTAACCCTAAACCTTACACTAAACCTAAACCTAACTTACACCCTAAACCTAACCCTAACACGTACCCTAACCCTAACCCATAACCTAAACCTAACCGTAACCCTAAACTTAACCCGTACACTAACCCTATCCCGTACCCTAAACCTAACCCTAAACCATATCCTAACCCTAAACCTAACCCTAAGCCTAACCCGTACATTAACCCTAACCCTAACCCTAACCATACTCTAACTCTAACACTAACCCTCACCTTAACCCTAACCCGTACTGTAACCCTATACCATACCATAACCCTAAAACTAACCCTTACCCTAAACCTAACCCATATCCTAAACCTAACCTGTACCCTAACCCTAACCCTAACCTTAACCCGTACCCTAAACCTAACCCTAACCCTAACCTGTACCCTAACCCTAATCCTAATCCTGTCCCTAACCCTAACCCTAACCCGTACCCTAACCCTCATCCGTACCCTAACCCTAAACGTAACCCTAACCCTAAACCTAACCCTAACCCGTACAGTAACCCTAACCCGTACACTAACCCTAACCCTAAACCTAAACCTAACCATAACCCTGACCCTAAACAAAACCCTAACCCCGTACCCTAACCCTAAACAGTACCCTAACCCTAACCCTAAACCTAACCCGTACCCTAACCCTAAACGTAACGCTAACCCATACCCAAACCCTACACCTAACACATACCCTAACCATAAACCTAACCCTAACCCGCACACTAAACCTAACCCTAACCCTAGACCTAACATGTACACTAACCCTATCCCGTACTCCAGCCTTAATCCAAACCCGTACAATAACCCTAACACTAACCCTAACCCTAACCTTAACCCGTACACTAACCCTAAACCGAACCCTAACCCTAACCCGTACTGTAACCCAAACCCGTACCATAACCCTAAACCTAACACTTACCCTAACCCTAACCCTAATTCGTACCCTAACCCTAACCCTAACTCTAACCCTGACCCTAACCCTAACCCGTACCCTAAGCCTAACCCATACCCTAACCCTTACCCTAATCCTAACCCTAACCCTAACCCGTACCCTAAACCTAACCCTAACCCTTGACCTAACACGTACCCAACCGTATCCCGTAACCTAACCATAAACCTAACCCGTACCCAAAACCTAACAGTAAGCCTAACACATACCCAAGCGCTAACCCTAACCCTAAACCTAACCAGCCCCCTAAACCTAAACCTAACCCGAACCCTAACCATAACACTTACCCGTACCCTAACCCTAACCCATACGCTAAACCAAACCCTAAACTTAACCGTAACCCTGACCCATACCCTAACCCTACAATTAACCCATACCCTAACCCCAAACCTAACCCTAACCCGTAACCTAAACCTAACCCTAACCCTAAACCTATCCCACACCAAAACCTAACCCTAACCCATAACCTAAACCCAACCCTAACACTAAACTTAACCCGTACGCTAACCCTATCCCGTACCCTTAAACTAACCCTAACCCGTAACCTAACCCTAAACCTAAACCTAAGCCTAACCTGTACATTAACCCTAACCCTAACCCTAACACTAACCCTACCCCGTACTCTAACCCTAAAACTAACTCTAACCCTAACCCGTACCCTAACCCTAACCCTAACCCTAACCCTAACATTAAACCTAACCCGTACTCTAACCCTAACCCTAACCCGTACCCTAAAACACACCCTAACCCTAACTCATACCCTAACACTAACCCTAACACTGACCCTAACCCTAACCCTAACCCATACACTAAACCTAACCCATACCCTAAACCTAACCCTAAACCTAACCCTAACCCAAACCCGTACCCAAACCCTAACACTAACCCTAACCCTAACACTAACTGTACTCTAACCCTGAAACTAACCCTCACCCAAACCCTAACCCATACTGTAACCCTAACCCATACCATAACCCTAAACCTAACCCGTACCCTAAACGTAACCCTAACTCATATCCTAACCCTAACCCTAACCCTGACCCTAAACTTAACCCGTACCCTAAACCTAACCCGTACTTTAAACCTAACCCTAACCCTAACCCGTACCCTAAACCTAACCCTAAACCTAACTCGTACCCTAAACCTACCCTAACCCTGACCCTAACCCTAACCCTAACCCATACCCTAAGCCTAACCCATACCCTAACCCTAACCCTAAACCTAACCCTAACCCTAAACCGTATCCTAAACGTAACCCTAACCCTCTACCTAACCCGTACCCAAACCTATCCCGTAACCTAACCCTAACCCTAACCTGTACCCAAACCCCAACAGTAACCCTAACCCATACCCTAGTGCTAACCCTAACCCTAACCCTAACCCGGACCCTAAACCTAACTCTTACCCTGACCCTAACACTAACCCTATCCCGTACCCTAACCCTAAACCGTACCCTAACCCTAACCCTAAACCTAACCCATACCCTAACCCTAAACATAATCCTAGCCCATACCCAAACTCTAACCCGAACCTCAACCCTAACCCTGACCCATACCCTAAGCCTACCCATAGCCTAATCCTAACTCTAACCCTAAACTCTAAACCTAAGCCTAACCCTAACCCTTACCCGAACCCGTACCCAAACGGTAAACCTTACCGTACCCTAACACTAACCCAAACCCATACTCTAACCCTAACCATAACCCTAACCCTAACCTTAACCATAACCCTAATCCGTACCCAAACCCTAAAACTAACCCATACCCTAACCCCAACCCTAATGCTAACCCGTACCCTAACCCTAACCCTAACCCTAACCCTGACCCTAAACCTACCCTAACCCTAACCCTAACACTAACCCTAAGCCTAACCGGTACCCTAAACCTATACCTAACAGTAACCCTAACCATAACCCTTACCCGTACCTTAACCCTAACCCATTCCCTAACACTAACCCTAATCTTAACCGTAACCCTAACCCTAACCCTAAACCTAACCCTAACCCTAACCCTAACCCTAACACGTACCATAACCCTATACCTAACCCTAACCCTGTCCCTAAACCTAACCCTTACCCGTACCCTAACCCTAACCCGCACCTAAACCTAACCCTACTCCGTACCCTAACTCTAACCCATAACCTAACCCTAACCGCAAACGTAACCCGTACACTAACCCTATCCCATCCCCTAAACCTAAACCTAACCCGTACCCAAACCCTAACAGTAACCCTAAAACATACCCTAGCGCTAACACTAACCCTAACCCGAACCCTAACCATTACCCGTACCCTAACCCTAAACCATACCCTAACACTAACCCTAAAATTAACTGAAACCATGACCCGTACACTAAACCTAAAATTAACCCGTACCCTAAACCCACCCTAACCCTAACCTGTACCCTAACCCTAACCCTAACCCACACCAAACCTAACCCTGACCATTAACCTAAGCCTAACCCTAACCCTAACCCTAAACTTAACCCGTACGCTAACCCTATCCCGTACCCTAAACCTAACCCTAAACCGTAACCTAACCCTAAACCTAACCCTAAGCCTAACCCGTACATTAACTCTAACCCTAACACTAACACTAACCCTACCCCGTACTCTAACTCTAACCCTAACTCTAACCCTAACCCGTACCCTAAACCTAACCCTAACCCTAACCCTAACACTAACCCTACCCCATACTCTAACCCTAACACAAACCCTAACCCTAAACCGTACTCTATCCCTGACCCTCACACTAACCCTAACCCTAACCCTAACCCTATCCGCACTCTAACCCTAACCCTAACCCTAACCCTAACACTAAACCTAACCCATACTCTAGCACTAACCCTAAACCTAAACGTAACCTAACCCATACGCTAACCCTAACCCGTACCCTAACACTAACCCTAAACCTAACACCATCCCTAACCTGTACTCTAACCCTAAACCTAACCCTATCTCTAACCCAAACCCGTACTATAACCCTAAACCTAAACCTAACCCTAAACCTAATCCTAACCCATACTCTAACCCTATTCCATAGCCTAACACAAAATCTAACCCTAACCCCTAACTCTAACCCTATCCCTAACCCTTACCTAACCCGTAACCAAAAGGTAAACCTAACCCGTTTCCTAACACTAACCCAAACCTGTAATCTAACCCTAACCCTAACCATAACCATAACCCGCACCCTAAACTTAACCCTAACCCTAACCCAAACCATAACTCTTAACCGTAACCTAAACCTAACCCATACCCTAACACTAACCCTAACCTTTACCATAACCCTAACCCATACCCTAACCCCAAAACTAACCCGTACCCTAACCCCAACCATAACCCTAACCCGTAACCTAACACTAACACTAACACTAACCCTAACCCTAACCCTAACCCTAAACCTGACCCTAAGACTTACACTAATCCTAACCCTAACCCTAACCCGCACCCAAAACCTAACCCTAACCCGAACCCTAACCCTGACCCGTGACCTAAACCTAACCATAACCCTAAACTTAACCCGTATGCTAACCCTATCCCGTACCCGAAACATAACCCTAACCCGTATCCTAACCCTAAACTTAACCCTAAGCCTAAACCGTACATTAAACCCAAACCTAACCCTAACACTAACCCTACCCCATACTCTAACCCTAACCCAAAACCTAACCCTAAACCTAACCCGTACACTAACCCTAACCCTAACCCTAACCCTAACAGTAATCCTATCCCGTATTCTAACCCTAAACCTAACCCTAACCCTAACCCGTACCCTAACCCTAACCCTAACACTATCCCTAACCCGTACTCTAACCCTAACCCTAACCCTAACCTGAACTATACTCTAACCCTGACCCTAACCCTCACCCTAACCCTAACCCATACTGTAACCCTAACCCGTACCATAACCCTAACCCTAACCCGTACCCTAACCCTAACACTAACTCCTACCCTAACCCTAACCCTAACCATGACCATAACTCTAACCCTAACCGGTACCCTAAACCTAACCCGTACTTTAAACCTAACTCTAACCCATACCCTAAACCTAACCCTAACCCTAACTCGTACCCTCAACCTACCCTAACCCTGACCCTAACCCTAACACTAACCCATACCCTAAGCCTAACCCATACCCTAACTCTAAACCTAAACCTAACCCTAACCCTAACACGAACCCTAAATGTAACCCTAACCCTCTACCTAACCCGTACCCAAACCTATCCCATACCCTAAACCTAAACCTAACCCGTACCCAAACCCTAACAGTAACCCTAACCCATACCCTAGCGCTAACCCTAACCCTAACCCTAACCCGGATCCTAAACCTAACCCTAACCCTGACCCTAACACTAACCCTATCCCGTACCCTAACCCTAAACCATACACGAAACCTAACCCTAAACCTAACCCATACCCTAACTCTAAACGTAACCCTAACCCGTACCCAAACCCTAACCCGAACCTTAACCCTAACCCTAAACCGTACACTAACCCTAACCCGTAACCTAAACCTAAACCTAACCGTAAACTTATCCGGTAGACTAACCCTATCCCGACACTAAACCTAACCCTAACCTGTACCCTAAAACTAACACTACCCCTAAACCTATCCGTACACTAACCCTAACCCTAACCCTAACACTAAACCTATCCCATACTCTATCCCTAACCCTAACCCTAACCCTAACACTAACACCAACCCTAACTTTTGCTCTAACCCTAACCCAAACCCTAAACGTAACCCTAATCCGTAATCTAACCCTAACCCCTACCCTAACACTAACCCTAACCCTAACACTATACCTAAACCATACCCTAACCCTAACCCTAACCCTACCCGTAGTCTAACCCTAACCCGAACGCTAACCCTAACCCTAACCCTAAACGAACCCTAACCCTAACCCTAACCCTAACCCTAACACGTACCCTAACCCTAACCCTAACCCGCACACTAAACCTAACCCTAACCCTAGACCTAACACGTACACTAAACCTATCCCGTACCGTAAACTTAACCCTAACCCGTACCATAACCCTAACACTAACCCTAAACCTAACCCTAACCCTAACCCGTACACTAACCCTAACCCTAACCCTAAACTTACTCTAACGCTAAACCGAACCCTAACACTAACACTAATCCTAACCCGTACTCTAACCTAACCCTAACCCTAAACTAACCCTATACCGTACTCTAACCCTAACCCGTACCCTAACACTAACCCTAACCCTTACCCGTACCATAACCCTAACACTAACACTAACCCGTACCCTAACACTAACCCGTACCCTATCCCTAACCCGATGCCTAACCCTAACCCACACTCTAAACCTAACCCTAACCCTAGACCTAAACCGTACCCTAAACCTATCCCGTAACCTAACCCTAACGCTAACCTGTACCCTAACCCTAACACTAGCACTAACCCTAATCCTAAACCTATCCCGTACAGTAACCCTAACCCTAACCCGTACCCTAACCCTAACCGTAACCCTAAACCTAACCCTAACCCTGACCCTAACCCTTACCCTAATCCTGTACCCTAAC
The DNA here is from genome assembly GCA_032313775.1 of Urocyon cinereoargenteus. Lineage (NCBI taxonomy): Eukaryota > Metazoa > Chordata > Mammalia > Carnivora > Canidae > Urocyon > Urocyon cinereoargenteus. Next base: position 59,460,847 of record JAVLSZ010000017.1, read on the forward strand.
CCTAACCCTAACCCGCATCCTAAACCTAACTCTAACCCTAACCCTAACCCGTACCATAAACCTAGCACTAACCCTCACCCGTACAAACACCCTAACACGTACACTAACCCTAACCCGATGCCTAACCCTAACCCAGACACTAAACCTAACCCTAACCCTAGATCTAAACCGTACCCTCCACCTATCCCGTACCCTAACCCTAACGCTAACCTGTACCCTAACCCTAACACTAATACTATCCCTAATCCTAACCCTATCCCATACAATAACCCTAACCCGGACCCAAACCCTAACACGTACCATTACACGTACCTTAAACCTAACCCTAACCCGTACCCTCACCCGTAACCTAAACCTAACCCTAACCTGTACGCTAACACGTAACATAACCTTAACCCTAATAGTAACCCTAACCATAAACCTAACCCATACCATACCCCTCACCCTAACCCATGCCCTAACCCTAACTCGTACCCTAACACTAACCCTTACCCTAACCCCTAACCCTAACCCTACACCTTACCCTAAACCTAACCCTAACCCTAACCCGTACCCTAACCCTAATGCGTACCCTAACCCTAACCCTAACCCTAACCCTAAACCTAAACCTAACCCTAACCCGTACAGTAACCCTAACCCGTACCCTAACCCTAACCCTAACCCTAAACCTAATCCTAACCCTGACCCTAAACCTAACCCTAACCCGTACCCTAACCGAAACCGTACCCTAACCCTAACCCTAAACCTAACCCGTACCCGAACCCTAAAGGTAACACTAACCCGTACCCAAACCCTATCCCTAACACGTACCCTAAACCTATCCCTAACCCGAACCCGCACACTAAACCTAACCCTAACCCTAGACCTAACACGTATACTAACCCTATACCGTAGCCCAGCTTTAACCCTAACCCGAACACGAACCCTTCCCTAACCCGTACCCTAAACGTACCTGTAGCCTAACCCTAAATCTAACCCTAACCCCTAACCCTAATGCTAACCCTAACCCTTACCCTAACCCGTACCCATACGGTAAACCTAACCCGTATCCTAACACTAACCCAAACCCGTACTCTAACCCTAACCCTAACCCAAACCCGCACCGTTAACTTAACCCTAACCCTAACCCAAACCATAACCCTTAACCATAACCTAACCCTAACCCATACCCTAAACCTAACCCTATCCTTAAACATAACCCTAACCTGTAACCTAACCCTAAAACTAACCTATACCCTAACCCCAACCCTAAACCTAACCCGTACCCTAACACTGACCCTAACCCTAAACCTGACCCTAAACCTAACCCTAACACTTACACTAACCCTAACACTAACCCTAACCCGTACTCGAACCCTAACCCTAACCCTAACACTAACTCTACCCAGTACTCTAAAACTAACCGTAAACCTAACCCTAACTCGTACCCTAACCTTAAACCTAACCCTAACACTAACTCTATCCCGTACTCTATCCCTAACCCTAACCTTAACCCTAACCGTATTCTAACACTAACCCTAACCCTCACCCTCACCCTAACCGGTACTGTAAACCTAACTCATACCATAACCCTAAACCTAACCCGTACCCTAACCCTAACCCTAATTCGTACCCTAACACTAACCCTAACCCTGACCCTAACCCTAACCCTAACCCGTATCCTAAACCTAACCCATACCCTAACCCTAAACCTAACCCTAACCCGTACCCTAAACCTAACACTAAACCGTACCTAACTCTAACCCTAAACCTAACCCTGACCCTAACCCTAACCCTAACACGTACCCTAGCCTAACCCAGACCCTAACCTTCACCCTAATCCTAACCCTAACCCTAACCCGTACCCTAAACGTAACCCTAACCCTTGACCTAACCCGTAACCTAACCCTAACCCTAACCAGTACCCAAACCCTATCAGTAAACCTAATCCATACCCTAGCGCTAACACTTACCCTAACCCTAAATCTAACCATGACCCGTACCCTAACCCTAAAATTAACCCGTACCCTAACACCAACCATAACCCTAACCCTAAACCGTACCCTAACACTAACCCTAACCCTAACCCTAACACTAACCCTACACTGTACTCTAACCCTAACCCAAACCCTAACCCTAACCCGTACCCTAACCCTAACCCTAACCCTAACCCTAACACTAACCCTAACCCATACTCTAACCCTAACCCTAACCCTAACCCTAACACTAACCCTAACCGTACTCTAACCCTAACACTAACCCTCACATTAACCCTAACCGTACTGTAACCCTAAGCCGTACAATAACCCTAACCCTAACCCTAAAATTAACCGTAACCCTGACCCGTACCCTAACGCTAAAACTAACCTGTACCCTAACACCAACCGTAACCCTAACCCGTACCTTAACCCTATCCCTAACGCTAACCCTGACCCTAAACCTAACCCTAACCCTTACCCTAACCCTAACCGTAAACTAACCCTAACCCTCACCTAAACCTAACCCTAACACGTACCCTAACCCTAAACTGTAACGTAAACCTAACCCTAACCCTAAACTTAACCCGTACGCTAACCCTATCCCGTACACTACACCTAACCCTAACCCGTACCCTAAACCTAACCCTAACCCTAAACTTAACCCGTACCCTAACCCTATCCCTAACGCTAACCCTGACCCTAAACCTAACCCTAACCCGTACCCTAACCCTAACCCCAACCCTATCTGTACTCTAACCCTAACACTAACACTAACCCTAACCCGTACTCTAACACTAACCCTAACCCAAAATGTAACCCTAACCCTTATGCTAACCCTAACCCATACCCTAACACTAACCCTAAACCTAACACTATCTCTAACCTGTACTCTAACCATAAACCTAACCCTATCTCTAACCCTAACCCGTACTATAAACCTAAACCTAAACCTAACCCTAAACCTAACCTTAACCCATACTCTAAACCCTATCACGTAGCCTAACACTAACTCTAACCCTAACCCCTGACCCTAAAGCTAACCATGACCCTAAACCTAACCCTAACCCGTACACTAACCCAAACCCTAACCCTAACCCGTAACCTAGCGCTAACCCTAACCGTTACCCATACCTTAAACCTAACCCTAAACCGCACCCAAACCCGTACACTAACCCAAACCCTAACCTGTACCCTAACACGTAGCATAACCCTAACCCTAACCCTAACGCTAACCCTAAACCTAACCCATAACCTACGCCTAACACTAACCCGTACCCTAACCCGAACCGTCATCATAACCCCTAACACTAACCCTAACCCGTACCCTAAACCTAACCCTAACCTTAACTCGTACCCTATCCCTAAACCTAACCCTGACCGTAACCCTAACCCTAACCCTTACCCTAAACCGTCCCCTAACCCTAACCCGTCCCCTAACCCTAAACCTAACCCCAACACTATCCCTAACCCCCTACTATAACCCAAAACCTAACCTAACCCTAAACCTAACCCTAACTCGTACCGTTAACTTTACCCGTATCCTAACCAGAAACCTAACCCTAAACCTAACCGTAACACTGACCCTAACCCGAACCCTAATCCCGTACCATAACCCTAACACTAACCCGCATCCTAAACCTAACTGTAAACCTAGACCTAAGCCATGCTCTAACCCTAACCCATACCCTAACACTAACCTTAACCCTAACCTTAACCCGTACCCTAACCCTAACCCTTACCCTAATCCTAACCCTAACCCTAACCCTAACCCGTACCCTAACCCTAACTCGTACCCAAACCCTAAGCCTAACCCGTACCCTAAACCTTACCCTAACCCTAACCCTATCCCGCACACTAAACCTAACCCTAACGCCATACCTAACATGTACACTCACCCTATCCCGTACCATAAACTTAACCCTAACCCGTACCGTAACCCTAACACTAACCCTAACCCTAACCCTAACCCTAACCCGTACCCGTACCCTAACCCTACCCGTAGCCTAACCCTAACTCTAACCCTAACCCCTAACCCTAACCCTAACCCTAAACCTTACCCTAACCTATACCCAAACGGTAAACCTAACCCGTACCCTAACACTAAATCAAACCCGTACTCTAACCCTAACCCTAAACCTAACCCTAACCGTAACCCGCACCCTAAACTTAACCCTAAACCTAACACAAACCATAATCTTAACCGTAATCTAACCCTAACCCATACCCTAAACCTAACCCTAACCTTAAGCATAACCCTAACCCGTACCTTAACCCTAAAACTAACCCGTACCCTCACCCCCACCCTAACCATAACCCGTACCCTAAATCTAACCCTAACCGTAACCCTGACCCTAAACCTAACCCTAACCCTTACACTAACCCTAACCCTAATTCTAACCCGCACCCTAAACCTAACCCTAACCCATACCCTAACCCTAACCCGTAACGTAAACCTAACCCTAACCCTAAACTTAACCCGTACGCTAACCCTATCCTGTTCCCTAAACATAACCCTAATCCGTATCCTAACCCTAACCTATCCCTAAGCCTAACCTGAACATTAACCCTAACCCTAACCCTAACACTAACCCTACCGCGTACTCTAATCCTAAGCCAAACCTAACCCTAACCCTAAACCGTACCCTAAGCCTAACCCTAACCCTAACTCGTACCCTAACCCTAGACCGTACCCTAACCCTAACCATAACCCTAACCCATACCTTAGCGCCAACCCTAACACTAACCCTAAGCCTATTCCGCACTCTAAACCTAAACCTAACCCTAAACCTAACCATAAAACTTACCCGTACCCTAAACCAAACCCATACCCTAACACTAACCCTAACCTTAACCGTAACCCTAACCCGTACCCTAACCCTAAAACTAACCCGTACCCAAACCCCCACCATAACCCTATCCCGTACACTAACCTTAACCCTAACCATTACCTTAACCCTAACACTAACCCTAAACCTTACCCTAACCCTAACCCGTACACTAACCCTCACCCGAACCCTAACCCTAACCCTAACCCGTACCCTAACTCTACCCGTAGCCTAACCGTAACTGTAATCCTAACCCCTAACCCTAACCCTAACCCTAACCCTTACCCTAACCTGTACCCAAACGGTAAACCTGACCCGTACCCTAACACTAAACCAAACCTGTACTCTAAACCTAACCCTAAACCTAACCCTAACCCTAACCCGCACCCTAAACTTAACCCTAAACCTAAACCAAACCATAACCCTTAACCGTAACCTAACCCTAACCCATACCCTAAACCTAACCCTAACATTAACCATATCCCTAACCCGTACCAAAAACCAAAACTAACCCTTACCCTCACCCCAACCCTAACCATAACCCGTACCCTAAAACTAACCCTAACCATAACCCTGACCCTAAACCTAACCCTAACCCTTACACTAACACTAACCCTAACCCCCACCCTAAACCTAACCCTAACCCGTACCCTAACCTTAACCCGTAACCTAAACCTAACCCTAACCCTAAACTTAACCCGTACGCTAACCATATCCCGTACCTTAAACCTAACCCTAACCTGTATCCTACCCTAACCTAACCCTAAGCCTAACCCGTACATTAACCCTAACCATAACCATAACACTAACCCTACACCGTACTCTAACCCTAACCCTAAACCTAACCCTAACCCATACAGTAACCCTAACGCGTAACCTAACCCTAAACCTAACCCTAAACCTAACCCTAATCTTGAACCTAAACCTAACACTAACCCGTACCTAAACACTAACCCTAACACGTACCCTAACCCTAACCCTAACCTGTACCGGTACCCTAACACTAACCGTAACCCTAACCTTAACCCTAACCCTAACCCTAAGTCGTACACTAACCCTAACACGAACCCTAACACTAACCCTACCCCTTACTCTAACCCGAAACCTAACCCTAACTCTAACCCTAACTTGTACTGTAACCCTAACCCTAACCCTAACCCTAACCCTAACATGTACAGTAACCCTAACGCGTACCCTAACACTAACCCTAACCCTAAACCTAATCCTAACCTTGATCCTAAACCTAACCCTAACCCGTACCCTAACCCTAAACCGTACCCTAACCCTAGCCCTAAACCTAACCCTTACCCTAACCCTAAATATAACTCTAACCCGAACCCAAACCCTGACCCTAACACGTACCCTAACCCTAACCCTAACCCGCACACTAAACCTAACATAACCCTAGACCTAACACCTACACTAACCCTATCTCGTACCGTAACCTTAACCCTAACCCGTAACGTAACCCTAACACTAACCCTAACCCTAACCCTAACCCGTACCCTAACCCTACCCGTAGCCTAACCTTAACTCTAACCCTAACCCCTAACACTAACCCTAACCCTTACCCTAACCTGTAACCAAACGGTAAAACTAACCCGTACCCTAACACTAACCAAACCTGTACTCTAATCCTAACCCAAATCTAACCCTAACCCCTACCCTCACCCTTCCCGTAGCCTAACCCAAACTCTAAACCTAACCCCTAACCCTAACCCTAACCCTAACCCGTACTCTAACCCTAACCCGTACCCTATCACTAACCCTTACCCTAACCCTAAACCTAAACCATACCCTAACCCTAAACTTAACCCTAAACTGTACCCAAAACCTAACCCTAACACGAACCCTAACCCTAACCCGCACACTAAACCTAACCCTAACCCTACACCTAACACGTACACTAACCCTATCCCATACCATAACCTTAACCCTAACCCGTACCGTAACCCTAACACTAAACCTAACCCTAACCCTAACCCTAACCCGTACACTATCCCTAACCCGAACCCTAACTCTAACCCTAACTTGTACCCTAAACCTACCCGTAGCCAAACACTAACCCTAACCCCTAACCCTAACCCTAACCCTAACCCTTACCCTAACCCGTACCCAAATGGTAAAACTAACCCGTACCCTAACACTAACCCAAAACCGTACTCTAACGCTAACCCTAAACCTAACCCGCACCCTAAACTTAACCCTAACCCTAACCCAAACCATAACCCTTAACCGTAACCTAACACTAACCCATACCCTAACCCTAACCCTAACCTTAATCATAACCCGAACCCGTACCCTAACCCTAACCCAAACCCGTACTCTAAACCTAACCCTAACCCTAACCCTAACCCTAACCCGTACAGTAACCCTAACGCGTACCCTAACCCTAAACCTAACCCTAAATCTAACCCTAATCTTGAACCTAAACCTAACACTAACCCGTACCCTAACCCTAAACCGTACCCTAACGCTAACCCTAAACCTAACCCGTACCCTAAATGTAACCCTAACCCGTACCAAAACCCTAAACCTAACACGTACCCTAACCCTAAACCTACCCTAACCCGTACCGGTACCCTAACACTAATCGTAACCCTAAACCTAACCCTAACCCTAACGGTAACCCTAACTCGTACACTAACCCTAACCCAAACCCTAACCCTAACCGTAAGCCGTACCCTAACCCTACCCGTAGACTAACCCTAACTCTAACCCTAACCCCTAACCATAACCCTAACCCTAACCCGCACCTAAACCTAACCCTAACCCTAACCCTAACTGTAACCCGCACCTAAACCTAACCCTAACCCGTACCCAAACCCTAACCTGTAACCTAATCCTAAACCTAATCTAAACTTACCCATACGCTAACCCTATTCCGTACCCTAAACCTAACCCTAACCCGTACCCCAACCCTAACCCTAACCTAACCCTATCCGTACACTAGCCCTAACCCTAATGCTAAACCTAACCCTAACCCAAACTCTGACCCTAACCCATACCCTAACCCTAAACCCTACCCTAACACTAACCCTAACCCTAGCCCTAACCCTAACCCGTACTCTAACCCTAAACCTAAACCTAACTCTAACACTAACCCGTACTATAACCGTAACCCGTACCCTAATACTAACCCTAACACTAACACTAACCCTACCCTGTACTCTAACCCTAAACCTAACCCTAACTCTAACCCTAACCTGAACTGTAACCCTAACCCTAACCCTAACCCGTACAGTAACCTTACCTCGTAACCTAAACCTAACCCTAACCCTAAACCTAACCCTAACCTTGACCCTAAACCTAACCCTAACACGTACCCTAACCCTAAACCGTACCCTAACCCTAACCCTAAACCTAACCAGTATCCTAACCCTAAATGTAACCCGAACCCGAACCCAAACCCTAACAATAACACGTACCCTAACCCTAACCCTAACCCGCACACTAAACCTAACCCTAACCCTAGACCTAACACCTACACTAACCCTATCCCGTAGCCTAACCTTAACCGTAACCCGTAACGTAACCCTAACACTAACCCTATCCCTAAACCTAACCCGTACCCTAACCCTGCCCGTAGCCTAACCCTAACTCTAACCCTAACCCCTAAACCTAACCCTAACCCTTACCCTAACCCGTACCCTAACGGTAAACCTAAACAGCACCCTAACACTAACCAAATCCTTACTCTAATCCTAACCCTAATCCTAACCCTAACCCGTACCCTGCCCCTTCCCGTAGCCTAACCCTAAATCTAACCCTAACCCCTAACCCTAACCCTAACCCTAACCCTTACCCTAACACTTACCCAAACGGTAAACCTAACACGTACCCTAACACTAACCCAAACCCGAACTCTAACCCTAACCCTAACCCTAACCCGCATCCGAAACTTAACACAAACCAAAACCCTTAACCGTAACCTATCCCTAACCCATACCCTAACCCTAACCCTAACATTAACCGTAACCCTAACTCGTACCTTAACCCTAAAACTAACCCGTACCCTAACCCCAACCTTAATCTTAATGCGTACACTAACACTAACCCTAACACTAACGCTGACCCTAAACCTAACCCTAAACCGTACACTAACCCTAAACCCAATCCTAACCCTTACCCTAACCCTAACCCGTAGCCTAACCCTAACACTAACCCTAACCCCTAACCCTACCATAACCCTAACCCTTACCCTAACCCGTACCCAAACGTTAAACCTAACCCATACCCTAATACTAACACTAACCCGTACCCTACCCGTACCCTAACCCTAACCCGTACCGTTACCCGTATCTTAAACCTAACCCTAAACTGTACCCAAACCCGTACACTAACCCTAACCCTAACCTGTACCCTAACACGTAGCATAACCCTAACCCTAACCCTAACCCTACACTAAACCTAGCCCATAACCTACGCCTAACCCTAACCCATACCCTAAACTTACAGTCATCATAACCCCTAACACTAACCCTAACCCGCACCCTAAACCTAACCCTAACCTTAACTCGTACCCTATCCCTAAACCTAACCCTGATCCTAACCCTAACCCTAACCCTTACCCTAACCCATACCCTAACCCTAACCCGTCCCCTAACCCTAAACCTAACCCCAACACTAACCCTAACCCCCTACTATAACCCAAAACCTAACCTAACCCTAAACATAACCCGAACTCGTACCATTAACTTTACCTGTACCCTAACCGTAAACCTAACCCTAAACCTAACCGTAACCCTGACCCTAACCCTAACACTAATCCCGTACTCTAACACTAACACTAACCCGCATCCTAAACCTAACCCTAACCCTAGACCTAACCCGTACCCTAACCCTAAATCGTACCCTAACCTTAACCCTAACCCTAACCCGTACCCTAACCCTAACCCTTACCCAAATCCTAACCCTAACCATAACCCATACCCTAACCCTAACCCGTACCCAAACCCTAACCCTAACACGTACCCTAACCCTTACACTATCCCTAACCCTAACCCGCACACTAAACCTAACCCTAACCCCTTACCAAATTGTACACTAACCCTAAGCCGTACCCTAATCTTAACCCTAACCCTAACTCGTACCCTAACCCTAACCCATACCCTAACCCTAACCCTAACCCGTACCCAAACCCTAACCATATCCCTAACCCATACCCTAGCGCCAACCCTAACACTAACCCTAAGCCTATCCCGCACTCTAAACCTAAACCTAACCCTAAACCTAACTATAACCCTTACCCGTATCCTAAACCTAACCCATACCCTAACACTAAACCTAACCTTAACCGTAACCCTAACCCATACCCTAACCCTAAAACTAACCCGTACCCAAACCCCAACCATAACCCTATCCCGTACCCTAACCTTAACCCTAACCATTACCTTAACCCTAACACTAACCGTAAACCTTACCCTAACCCTAACCCGTACACTAACCCTCACCCGAACCCTAACCCTAACCCTAACCCGAAATCTAACTCTACCCGTAGCCTAACCGTAACTCTAATTCTAACCCCTAACCCTAACCCTAACCCTAACCCTTACCCTAACCTGTACCAAAACGGTAAACCTGACCCGTACTCTAACACTAAACCAAACCCGTACTCTAAACCTAACTCTAAACCTAAACCTAACCCTAACCCGCATCCTAAACTTAACCCTAAACCTAACCCAAACCATAACCCTTAACCGTAACCTAACCCTAACCCATACCCTAAACCTAACTCTAACATTAACCATATCACTAACCCGTACCCTAACCCTAAAACTAACCCGTACCCTCACCCCAACCCTAACCATAACCGTACCCTAAAACTAACCCTAACCGTAACCCTGACCCTAAACCTAACCCTAACACTTACACTAACCCTAACCCTAACCCCCACCCTAAACCTAACCCTAACCCGAACCCTAACCCTAACCCGTAACCTAAACCTAACCCTAACCCTAAACTTAACCCGTACACTAACCCTATCCCGTACCCTAAACCTAACACTAACCCGTATCCTAACCCTAACCTAACCCTAAGCCTAACCCGTACATTAACCCTAACGATAACCATAACACTAACCCTACCCCGTACTCTAACCCTAACCCTAACCCTAACCCTAACCCGTACAGTAACCTTAACGCGTACCCTAACCCTAACCCTAAACCTAACCCTAATCTTGAACCTAAACCTAACACTAACCCGTACCCTAACCCTAAACCGTACCCTAACGCTAACCCTAAACCTAACCCGTACCCTAAACCTAAATGTAACCCTAACCCGTACCTAAACACTAACCCTAACACGTACCCTAACCCTAACCCTAACCCTAACCCGTACCGGTACCCTAACACTAACCCTAACCCAAACCCTAACATTAACCCTAACCCATACGCTAACCCTAACCCTAACCCTAAACCTAACCCTAACCTGAACTCTAACCCTAACCCTTACCCTAACACTAACCCTTACCCTAACCCTAAACCTAACCTGAACCCTAACCCTAAACATAACCCTAACCAGAACCCAAACCCTAAACCTAATACGTACCTTAACCCTAACCCGCACACTAAACTAACCCTAACCCTAGACCTAACACGTACACTAAACCTATCCTATTCCGTAACCTTAACCCTAACCTGTACCGTAACCTTAACACTAACCCTAACACTAACCCTAACCCTAACCCTAACCCTAACACTAACGCTAACCCGTACTCTAACTTAACCCTAACCCTAAACCTAACCCTAACCCGTACTCTAACCCTAACCCTAACACTAACACTAACCATAATCCTAACACTAAACCTAACCCGTACTCTAACCCTAAAACTAACCCTAACACTAACCCTAACCCCATACTATAACCCTAACCCTAAACCTAACCCTATCCCTAACCCTAACTCGTACCGTAACCCGAACCCGTACCCTAACCCTAACCCTAAACCTAACACTAACCCTGACCCTAACCCTAAACCTAATCCCATACCCTAACCCTGACCCTAACCCGCATCTAAACCTAACCCTAACCCTAGACCTAACCCGTAACCTAAACCTAACCCGTACCCTAACACTAACCCTAAACCTAACCCTAACCCGTACCATAAACCTAACACTAACCCTAACCCGTACCCTAACCCTAACCCGTACCCTAAATCTATTCGATGCCTAACCCTAACCCACACCCAAAACCAAACCCTAACCCTAGACCTAACCCGTACCCTAAACCTATCCTGTACCCTAACCCTAATGCTAACCTGTCCCTAACCCTAGACCTAACACGTACACTAACTCTAACCCATACCCTAACACTAACCCTAACCCTAAACCTAAACCGTAACCTAACCCTAACCCGAACACTAACACTAACCATAATCCTAACCCTATCACGTACACTAACCCTAACCCTAACCCGTACCCGTACCCTAACTCTAACCCTAACTCTAACCCTAACAATAACCCTACCCCGTACTCTAACACCTACCCAAACCCTAAACCTAACCCATACCCTAACCTGTAACCTAACCCTATCCCTAACCTATACGCTAACACGTACCATAATCCTAACCCTAATCCTAACCCTAATCCTAAACCTAACCCATACCCTACCCCTCACCCTAACCCATACCCTAACCCTAACTTGTACCCTAACCCTAACACTGACCCTAACCCCTAACCCTAACACGAACCCATACCCTAAACCTAAACCTAACCCTAACTCGTACCCTAACTGTAACTCTAACCCTGACCCTAACCCGCATCATAAACCTAAACCTAACCCTAACCCTAACCATAAACCTTACCGTACCCTAACCCTAAAATTAACCCATACCTTAACCCCAAACCTAACCCGTACCCTAACCCTAACCCTAACCCTAACCCTAACCCACACCTAAACCTAACCCTAACCCTTAACCTAAGCCTAACCCTAACCCTAAACTTAACCCGTACGCTAACCCTATCCCATTCCCTAAACTTAACCCTATCCCGTAACCTAAACCTAAACCTAAACCTAAGCCTAACCCGTACATTAACCCTAACCCTAACCCTAACACTAACCCTACACCATACTCTAACCCTAACCCTAACTCTAAACCTAACCCGTACCCTAACCCTAACCCTAACACTAACCCTAACCCGTACTCTAACCCCAACCCTAACCCTAACCCTAAACCTCAACCTAACCCTAACCCGTACTGTAACCCTAACCCATACCATAATCCTAACCCTAACCCTAACCTTAAGCGTAAACATGACACGTATCCTAACCCTAAATCTAACCCGTATCCTAACCCCAACCCTAACCCTAACCCGTACCCAAACCCTAAGAGTAACCCTAACCCATGCCCTAGCGCTAACCTAACCCTAACCCTAACCGTAACACTAACCCGCACCCTAAACCTAAACCTAACCCTAACCCTAACCATAACCCTTACCCGTACCCTAACCCTAACCCATACCCTAACCGCAACCCTTAACTTAACCGTAACCCTGACACGTAACCTAACCCTAAAATTAACCCGTACCCTAACCCCAACCCTAACCCTAACCCTAACCCTAACCCGTACCCTAACCCTAACACTAACCCGCACCTAAACCCAACCCTTACCATAACCTAAACCTAACCCTAACCCTAAAATTAAACCGTACGCTAACCCTATCCCGTACCCTAAACCTAACACTAACCCGTAACCTAACCCTAAACCTAACCCTAAGCCTAACCCGTTCATTAACCCTAACCCTAACCCTAAATCTAATCCTCCCCCGTACTCTAACCCTAACCCTAAATCTAACCCTAACTCGTACCCTAAACCTAACCCTAATTCTAAACCTAACCCGTACTCTAACCCTAAACCTAACCCTAACCCTAACCCTAACCGTACTCTAAACCTAACCCTAACCCTCACCCTTACCCTAACCCGTAGTGTAACACTAACCTGTACCATAACCCTAAACCTAACCCTAACCTTAAGCGTAACCTGACCCATACCCTAACCCTCAATCTAAACCGGACCCAAAACCCAACCCTAACCCTAAACCTTACCCTAACCCTATCCCTAACGCTAACCCTGACCCTAAACCTAATCCTAAACCGTACCCTAACCCTAACCCTAAACAAAACCCTCACCTAAACATAACCCTAACGTGTACCCTAACCCTATCCCGTACCCTAAACCTAACCCTAACCCGTAACCTAACCCTAATCCTAACCCTAACCCTATCCGTACTCTAATCCTAACCCGCACCCTATCACTAACCCTAACCCTAACACTATCCCTAACCCGTACTCTAAACCTAAACCTAACCCTAACTCTAACCCTAACCCGTACTATAACCCTAACCCTAACTCTAACCCTAACCCTAACCCTAACCCTAACCGTACTCTAACCCTAACACTAACCCTCTCCCTAACCCTAACCGTACTGAAACCCTAACCCGTACATTATACCCAACCCTAACCCTAACCCGTACCCTAACCCTAACCCGTACCCTAACCCACACCTAACCCTAACCCTAATCCGTAACCTAACTCTAAACCTAACCCTAAGCCTAACCCGTACATTAACCCTAACCCTAACCCTAACCCTAATCCTAACACTGACCCTACCCCGTACTCTAACCCTAACACAAACCCTAACCCTAACCCGTAGCCTAACCCTAACCCTAACCCTAACCCTAACCCTAACCCTAACACTAACCCTAACCCAAACTCTAACCCTAAACCTAACCCTAACTCTCACCCTAACCGTACTCTAACCCTAACACTAACCGTCACCCTAACCCTTACCGTACTGTAACCCTAACCCGTACAATAACCCTAACCCTAACCCGTACCCTAAACCTAACCCGTAAGCTAAACCTAACCCTAACCCTAAATTTAACCCGTACGCTAAACCTAACCTGTACCCTAAACCTAACTGTAACCCATACCCTAACCCTAAACCTAACCCTAACCCTATCCGTACTTTAACCCTAACACTAACCCTACCCCGTACTCTAACCCTAACCCTAACTCTAACCCTAACCCGTACCCTAACCCTAAACCTAACACTAACACTAACCCTACCCCATACTCTAAACCTAACCCTAACCCTAACTGTAACCCTAACCCATACCCTAAACCTAACCCTAACACTAACTCGTACCCTAACACTAACCCTAACCCTGACCCTAACCCTAACCCTAACCTGTACCCTAAACCTAACCCATTCACTAACCCTAAACCTAAACTTAACCCTAACCCTATCCCGTACCCTAAACCTAAACCTAACCCTTGCCCTAACCCGTACCCAACACTATCCCGTACCCTAACCCTAACCCTAACCCGTAACCAAACCCTAAGAGTAAACCTAACCCATACCCTAGCGCTAACCCTAAACCTAACCCTAACTATAACACTAATCCGCACCCTAAACCTAACCCTAACTCTAACCATAACCCTTACCCGTACCCTAACCCTAACCCATACCCTAACCCTAACCCTAAACTTAACCATAACCCTGACCCATACCCTAACCCTAAAATTAACCCGTACCCCAACCCCAACCTTAAACCTCACCCTAACCCTAACCCGTACCCTAACCCTAACCCTAACCCTAAACCTAAAACTAACCCTAACCCGTACTCTAACCCTAACCCTAACCCTATCCCTTACCATACTCTAACCCTAACACTATCCCTCACCCTAACCCTAACCGTACTGTAAACCTAACCCGTACTTTAACCCTAACTCTAACCCTAAACTTAACCGTAACCCTGACCCGTACCGTAACCCTAAAACTAACCTGTACCCTAACACCAACCCTAAACCTAACCCGTACCCTAACCCTATCCCTAACGCTAACCCTGACCCTAAACCTAACCCTAACTCGTACCCTAACCCTAACCCTAACCCTCACCTAAACCTAACCCTAACCCGTACCCTAACCTTAACCCGTAAACAAAACCTAACCCTAAACCTAAACTTCACCCGTACGCTAACCCTATCCTGTACCCTAAACCTAACCCTAACCCGTACCCTAACCCTAACCCTAACCCTAAACCGTACCCTAACCCTAACCCTAACCCTAACCCAAACCTAAACCTAACCCTAACCCGTAACCTAAGCCTAACCCTAACCCTAAACTTAACACGTACGCTAACCCTATCCCGTACCCTTAAACTAACCCTAACCCGTAACCTAACCCTAAGCCTAACCCGTACATTAATCCTAAGCCTAACACTAACACTAACCCTACAACGTACTCTAACCCTACCCCTAACTTTAACCCTAACCAGTACCCTAACCCTAACCCTAACACTAACCCTACCCCGGACTCTAAACCTAACACAAACCCTAACCCTAACCCGTACCCTAACCCTAACCCTAACCTTAACCCTAACACTAACCCTACCCCGTACTCTAACACTAACCCTAATCCTAACCCGAACTCGTACCCTAAACCTAACCCTAACCCTAACAATAACCCTAACCCGTACTTTATCCCTAAACCTAACCGTATTCTAACCCTAACCCTAACCCTCACCCTAACCCTAACACGTACTGTAACCCTAACCCATACCATAACCCTGAACCTAACCCGTACCCTAACCCTAACCCTAATTCGTACCCTAAACCTAACCCTAACACTGACCCTAACCCTAACCCTAACCCGTATCCTAAACCGAACCCATACCCTAACCCTAAACCTAACCCTAACCCGTGCTCTAACCCTATCCCGTACACTAACACTAACCCTAATCCTAATCCTTGACCTAACCCGTAACCTAACCCTAACCCTAACCCATACCCAAACCCTAACAGTAACCCTAAACCATACTCTAGCGCTAACACTAACCCTAAACCTAACTCTAACCATTACCGTACCCTAAACCTAACCCATACCCTAACCCTAACCCTAAACTTAACCGTAACCCTGACCAGTACCCTAAACCTAAAATTAACCCAGACAATAACGCCAACCCTAACCCTAACCCGTACCCTAACCCTAACCCATACCCTGACCCTAACACTAAACTTAACCGTAACCCTGACCATTACCCTAAACCTAAAATTAACCCGGACCCTAATGCCAACCCTAAACCTAACCCGTACTCTAACCCTAACCCTAAACCTAACCCACACCTAAACCTAACCCTAACCTGTAACCTAAGCCTAACCCTAAACCTAAACTTAACCCGTACGCTAACCCTATCCCGTACCCTTAACCAAACCCTAACCCGTAACCTAACCCTAAACCTAACCTCAACCCTAACCCTAACCCTTACCCTAACCCTATCCCAAATGCTAACCCTGACCCTAAACCTAACCCTAACCCGTACCCTAAGCCTAAACCTAACCCGTACTCTAACACTAACCCGTAACCTAAACCTAAACCTAACACTAAACTTAACGAATACGCTAACCCTAACCCGTAACCTAAACCTAAAACATACCCTAAACCTAACCCTAAACCTAACCCTAACCCTATCCTGTACCCTATACCTAATCCGAACCCTTGAACTAACCCATACCCAACCTTTCCCGTACCCTAACCCTAACCCTAACCCGTACCCAAACCCTAGAGTAACCCTAACCCATAACCTAGCACTAAACGTAACCCTAACCATAAGCTTAACACGAACCCTAAACCTAAACCTAACCCGTACCATAACCCTAACGAGTAACCTAAACCTAACCATAACCCTAAACTTAACCCGCACGCTAACCCTATCCCATACACTAAACCTAACCCTATCCCGTATCCTAAACCTAAACCTAACCCTAAGCCTAATCTGTACATTAACCCTAACCCTAACCCTAACACTAAAGCTAACCTGTACTCTAACCCTAACCCTAACCCTAAACCAAACCTGCACCCTTAACCCTAACCCTAACACAAACCATAACCCTTAACCGTAACCTAACCCTAACCCATACCCTAAACCTAAACCTAACCTTAACCGTAACCCTAACCCGTAACCTAACCCTAAAACTAACCCATACCCTAACCGCAACCCTAACCCTAACCCGTTCCCTAACAATAACCCTAACCCTAAACCTGACCCTAAACCTAACCCTAATCCGTACACTAACTCTAACCCTAACCCTAACCCGCACCCTAAACCTAACCCTAACCCGTACCCTAACCCTAACTCGTAACCTAACCTAACCCTAACCCTAAACTTAACCCGTACGCTAAACCTATCCCATACCCTAAACCTAACCCTAACCCGTATCCTAACCCTAAACCTAAACCTAAGCCTAATCTGTACATTAACCCTAACCCTAACCCTAACACTAACGCTAACCTGTACTCTAACCCTAACCCTAACCCTAACCCGTACCCTAAACCTAACCCTAACCCGTACCCGAACCCTAACCCTAACCCTGACCCTAACCCTAACCCGCACCCTAGAACTAACCCTAACCCGTACCCTAACCCTAACCCTAACCCTGACCCTAAACCTAACCCTAACCCGTACCCTAAGCCTAACCCATACCCTAACCCTAAACTTAATCCTAACACTAACCCTAACTGTACCCTAAACCTAACCCTAACCCTTAACCTAACACGTAACCTAAACCTAACCCTAACCTGTACCCAAACCCTAAAAGTAACCCTAAACCATACCCTAGCGCTAACACTAACCCTAACCCTAACCATTACCCGTACTCTAACCCTAACCTATACGGTAACCGCAACCCTTAACTTAACCGTAACCCTAACCCATACACTAAACATAAAATTAACCCGTTCCCTAACCCCAACCCTAACCCTAACCTGTACCCTAACCCTAACCCTAAACCTAACCCACACCAAACCTAACCCTAACCCGTAACCTAAGCCTAACCCTAACCCTAAACTTAACCCGAACGCTAACCCTATCCCGTACTCTTAACCTAACCCTAAACCGTAACCTAACCCTAAACCTAACCCTAAGCCTAACCCGTACATTAACCCTAACCCTAACACTAACACTAACCCTACGCCGTATTCTAACCCTAACCTTAACTCTAACCCTAACCCATACCCTAACCCTAAACCTAACCCTAACACTAACCCTACCCCGTACTCTAACCCTAACACAAACCCTAACCCTAAACCCTACCCTAACCCTAACCCTAACCATAAATCTAACACTAACCCTAACCCGTACTCTAACCCTAAACCTAACCCTAACCGTACTCTAACCGTAACACTATCCTTCACCCTAACCCTAACCGTACTGTAAACTTAACCCTTACCATAACCCTAACCCTAACCCTAAACTTATTCGCAACCCTGACCCGTACCCTAACCCTAAAACTAACCCGTACCCTAACCACAACCCTAAACTTAACCCATACCCTCACCCTAACCCTAACGCTAACCCTGACCCTAAACCAAAAACTAACCCGTACCCTATCCCTAACCCTAACCCTGACCCTCACCTAAACCTAACCCTAACCCGTACCCTAACCCTAACCCGTAACCTAAACCTAACCCTAACCCTAAACTTAACACCTACACTAACCCTATCCCGTACCCTAAACCTAACCCTAACCCTAACCCTAACCCTAACCCTATCCGCACTCTAACCCTAACCCTAACCCTAACACTAACCCTAGCCCGTACTCTAACACTAACCCTAACCATAAACGTAACCCTTACCCATATGCTAACCCTAACCCGTACCCTAACACTAACCCTAACCCTAACACTATCCTTAACCCATACTCTAAACCTAAACCTAACCCTATCTCTATACCAAACCCGTACTATAACCCTAAACCTAACCCTAACCTTAAACCTAACCCTAACCCGTACTCTAACCCTATCCCGTAGCCTAACACTAACTCTAACCCTAACCCCTAACCCTAACCCTAACCCTTACCTAACCCGTACCCAAACAGTAAACCTAACCCGTACCATAACACTACCCCAAACCCGTTCTCTAACCCTAACCTTAACCCTAAACCGAACCCTAACCCTAAACCGCACCCTAAACTTAACCCTAACCCTAACGCTAACCATAACCCTTAACCGTACCCTAAACCTAACCCTAACTTGTACCCTAACCCTAACACTGACCCTAAACTTAACCCGTAAACTAACCCTTACCCTAACCCTAACCCTAACCCTAACCCTATCCGTAACCCTAACCCGTACACTAAACCTAACACTAACCCTTGTCCTAACCCGTACCCAAACCTATCCCGTACCCTAAACCTAACCCTAAATCGTACCTAAACCCTCCGAGTAACCCTAACCCATACACTAGCGCTAACCCTAACCCTAACCCTAAGCCTAACCCGCACCCTAAACCTAAACCTAACCGTAACCCTAACCTTAAACCTTAACCGTACCCTAACCCTAACCCATAAACTAACACTAACCCTAACCTTAACCGTAACCCTAAACCGTACCATAACCCTAAAAATAACCCGTACCGTAACCCAAACACTAACCCTAACCCGTACCATAACCCTATCCCTAAACCTAACCCTGACCCTAAACCTAACCCTAACCCGTACCCTAACCCTAACCGGCACCTAAACCTAACCCCAACCTGTACCCTAACCCTAACCCTAACCCTATCCGTACACTAACCCTAACCCTAACCCTAAAACTAAACCTAACCCATACTCTAACCCTAACCCTAACCCTAAACCTAACCCTAACCCGTACACTAACCATAATCAGTACCCTAACACTATCCCTTACCCTAAACCTAAACCTAACCCGTACCCTAAACCTAAACGTAACCCTTGACCTAACCCGTACCCAACCCTAATTCGTAACCTAACCCTAACCCTAACCCGTACCAAAACCCTAACAGTAACCCTAACCATACCCTAGCGCTAACCCTAACCAACACTTAGCCTAACCCGCACCCTAAACCTAAACCTAACCGTAACCCTAACCATAACCCTTACCCATACCCTAAACCTAACCCATAACCTAACACTAACCCTAATATTAACCGTAACTCTAACCCGTACAATAACCCTAAAAATAACCCGTACGGTAACCCCAACCCTAACGCTAACCCGTACCATAACCCTTTCCCTAATCCTAACCCGTCCGCTAACCCTAAAACTAATTCGTACCCTAACCCTAACCCTAACCCTGACCCTAACCCCAACCCTAACCCGTACCCTAAACCTAACCTGTAACCTAACCCTAAACCTAACCCTAACACGTACCCTAAACCTAACCCTAACCCATACCCTAACCCTAAACCTAACCCTAAACCTGACCCTAACCCTAACCCTAACACGTACCCTAAGCATAACCCATACCCTAACCCTAACCCTAACTCTAACACTAACACTAACCATACCCCGTACCCTAACCCTAAACCTAACCCTAACACTAAGCCTAACCCGTACTCTAACCCTAACCCTTACCCTAACCGTACTCTAACCCTAACCCTAACCCTCACCCTATCCCTAACACGTACCCTAAACCTAACCCTAATCCTAACACTATGCGTACACTAACCCTAACCCTAACCCTAACACTAACACTAACCCTAACCTGTACTCTAACCCTAACCCTAAACCTAAATTTAACCCTAACCCGTACTCTAACCCTAACCCGCACCCTAACACTAACCCTTACACTAACCGTAAACCTAACCCGTACCCTAACCCTAAACATAAACCTAACCGGTACCCAAACACTAAACCTAACATGTACACTAACCCTAACCCTATCCCTAACCTTAACCCTCACCCGCACACTAAACCTAACCCTCACCCTAGACATAACACGTACACTAAACCTATCCCGTACCAGGACCTTAAACCTAACCTGTACCATAACCCTAACACAAACCCTAAACCTAACCTAACCCTAACCCTAACCCGTACCCTAACCCTCCCCGTACCTAACCCTAACTCTAACCCTAACCCCTAAACCTAACCCTAACCATAACCCTTACCCTAACTCGTACCCAAATGGTAAACCTAACCCGTACCCTAACACTAACCCTAACCCTTAACGGTCCCCTAACCCTAACCCTAACTCGTACCCTAACCCTAACACTGACCCTAACCCTAAACCGTACCCTAATCCTAAACCGTACCCTAACCCTAAACCTAACCCTATCCCTATCTGTACTCAAACCCTAACCCTAAACCTACCCCTTAATCTAACCCTAACCCTAACTCTAACCCTACAGCGTACACTAACCCTAAACCTAACCCTAACACTAAACCTACCCCGTACTCTAAACCTAACCCTAACCCTAACCTTAACCCTAACCCATACCCTAAACCCAACCCTAACCCTAACTCGTACCCTAACACTAACCCAAACCCTGACCCGAACCCTAACCCTAATCCGTACCCTAAACGTAACCCATACCCTAACCCTAACCCTAAACTTAACCCTAACCCTATTCCGTACCCTAAACCTAACCCTAACCCTTGCCCTAACCCGTACCCAACCCTATCCCATACATTAACCCCAACCGTAACCGGTCCCCAAACCGTAAGAGTAAACCTAACCCATACCCTAGCGCTAACCATAACCCTAACCCTAACCGTAACACTAACCCGCACCCTAAACCTAAACCTAACCCTAACCCTAACCATAACCCTTACCCGTACCCAAACCCTAACCCATACCCTAACCCTAACCCTAAACTTAACCGTAACCCTGACCCGTACCCTAACCCTAAAATTAACCCGTACCCTAACCTCAACCCTAACCCTAAATCTAACCCTAACCCGTACCCTAACCCTAACCCTAACCCTAACTCTAAACCTAACCCGTACTCTAACCCTAACCCTAACCCTCACGCTAACACTAACCCGAACTGAAACACTAACCGTACCATAACCCTAAACCGAACCCTAACCTTAAGCATAACCCTGACTCGTACCCTAAACCTAAATCTCACCCGGACCCTAACCCCAACCCTAACCCTACCCCTTACCCTAAACCTATCCCTAAAGCTAACCATGACCCTAAACGTAACCCTAAACCGTAGCCTAACCCTAACCCTAACTCGTACCCTAACCCTAAACCTAACCCTGACCCTAACCCTATTCCTAACCCGTACCTTAAACCTAACCCGTAACCTAACCCTAACCCTAACCCATACCCTAAACCTAACCCTAAACCTAACTCGTACCCTAACCCTGACCCTAACCCTAACTATGGCCTGTACCCTAAATCTAACCCATACCATAATCCTAACACTAAATCTAACCCTAAACCTAAACCGTACCCTAAACCTACCCTAAACCTTGACCTAACCCGAACCCAACCCTATCCCGTAACCTAAACCTAACCCTAACCCGTACCCAAACCCTAACAGTAACCCTAACCCATACCCAACGCTAACCCTAACACTTACCCTAACCCTAACTCGCACCCTAAACCTAAACCTAACCCTAACCCTAACCTTAACCCTTACCCGTACCCTAAACCTAACTGATACCCTAAACCTAACCCTAACTTTAACTGTAACCCTGACCTGTACACTAACCCTAAAACTAACCCCTACCCTAACCCTAATCCTAAACCTAACACGCACCTAAACCTAACCCTAACCCATAACCTAACCCTAACCCGTAACCTAAACCTAACCCTTACCCTAAACTTAACCTGTACGCAAACCCTATTCCGAAACCTAACCCGTACCCTAACCCTAACCCTAACCCTATCCCTAACCCTATCCGTACATTAACCCTAACCCTAACCCTAACACTAACACTAACGCTAACCCGTACTCTAACCATAACCCTAACCCTAACCCTAACCCTAACCCTAACCCGTACTCTAACCCTAACCCGTAACCTAACACTAACCCTAACCCTAACACTAACCCTAACCCGTAATCTAAACCAAAACCTAACCCTAATTCTAACCCTAAACCGTATTATAACCCTAACCCTAACCCTAGCACTAACCCTAACACTAAACCGTACAGTAACGCTACCCCGTACCCTACCCCTAACCCTAACCGTAAACCTAACCCTAACCCTGAACCTAACCCTAATACTAACCCGTACCCTAACCCTAAACCATACCCTAACCCATTACCCTAAACCTAACCCGTACCCTAACCCTAAAAGTAATGCTAACCCGTACCCAAACCCTAACCCTAACACGTACCCTAACCCTAACCCTAACCTTCACACTAAACCTAACGCTAACCCTAGACCTAACATGTACACTAACCCTATCCCATAACACAATCTTACGTCTAACCCATACCGTAACCCTAACACTAACCCGAACCCCAAACCTAACACTAAACCGTACACTAACCCTAACACGAACCCTAACCCTAACCCTAACCCGTACCTTAACCCTACCCGTAGCCTAACCCTAACTCTAACCCTAACTCCTAACCCTAAACCTAACCCTAACCCTTACCCTAACATGTACCCAAACGGTAAACCACACCGTACCCTAACACTAACCCAAACCCGTACTCTAACCCTAACCCTAGCCCTAAACTTAACCTTAAACCGCACCCTAAACGTAACCCTAACCCTATCCCTAACCATAACCATAACCCTTAACCGTACCCTAACCCTAATCCACACCCTAAACCTAACCCTAACTTTAACCGTAACCCTAACCCGTACCCTAACCCTAAACCTAACCCGTACCCTAACCCCAACCCTAAACCTAACCCGTACCCTAACACTAACCCTAACCCTAACCCTGACCCTAAACCCAACCCTAACCCTTACACTAATCCTAAACCTAACCCTAACCCGCACCCTAAACCTAACCCGAACCCTAACCCTAACCCGTAACCTAAACCTAACCCTAACCCGTACCCTAACCCTAACCCGCACCTAAACCTAACCCTAACCCGTACCCTAACCCAAACCCGTAACCTAAACCTAACCCTAACCCTAAACTTAACCCGTATGCTAACCCTATCCCGTACCCTAAACCTAACCTGAACCCGTAATCTAACCCTAAACCTAAAACTAAGCCTAACCCGTACATTAACCCTAACCCTAACCTTAACACTAACCCTACCCCGTATTCTAACCCTAACCCTAACCCTAACCTTAACCCTAACCATAACACTAATGCTACCCGTTCTGTAAACCTAACCCTAACCCTCACCCTGACTCTAAACCGTACTGTAACGCTAACCCATACCATAACCCTAACCCTAACCCGTACCCTAACCCTAAACCTAACTCGTTACCTAACCCTAACCTTAACACTGACCCTAACCCTAACCCTAACCCACACCCTACCTAACCTGTACCCTAACCCTAACCCTAACCCGTACCCTAAATCTAACCCTAAAGCTAACTCGTACCCTAAACCTAACCCTAACCCTGACCCTAACCCTAACACTAACCTGTACCCTAAGCATAACCCATACCCCAAACCTAACCCTAATCCCAACCCTAACACTTACCCTAACCCTAACCCTTACACTAATCCTAACCCTAACCCTAACCCGCACCCTAAACCTAACCCTAACCCATACCCTAACCCTAACCCGTAACCTAAAACTAACCCTAACCCTAAACTTAACCCGTACGCTAACCCTATCCCGTACACTAAACCTAACCCTAACCCGTATCCTAACCCTAAACCTAACCCTAAGCCTAACCCGTACATTAACCCTAACCCTAAACCTAACACTAACCCTACCCCGTACTCTAACCCAAACCCTAACCCTAACCCTAACCCATACCCTAACCCTAACCCTTTCCCTAACCCTAACACTAACCCTAACCCGTACTCTAACCCTAAACCTAACCCTAACCCTAAACCTAACCGTACTCTAACCCTAACCCTAACCCTCACCCTAACACTAACCTGTACTGTAACCCTAACCCATAACATAACCCTAACTCTAACCCTAACCCCTAAACCTAACCCTAACCCTAACCCTTATCCTAACCCGTACCCAAACGGTAAACCTAACCCGTACCCTAACACTAACCCAAACCCGTAATCTAACCCTCACCCTAACCCTAACCCTAACCCTAAACCGCACCCGAAACTTAACCCGAACCCTAACCCTAACCATAACCCTTAACGTACATTACACCTAACCCTAACTCGTACCCTAAAACTAACGCTTACCCTAACCCATACCCTAAACCTAACCCTAACCCTAACTCGTACCCTAACCCTAACCCCAACCCTGACCATACCCCTAACCCGTACCCAAACACTAAGAGTAACCCTAACCCATACCCTAGCGCTAACCGTAAACCTAACCCTAAGCCTAACCTGCACCCTAAACCTAAACCTAACCCTAAACCTAACCATAACCCTTACCCGTACCCTAACCCTAACCCATACCCTAACCCTAACCTGCACATAAACCGTACCCTAACCCGTACCCTAAACCTAACCCGTAACCTAAACCTAAACCTAACCCTAAACTTATCCCATACACTAACCCTATCACATACCCGAAACCTAACCCTAACCTGTACACTAAACCTAGCCCTAACCCTAACCCTATCCGTACACTAACCTTAACACTAACCCTAACACTAACCCTATCCCATACTCTAACCCTAACCCTACCCTAACATTAACACTAACCCTAACTTGTACTCTAACCCTAACCCTAACCCTAAACGTAACCCTAACCCGTACTCTAACCCTAACCCGTACCCCAACACTAACCCTAACCCTAACACTATACCTAACCCGTACCCTAACCCTAAACATAACCCTAACCCATACCCAAACACTAAATCTAACACGTACCCTAACCCTAACCCTAACCCGCACACTAAAACTAACCCTAATCCTAGACCTAACACGTACACTAATCCTATCATGTACCGTAACCTTAACCCTAACCTGTACCGTATCCCTAACACTAACCCTAACCCTAACCCTACCCTAAGCCTAACCCGCACCCTAAACCTAAACCTAACCCTAACCCTAAACATAACACTTACCTGTCCCCTAACCCTAACCAATACCCTAACACTAACCCTAACATTAACCGAAACCCTAAACCGTAACCTAACTCTAAAACTATCCCGTACCCTAACCCCAACCATAACCCTAACCTGTACCATAACCCTATCCCTAACCCTAACCCTGACCCTAAACCTAACCCTAAACCGTACCCTAAACCTAACCCGCAACTAAACCTAACCCTAACCCGTACCCTAACCCTAACACGTAACCAAAACCTAACCCTAACCCTAAACTTAACCCGTACACTAACCCTATCCCGTACCCAAAACGTAACCCTAACACATACCCTAACCCTAACCCTACCCTATCCGTACACTAACCCTAACCCTAACCCTAACACTAACCCTAACCCGTCCTCTAACCCTAACCCTAACCCTCAACCAAACCCTAACCCGTACTCTAACCCTAACCCGCACTCTAACAGTAACCCTTACCCTAACCCTAAACCTAACCCGTACCCTAACCCTAAACGTAACCCTAACCGGGACCCAACCACTAACCTAACACACACACTAAACCTAACCCTGTCCCTAACCCTAAACCAAACCCGCACACTAAACCTAACCCTAACCCTAGACCTAACACGTACACTATACCTATCCCGTACCGGAACCTTAAACCTAACCTGTACCGTAAACCTAACACTAACCCTAACCCTAACCTAACCCTAAACCTAACACATACCCTAACCATCCCCGTAGCCTAACCCTAACTCTAACCCTAACCCCTATCCCTAACCCTAAACCTAAACCTTACCCTAACCTGTACCCAAATGGTAAACCTAACCCATACCCTAACACTAACCCAAACCCGTACTCTAACCCTAACCCTAACCCTAACCCGCACCCTAAACTTAACCCTAACCCTAACCCAATCCATAACCCTTAACCGTAACCTTACCCTAACACTAACCATAACCTTAAACATAACGCTAACCTGTACCCTAACCCTAAAACTAACCCATACCCTAACCGAAACCCTAACCCTAACCCGTACCCTAACACTAACCTAACCCTAACCCTGACCCTAAACCTAACCCTAACCCTTACACTAACCCTAACCCTAACTCGCACCCTAACCTAAACCTAACCCATAACCTAACCCTAACCCGTAACCTAAACCTAACACTAACCCTAAACTTAAACTGTACGCAAACCCTATCCCGTACTCTAAACCTAACCCTAACTCATATCCTAAACTGAAAACTAACCCTAGGGCTAACCCGTACAATAACCCTGACCCTAACACTAACACTAACCCTACCCCGTACTCTAACACTATCCCTAACCTAACCCGTACCCTAACCCTAAACCTAACACTAAACCTAACACTAACCCTAACCCGTACTCTAAACCTAACCGTAACCCTAACCCTAACCAACTCTAACCCTAACTCTAACCCTCACCCTAAACCTAAACCGTACTGTAATCCTAACCCATACCATAACCCTAACCCTAACCCGTACCCTAACCCTAACCCTAACTCGTACCCTAACCCTAAACCTAACCCTGACCCTAACCCTAATCCTAACCCGTACCTTAAACCTAACCCGTACCGTAACCCTAAACATAAGCCTAACACGTACCCAAACCCTAACCCTAACACGTACACTATCCCTAACGCTAACCCTAACCTGCACACTAAACCTAACCCTAACCTTAGACCTAACACGTACACTAACCCTATCCCGTAACCTAACCTTAACCCTAATCCGTACCGTAACCCTAACACTAACCCTAACCCTACCCTAAGCCATACACTAACCCTAACCCGAACCCTAAACTTAACCCTAACCCGTGCCCTAACCCTAACCATAGCCTAACCCTAACTCTAACCCTAACCCTTAACCCTAACCCTAACCCTTACCCTAAGCTGTACCCAAACGGTAAACCTAACCCATAGCCTAACACTAACCCAAACCCATACTCTAACCCTAACCCTACCCTAACCCTAACCAGCACCCTAAACTTAACACTAACCCTAACCCAAACCATAACCCTTAACCGTAACCTAACCCTAACCCATACCTTAACCCTAACCCTAACCTTAACCATAACGCTAACCCGTATCCTAACCCTAAAACTAACCCATACCCTGAACCCAACCCTAACCCTAACCCGTACCCTAACACTAACCCTAACCCTAACACAGACCCTAAACCTAACCTTATCACTTACACTAAACCTAACCCTAAACCTAACCCGCATCCTATACCTAACCCTAACCCGTACCCTAACCCTAACCCATAACCTAAACCTAACCCTAACCCAAACTTAACCTGTACGCTAACCCTATCCCGTACCCTAAACCTAACCCTAACCCGTATCCTAACCCTAAACCTAACCCTAAGCCTAACCCGTACATTAACTCTAACCCTAACCCTAACACTAACCCTACCCCATACTCTAACCCTAACCCTAACCCTAACCCTAACCCGTACCCTAACCCTAAACATAACCCTAACCCTAACCCTAACACTAACTCTAACCCGTACTCTAACCCTTACCCTAACCGTACTCTAAACCTAACCTTAACCCTCACCCTAACCTTAACCCGTACTGTAACCCTAACCCGTACCAATACCCTAACCCTAACCCGTACCCTAACCCTAACCCTAACACGTACCCTAACCCTAACCCTAACACTGACCCTAAACCTAACGCTAACCCGTACCCTAAACCTAACCCGTACTCTAACCGTAGCCCTAACCCTAACCTGTACCCTAAACCTAAACCTAAACCTTACCCTAATGCCTACCCTAACCCTAACACTGACGTTAACCCTAACCATAACTCGTACCCTAAGCCTAACCCATACACTAAACCTAACCTTAATCCAAACACTAACCCTAACCCGTACCCTAACCCTAACCCTAACCCTTGACCTAACCCCTCCCCAACCCTATCCCATAAACTAACCCTCACCCTAACCCGTACCCAAACCCTAACAGTTACCCTAAAACATTCCCTAGTGCTAACCCTAACCCGAACCCTAGCCCTAAACCTAACCCGTACACTAACCCTACCCGTAGCCTAACCCTAACCCTAAATATAACCCCTAACCCTAACACTAACCCTAACCCTTACCCTAACCCGTACCCTGGTGGTAAACCTAACCCGTACCTTAACATAACCCAAACCCGTACTCTAATCCTAACCTTAACCCTAACCCTCACCCTAAACTTAACCCTAACCCTAACCCAAACCATAAACCTTAAACGTAACATAACCCTAACCCATAACCTAACCATAACCCTAACCTTAACCATAACCCTAACCCATACCCTAACTCTAAAACTAACCCATACCCTAACCCCAACCCTAAACTTAATACATACCCTAACACTAACCCTAACCCTAACCCTGACCCTAAATCTAACCCTAACCCTTACACTAAACCTAAACCTAACTCGCACCCTAAACCTAACCCTAACCCGTACCCTAACCCTAACCCATAACCTAAACCTAACCGTAACCCTAAACTTAACCCGTACACTAACCCTATCCCGTACCCTAAACCTAACCCTAAACCATATCCATACCCTAAACCTAACCCTAAGCCTAACCCGTACATTAACCCTAACCCTAACCCTAACCATACTCTAACCCTAACACTAACCCTCAACTTAACCCTAACCCGTACTGTAACCCTATACCGTACCATAACCCTAAAACTAACCCTTACCCTAAACCTAACCCATATCTTAAACCTAAGACGTACCCTAACCCTAACCCTAACCTTAACCCGTACCCTAAACCTAACCCTAAAACTAACATGTACCCTAACCCTAATCCTAACCATGACCCTAAACCTAACCCTAACCCGTACCCTAACCCTAATCCGTACCCTAACCCTAAACGTAACCCTAACCCTAAACCTAACCCTAACCCATACAGTAACCCTAACCCGTACCCTAACCCTAACCCTAAACCTAAACCTAACCATAACCCTGACCCTAAACCAAACCCTAAACCGTACCCTAACCCTAAACAGTACCCTAACCCTAACCCTAAACCTAACCCGTACCCTAACCCTAAACGTAACGCTAACCCATACCCAAACCCTATACTTAACACATACCCTAACCCTAACCCTAACCCTAACCCGCACACTAAACCTAACCATAACCCTAACCCTAACCCGCACACTAAACCTAACCCTAACCCTAGACCTAACATGTACACTAACCCTACCCGTACCCCAGCCTTAATCCAAACCCGTACAATAACCCTAACACTAACCCTAACCCTAACCCGTACACTAACCCTAACCTGAACCCTAACCCTAACCATAACCCTAACCCGTACCCTAAACCTAACCTGTACCCTAACCCTAAACCTAACCCGAACTGTACCCTAAACCTAACCCTAACCCGTACACTAACCCTAACCCTAACTCTAACCCTGACCCTAACCCTAACCCGTACCCTAAGCCTAACCCATACCCTAACCCTTACCCTAATCCTAACCCTAACCCTAACCCGTACCCTAAACCTAAACCTAACCCTTGTCCTAACACGTACCCAACCGTATCCCGTAACCTAACCCTAACCCTAACCTGTACCCAAAACCTAACAGTAAGCCTAACCCATACCCAAGCGCTAACCCTAACCCTAACCCTAACCAGCCGCCTAAACCTAAACCCCACCCGAACCCTAACCATAACACTTACCCGTACCCTAACACTAACCCATACGCTAAACCAAAACCTAAACTTAACCGTAACCCTGACCCATACCTTAAACCTACAATTAACCCGTACCCTAACCCCAAACCTAACCCTAACCCGTAACCTAAACCTAACCCTAACCCTAAACCTATCCCACACCAAAACCTAACCCTAACCTGTAACCTAAACCCAACCCTAACACTAAACTTAACCCGTACGCTAACCCTATCCCGTACCCTAAAACTAACCCTAACCCGTAACCTAACCCTAAACCTAAACCTAAGCCTAACCTGTACATTAACTCTAACCCTAACCCTAACACTAACCCTACCCCGTACTCTAACCCTAAACCTAACTCTAACCCTAACCCGTACCCTAACCCTAACCCTAACCCTAACCCTAACCCTAACATTAAACCTAACCCGTACTCTAACCCTAACCCTAACCCGTACCCTAAAACACACCCTAACCCTAACTCGTACCCTAACACTAACCCTAACCCTGACCCTAACCCTAACCCTAACCTGTACACTAAACCTAACCCATACCCTAAACCTAACCCTAAACCTAACCCTAACCCTATCCCCTACCCTAAATCTAACCCTAACCCTTGTCCTAACCCAACCCAACCCTATCCCGTAAACTAACCCTAACCCTAACCCGTACCCAAACCCTAAGAGTAAACCTAACCAATACCCTAGCGCTAACCCTAACCCTAACCCTTACCCTAAGCCTAACACGCACCCTAAACCTAAACCTAACCGTAACCCTAACCATAACCCTTACCCATAGCCTAAACCTAACCCATAGCTAACACTAACCCTAACATTAACCGTAACCCTAACCCGTACCATAACCCTAAAAATAACCCATACCGTAACCCCAACCCTAACCCTAACCCATACCATAACCTTATCCCTAATCCTAACCCGTACCCAAAACCTAACCATAACACGTACCCTAACCCTAACCCTAACCCTAACCCTTACCCTAACCTGTACCCAAACGGTAAACCTAACACGTATCCTAACACTAACCCAAACCCGTACTCTAACCCTAACCCTAACCATAACCATAACCCGCACCCTAAACTTAACCCTAACCCTAATCCAAACCATAACCTTTAACCGTAAGCCAACCCAAACCATACCCTAAAACTAACCCTAACCTTAACCGTAACCCTAACCCATACTCTAACCCTAAAACTAACCCGTACCCTAAACCCAACCCTAACCCTAACCGTACCCTAACACTAACTCTAACCCTAACCCTGACCCTAAACCTAACCCTAACCCTTACACTAATCCTAACACTAACCCTACCCTGCACCCAAAACCTAACCCTAACCAGTACCCTAAACCTAACCCGTAACGTAACCTAACCATAACACTAAACTTAACCCGTACGCTAACCCTATCCCGTACACTACACATAACCCTAACCCGTATCCTAACCTTAAAGCTAACCCTAAGCCTAAACCGTACATTAATCCCAAACCTAACCCTAACAAAACCCAACACCGTACTCTAACCCTAACCCTAACCCTAACCCTAACCCGTACACTAACCCTACCCTAAACCTAACTCTAACACTAATCCTACCCCGTACTCTAACCCTAAACCTAACCCTAACCCTAACCCTAACCCGTACCCAAACCCTAACACTAACCCTAACCCTAACACTAACTGTACTCTAACCCTGAAACTAACCCTCACCCAAACCCTAACCCGTACTGTAACCCTAACCCATACCATAACCCTAAACCTAACCCGTACCCTAACAGTAACCCTAACTCGTACCCTAACCCTAACCCTAACCCTGACCGTAACCCTAACCCGTACCCTAAACCTAACCCGTACTTTAAACCTAACCCTAACCCTAACCCGTACCCTAAACCTAACCCTAAACCTAACTCGTACCCTAAACCTACCCTAACCCTGACCCTAACCCTAACCCTAACCCATACCCTAAGCCTAACCCATACCCTAAACCTAACCCTAAACCTAACCCTAACCCTAAACCGTATCCTAAACGTAACCCTAACCCTCTACCTAACCCGTACCCAAACCTATCCCGTAACCTAACCCTAACGCTAACCTGTACCCAAACCCTAACAGTAACCCTAACCCTTACCCTAACGCTAACCCTAACCCTAACCCTAACCCGGACCCTAAACCTAACTCTTACCCTGACCCTAACACTAACCCTATCCCGTACCCTAACCCTAAACCATACCCTAACCCTAACCCTAAACCTAACCCATACCCTAACCCTAAACATAATCCTAGCCCATACCCAAACTCTAACCCGAACCTCAACCCTAACCCTGACCCATACCCTAACCCTACCCGTAGCCTAATCCTAACTCTAACCCTAACCCCTAAACCTAAGGCTAACCCTAACCCTTACCCGAACCCGTACCCAAACGGTAAACCTTACCCGTACCCTAACACTAACCCAAACCCGTACTCTAACCCTAACCATAACCCTAACCCTAACCTTAACCATAACCCAATCCGTACCCAAACCCTAAAACTAACCCATAACCTAAACCCAACCCTAACGCTAACCCGTACCCTAACACTAACCCTAACCCTAACCCTGACCCTAAACCTACCCTAACCCTAACACTAACACTAACCCTAAGCCTAACCAGTACCCTAAACCTATACCTAACCATAACCCTAACCATAACCCTTACCCGTACCTTAACCCTAACCCATACCCTAACACTAACCCTAATCTTAACCGTAACCCTAACCCTAAACCTAAACCTAACCCTAACCCCAACCCTAACCCTAACACGTACCATAACCCTATCCCTAACCCTAACCCTGTCCCTAAACCTAACCCTTACCCGTACCCTAACCCTAACCCGCACCTAAACCTAACCCTACTCCGTACCCTAACTCTAACTCATAACCTAACCCTAACCACAAACGTAACCCGTACACTAACCCTATCCCATCCCATAAACATAAACCTAACCCGTACCCAAACCCTAACAGTAACCCTAAACCATACCCTAGCACTAACACTAACCCTAACCCTAACCCTAACCATTACCCATACCCTGACCCTAAACCATACCCTAAAACTAACCCTAAACTTAACCGAAACCATGACCCGTACACTAAACCTAAAATTAACCCGTACCCTAAACCCACCCTAACCCTAACCTGTACCCTAACCCTAACCCTAACCCACACCAAACCTAACCCTGACCATTAACCTAAGCCTAACCCTAACCCTAAACTTAACCCGTACGCTAACCCTATCCCGTACCCTAAACCTAACCCTAAACCGTAACCTAACACTAAACCTAACTCTAAGCCTAACCCGTACATTAACTCTAACCCTAACACTAAAACTAACCCTACCCCGTACTCTAACTCTAACCCTAACTCTAACCCTATTCCGTACCCTAAACCTAACCCTAACCCTAACCCTAACACTAACCCTACCCCATACTATAACCCTAACACAAACCCTAACCCTAAACCGTACTCTATCCCTGACCCTCACACTAACCCTAACCCTAACCCTATCCGCACTCTAACCCTAACCCTAACCCTAACCCTAACACTAAACCTAACCCATACTCTAGCACTAACCCTAAACCTAAACGTAACCTAACCCATACGCTAACCCAAACCCGTATCCTAACACTAACCCTAAACCTAACACTATCCCTAACCTGTACTCTAACCCTAAACCTAACCCTATCTCTAACCCAAACCCGTACTATAACCCTAAACCTAAACGTAACCCTAAACCTAAACCTAACCCATACTCTAACCCTATTCCACAGCCTAACACAAAATCTAACCCTAACCCCTAACTCTAACCCTATCCCTAACCCTTACCTAACCCGTACCCAAACGGTAAACCTAACGCGTTTCCTAACACTAACCCAAACCCGTACTCTAACCCTAACCCTAACCCTAAACCGCACCCTAAACTTAACCCTAACCCTAACACTGACCCTAACCCTAAACCGTACACTAACCCTAACCCGTACCCTAATCCTAGCCCTAACCCTAACCCTAACCCTATCCGTACTCCAACCCTAACCCTAACCCTATCCCGTACTCTAACCCTAAGCCTAACTCTAACCATAACCCGTACCTTAACCCTTAACCTAACCCTAACACTAACCCTACCCCGTACTCTAACCCTAACCCTAAACCTAACCATAACCCTAAACCGTAACCTAAACCTAACCCTAACCCTAACTCGTACACTATCCCTAACCCTAACCCTGACCCTAACCCTAACCCTAACCCTTACCCTAAGCCTAACCCATACCCTAACCCTAACCCTAACACTAACCCTACCCCGTACTCTAACCCTAACCCTAACTCTAACCCTAACCCGTACCCTAACCCTAACCCTAACACTAAACCTAACCCGTACTCTAACCCTAACCCTACCCAGTACCCTAAAACACACCCTAACCCTAACTCGTACCCTAACACTAACCCTAACCCTGACCCTAACCCTAACACTAACCTGTACCCTAAACCTAACCCATACCCTAAACCTAACCCTAAACCTAACCCTAACCCTATCCCGTACCCTAAATCTAACCCTAACCCTTCTCTTAACCCGAACCCAACCCTATCCCGTAACCTAACCCTAACCCTAACCCGTACCCAAAACCTAAGAGTAACCCTAACCCATACCCTAGGGCTAATCCTAAACCTAACCCTAAGCCTAAACAGCACCCTAAACCTAAACCTAACCATAACCCTAACCATAACCCTTACCCGTAGCCTAATCCTAACCCATACTTAACACTAACCCTAACCTTAACCGTAACCCTAACCCGTAACATAACCCTAAAAATAACCCGTACCGTAACCCCAAACCTAACCCTAACCGGTACCATAACCCTATCCCTAATCCTAACCCGTACCCAAAACCTAACCATAACACGTACCCTAACCCTAACCCTAACCCTAACCCTTACCCTAACCCGTACCAAAACGGTAAACCTAACCCGTACCTGAACACTAACCAAACCTGTACTCTAACCCTACCCTAACCATAACCATAACCCGCACCCTAAACATACCCCTAACCCTATCCCAAACCATAACCCTTAACCGTAACCTAACCCTAACCCTTACCCTAAACCTAACCCTAACCTTAACCGTAACTCATAGCCATACCCTAACCCTAAAACTAACCCGTACCTTAAACCCAACCCTAACCCTAACCCGTACACTAACACTAACCCTAACCCTAATCCTGACCCTAAAACTAACCCTAACCCTTACACTAATCCTAACCCTAACCCTACCCCGCACCCAAAACCTAACCCTAACCCGTACCCTAAACGTAACCCGTAACCTAAACCTAACCATAACCCTAAACTTAACCGGTACGCTAACCCTGTCCCGCACGCTACACCTAACCCTAACCCGTATCCTAACCCTAAACCTAACCCTAAGCCTAATCTGTACATTAACCCTAACCCTAACCCTAACACTAACGCTAACCTGTACTCTAACCCTAACCCTAACCCTAACCCTAACCCGTTCCCAAAACCTAACCCTAACCTGTACCCTAACCCTAACCCTAACCCTGTCCCTAACCCTAACCCTAACCCGTACCCTAAGCCTAACCCATACCCTAACCCTAAACCTTATCCTAACCCTAACCCTAACCGTACACTAAACCTAACCCTAACCCTTAAACTAACACGTAACATAACCCTAACCCTAACCCATACCCAAACCGTAACAGTAACCCTAAACCATACCCTAGCGCTAACACTAACCCTAACCCTAACCATTACCTGTACCCTAACCCTAACCCATACCCTAACCGTAACCCTAAACTTAACCGTAACCCTGACCCGTACACTAAACCTAAAATTAACCCGTACGCTAACCCCAACCCTAACCCTAACCTGTACCCTAACCCTAACACTAACACTAACCCTACCCCGTACTCTAACCCTAACCCTAACTCTAACCCTAACCCGTACCCTAACCCTAAACCTAACCCTAACACGAACCCTACCCCGTACTCTAACCCTAACACAAACCCTAACCCTAAACCCTACCCTAACCCTAACCCTAACCATAAATCTAACACTAACCCTAACCCGTACTCTAACCCTAACCCTAACCCTAACCCTAACCGTACTCTAACCGTAACACTATCCCTCACCCTAACCCTAACTGTACTGTAACCCTAACCCGTACCATAACCCTAACCCTAACCCTAAACTTATTCGTAACCTTGACCCGTACCCTAACCCTAAAACTAACCCGTACCCTAACCACAACCCTAAACATAACCCGTACCCTAACCCTAACCCTAACGCTAACCCTGACCCTAAACCTAAACCTAACCTGTACCCTATCCCTAACCCTAACCCTAACCCTCACCTAAACCTAACCCTAACCCGTACCCTAACCCTAACCTGTAACCTAAACCTAACCCTAACCCTAAACTTAACCCCTACGCTAACCCTCTCCGTACCCTAAACCTAACCGTAACCCTAACCCTAACCCTAACCCTAACCCTATCCGCACTCTAACCCTAACCCTAACCCTAACCCTAAAACTAACCCTAGCCCGTACTCTAACACTAACCCTAACCCTAAACGTAACCCTTACCCATACGCTAACCCTAACCCGTACCCTAACACTAACCCTAAACCTAACACTATCCCTAACCCTACTCTAAACTTAAACCTAACCCTATCTCTAACCCAAACCCGTACTATAACCCTAAACCTAACCCTAACCTTAAACCTAAACCTAACCCGTACTCTAACCCTATCCCGTAGCCTAACACTAACTCTAACCCTAACCCCTAACCCTAACCCTAACCCTTACCTAACCCGTACCCAAACGGTAAACCTAACCTGTACCATAACACTACCCCAAACCCGTACTCTAACCCTAACCCTAAACCTAACCCTAAACCGCACCCTAAACGTAACCCTAACCCTAACGCTAACCATAACCCTTAACCGTACCCTAAACCTAACCCTAACTCGTACCCTAACCCTAACCCTAACCCTAACCCTATCCGTAACCCTAACCCGTACCCTAAACCTAACACTAACCCATGTCCTAACCCGTACCCAAACCTATCCCGTACCCTAAACCTAACCCTAAATCGTACCTAAACCCTCCGAGTACCCCTAACCCATACACTAGTGCTAACCCTAACCCTAACCCTAAGCCTAACCCGCACCCTAAACCTAAACCTAACCGTAACCCTAACCATAACCCTTAACCGTACCCTAACCCTAACCCATAACCTAACACTAACCCTAACCTTAACCGTAACCCTAAACCATACCATAACCCTAAAAATAACCCGTACCGTAACCCAAACCCTAACCATAACCCGTACCATAACCGTATCCCTAATCCTAACCCTGACCCTAAAACTAACCCTAACCCGTACCCTAACACTAACCCGCACCTAAACCTAACCCCAACCTGTACCCTAACCCTAACCCTATCCGTACACTAACCCTAACCCTAACCCTAAAACTAAGTCTAACCCATACTCTAACCGTAACCCTAACCCTAAACCTAACCCTAACCCGTACACTAACCCTAACCGGTACCCTAACACTAACACTTACCCTAACCCTAACCCTAACCCGTACCCAAACCCTAACAGTAAACCTAACCATACCCTAGCACTAACCCTAACCAACCCTTAGCCTAACCCGCACCCTAAACCTAAACCTAACCGTAACCCTAACCATAACCATTACCCATACCCTAAACCTAACCCATAACCTAACACTAACCCTAACATTAACCGTAACCCTAACCCGTACCATAACCCTAAAAATAAAATATACGGTAACCCCAAACCTAACGCTAACCCGTACCATAACCCTATCCCTAATCCTAACCCGTCCGCTAAACCTATACCTAATTCGTACAATAA
Organism: Urocyon cinereoargenteus; assembly: GCA_032313775.1. NCBI lineage: Eukaryota > Metazoa > Chordata > Mammalia > Carnivora > Canidae > Urocyon > Urocyon cinereoargenteus. The sequence goes on from JAVLSZ010000017.1 coordinate 59,500,137, forward strand.
CCCTAACCCTAAACATGAGCCTAACCCTAACCCTAACGCGTACCCTAAACCTAACCTGTACCCTAACCCTAAACCTAACCCTAACACGTACCCTAAACCTAACCCTAACCCGTACCCTAACCCTAAACCTAACTCTAAACGTGACCCTAACCCTAACCCTAACACGTACCCTAAGCCTAAACCATACCCTAACCCTAACCCTAACCCGCACCCTAAACCTAAACCTAACCCTAACCCTAACCTTAACGCTTACTCATACCCTAAACCTAACCCATACCCTAAACCTAACCCTAACTTTAACCATAACCCTGACCTGTACACTAACCCTAAAACTAACCCATACCCTAACCCTAATCCTAAACCTAACCCGCACCTAAACCTAACCCTAACCCATACCCTAACCCTAACCCGTAACCTAAACCTAACCCTAACCCTAAACTTAACCTGTACGCAAACCCTATTCCGAACCCTAACCCGTACCCTAACCCTAACCCTAACCCTAACCCTAACCCTATCCTTACACTAACCCTAAACCTAACCCTAACACTAACACTAATGCTAACCCGTACTCTAACCATAACCCTAACCCTAAACCTAACCCTAACCCAACTCTAACCCTAACCCGTACCCTAACACTAACCCTAACCCTAACACTAACCCTAACCCGTACTCTAAACCTAAACCTAACCCTAATTCTAACCATAACCCATATTATAACCCATACCCTACCCTAGCCCTAACCCTAACACTAAACCGTACAGTAACGCTACCCCGTACCCTACCCCTAACCCTAACCGTAAACCTAACACTAACCCTGAACCTAACCCTAATACTAACCGTACCCTAACCCTAAACCATACCCTAACCCATTACCCTAAAACTAACCCGTACCCTAAACCTAAAAGTAATGCTAACCCGTACCCAAACACTAACCTTAACACATACCCTAACCCTAACCCTAACCATAACCATAACCCTTAACCGTACCCTAACCCTAACCCAAAACCTAAACCTAAACCCTAACTTTAACCGTAACCCTAACCCATACCCTAACACTAAACCTAACCCATACCCTAACCCCAAACCTAACCCTAACCCGTACCCTACCACTAACCCTAACCTTAACCCTGACCCTAAACCCAACCCTAACCCTTACACTAATCCTAAACCTAACCATAACCCGCACCCTAAACCTAACCCTAACCCGAACCCTAACCCTAACCCGTAACCTAAACCTAACCCTAACCCGTACCCTAACCCTAACCCGCACCTAAACCTAAACCTAACCCGTACCCTAACCCAAACCCGTAACCTAAACCTAACCCTAACACTAAACTTAACCCGTACGCTAACCCTATCCCTTACCCTAAACCTAACCTGAACCCGTAATCTAACCCTAAACCTAAAACTAAGCCTAACCCGTACATTAACCCTAACCCTAACCCTAACACTAACCCTACCCCGTATTCTAAACCTAATCCTAACCCTAACCCGTACCCTAACCCTAACCTTAACCCTAAACCTAACACTAACGCTAACCCCTGCTCTAAACCTAACCCTAACCCTCACCCTAACTCTAAACCATACTGTAACCCAAACCCATACCATAACCCTAACCCTAACCCGTACCCTAACCCTAAACCTAACTCATTACCTAACCCTAACCCTAACACTGACACTAACCCTAACCCTAACCCGTACCCTAAACCTAAACCGTACCCTAACCCTAACCCTAACCCTAACCCTAACCCGTACCCTAAATCTAACCCTAAAGCTAACTCGTACCCTAAACCTAACCCTAACCCTGACCCTAACCCTAACACTAACCTGTACCCTAAGCTTAACCCATACCCCAAACCTTACCCTAATCCCAACCTTAACACTTACCCTAACCCTAACCCTTACACTAATCCTAAACCTAACCCTAACCCACACCCTAAACCTAACCCTAACCCGTACCCTAACCATAACCCGTAACCTAAAACTAACCCTAACCCTAAACTTAACCCGTACGCTAACCCTATCCCGTACACTAAACCTAACACTAACCCGTATCCTAACCCTAAACCTAACCCTAAGTCTAACCCGTATTTTAACCCTAACCCTAAACCTAACACTAACCCTACCCCGTACTCTAACCCTAACCCTAACCCTAACCCGTACCCGTACCCTAACCCTAACCCTTTCCTTAACCCTAACACTAACCCTAACCCGTACTCTAACCCTAACCCTAACCCTAACCCTAACCCTAACCGTACTCTAACCCTAACCCTAACCCTCACCCTAAAACTAACCCGTACTGTAACCCTAACCCGTAACATTACCCTAATTCTAACCCTAACCCCTAAACCTCTCCCTAACCCTAACCCTTACCCTAACCCGTACCCAAACGGTAAACCTAACCCGTACCCTAACACTAACCCAAACCCGTACTGTAACCCTCACCCTAACCCTAACCCTAACCCTAAACCGCACCCTAAACTTAACCCTAACTCTAACCCTAACCATAACCCTTAACCGTACCTTACACCTAACCCTAACTAGTACCCTAAAACTAACGCTTACCCTAACCCTAAACCGTACCCTAAACCTAACCCTAACACTAACTCGTACCCTAACCCTAACCCAACCCTGACCAAAACCCTAACCCGTACCCAAACACTAAGAGTAACCCTAACCCATACCTTAGCGCTAACTGTAAACCTAACCCTATGCCTAACCTGCACCCTAAACCTAAACCTAACCCTAACCCTAACCATACCCCTTACCCGTACCCTAACCCTAACCCATACCCTAACACTAACCTGCACCTAAACCGTACCCTAACCTGTACCCTAACCCGTAACCTAAACCTAAACCTAACCCTAACCTTCTCCCGTACACTAAACCTATCCCGTACCTGAAACCTAAACCTAACCTGTACACTAAACCTAACCCTAACCCTAACCCTACCGTACACTAACCTTAACCCTAACCCTAACACTAACCCTATCCCATACTCTAACCCTAACCCTACCCTAACCTTAACACTAACCCTAACTTGTACTCTAACCCTAACCCTAAACCTAAGCGTAACCCTAACCCGTACTCTAACCCTAACCCGAACCCTAACCCTAACCCTAAACCTAACACTATACCTAACCCGTACCCTAACCCTAAACGTAACCCTAACCCGTACCCAAACACTAAACCTAACACGTACCCTAACCCTAACCCTAACCCGTACACTAAAACTAACCCTAATCCTAGACCTAACATGTACACTAAACCTATCCTGTACCGTAAACTTAACCCTAACCCCTACCGTAACCCTCACCCTAACCCTAACCCTAACCCTAACACTAACCCTAACCCGTACTCTAACTTAACCCTAACCGTAAACCTAACCCTAACCCGTACTCTAACCCTAACCCTAACCCTACACTAACCATAATCCTAACACTAAACCTAACCCATACTCAAACCCTAAACCTAACACTGACACTAACCCTAAACCCCTAATATAACCCTAACCCTAAACCTAACCCTATCCATAACCCTAACACGTACCGTCACCCGAACCCGTACCCTAACCCTAACCCTAACCCTAAACCTAACCCTAACCCTGACCCTAATCCTAAACCTAATCCCTTACCCTAACCCTGAACCTAACCCGCATCTAAACCTAACCCTATCCCTAGACCTAACCCGTACCCTAACCCTAACACGTACCCTAACACTAACCCTAACCTTAACCCGTACGATAAACCTAACACTAACCCTAACCCGTACCCTAACCCTAACCCGTACCCTAACCCTAACCCGATGCCTAACCCTAACCCACACCCTAAACCAAACCCTAACCATAGACCTAACCCGTACCCTAAACCTATCTCGTACCCTAACCCTAATGCTAACCTGTCCCTAACCCTAGACCTAAACCGTACCCTAACACTAACCCGTACCCTAACACTAACCCTAACCCTAAACCTAAACCGTACTCTAACCTTAACCCTAACCCAAACACTAACACTATCCCTAATCCTAAAGCTATCCCGTACACTAACCGTAACCCTAACCCATACCCGTACCCTAACCCTAACCCTAACTCTAACCCTAACACTAAACCTACCCCGTACTCTAACCCTAACCCAAACCGTAACCCTAACCCGTACCTTAACACGTAACCTAACCCTAACCCTAACCTGTACGCTAACACGTACCATAACCCAAACCCTAATCCTAACCCTAACCATAAACCTAACCCATACCCTACCCCTCACCCTAACCCATAACCTAACCCTAACTCATACCCTAACCCTAACCCTTACCCTAACCCCTAACCCAAACCCTAACCCGTACCCTAAACCTAACCCTAACCATAACTCGTACCCTAACCCTAAACCTAAACCTAACCCTAACCCGTACCCTAACACTAACCCTAACCCTAAACCTAAACCGTACCCTAACACTAACCCTAACCCTAACCCTAACACTAACACTAACACTAACCCTAATCCTAACCCTATCCCGTACACTAAACCTAACCCTAACCCATACCCGAACCATAACCCTAACCCTAACCCTAACCCTAACCCTAACACTAATCCTACCCCGTACTCTAACCCTAAACCTAACCCTAACCCTAACCCTAACCCTAACCCTAACACTAACCGTACTCTAACACTAATCCTAACCCTCACCCTAACCCTAACCGGTACTGTAACCCTAACCCGTACCATAACCCTAAACGTAACCCATACCCTAACCCTAACCTAACTCGTACCCTAACCCTAAACCTAACCCTGACCCTAACCCTAACCCTAACCTGTACCCTAAACCTAACCCGTACTTTAAACCTAACCCTAACCCTAACCCGTACCCTAAACCTAACCCTAACCCTAACTCGTACCCTAAACCTACCCTAACCCTGACATTAACCCTAACCCTAACCCATACCCTAAGCCTAACCCATACCCTAACCCTAACCCTAAACCTAATCCTAACCCTAAACCGTACCCTAAACGTAACCCTAAACCTCTACCTAACCCGTATATCCAAACCTATCCCGTAACCTAACCCTAACCCTAACCCGTACCCAAAACCTAACAGTAACCCTAACCCATACCCTATCACTAACCCTAATCCTAACGCTAACCCGGAACCTAAACCTAACCCTTACCCAGAACCTAACACTACCCCTATCCCGTACCCTAACCCTAAACCGTACACGAACCCTAACCCTAAACCTAACCCATACCCTAACCCTAAACGTACTCTAACCCTAACCCTAACCCTACCCCGTACTCTAACCCTAACCCTAACTCTAACCCTAACCCGTACCCTATCCCTAAACCTAACCCTAAAACTAACCCTACCCCGTACTCTAACCCAAACCCTAACCCTAACACTAACCTGTACCATAAAACTAAACCTAACCCTAACTTGTACCCTAACACTAACCCTAACCCTGGCCTTAACCTAAACACTAACCCGTACCCTAAATCTAACCCATACCCTAACCCTAACCCTAAACCTAACCCTAACCCTATCCCGTACCCTAAACCTAAGCCTAAACCTTGTCCTAACCCGTACCCAACCCTATCCCGTACCCTAACCCTAACCCTAACCCGTACCCAAACCCTAAGAGTAACCCTAACTCATACCCTAGCGCTAACCCTAACCCTAAACCTAAGCCTAACCCGCACCCTAAACCTAAACTTAACCGTAATCCTAACCATAACCCTTACCCATACCCTAACACTAACCCATAACCTAACACTAACCCTAACATTAACCGTAACACTAACCCGTACCCTAACCCTAAAACTAACCCGAACCGTAACCCCAACCCTAACCCTAACCCGTACCATAACCCTATCCCTAATCCTAACGCTGACCCTAAACCTAACCCTAACCTGTACCCTAACACTAACCCTAACCCTAACCCTATCCGTACACTAATCCTAACGCTAAACCTAACACTAACCCTAACCCGTACTCTAACCCTAACCCGTACCCTAACACTAACCCTTACCCTAATCCTAAACCTAACCCGTACCCTAACCCTAAACGTAACCCTAACCCGAACCCAAACCCTAAACCTATCCCGTACCCTAACCCTAATGCTAACCTGTCCCTAACCGTAGACATAACCCGTACTCTAAACTGAACTCGTACCCTAACTCTAACCCGAAACCTAAACCTAAACCGTACCCTAACCCTACCCCTAACCCTAACACTAACCCTAATCCTAACACAATCCCGTACACTAACCCTAACCCTAACCCATACGCGTACCCTAACCCTAACCCTAACTCTAACCCTAACACTAACCCTACCCCGTACTCTAACCCTAACCCAAACCGTAACCCTAACCCGTACCCTAACCCGTAACCTAACCCTAACCCTAACCTGTATGCTAACACGTACCATAACCCGAAACCTAATCCTAAACCTAACCCTAAACCTAAACCATACCCTACCCCTCACCCTAACCCATACCCTAACCCTAACTTGTACCCTAGCCCTAACCCTAACCCTGTCCCTAACCCGTACCATAACCCTAACCCGTAACCTAAACCTAACCCTAACCCTAAACTTAACCCACACGCTAACCCTATCCCGTACACTAAACCTAACCCTAACGCGTACCCTAACCCTAACCCTAACCCTAACCCTATCCGTACACTATCCCTAACCCTAACCCTAAACCTAACATAACCCTAACCCGTACTCTAACCCTAAACCTAACCCTAACTCTAAACCTAACCCGTAATATAACCCTAAAACTAATCCTAACCCTAAGCCTAACCCTAACCCTAACACTAACCCTAACCCGTACTCTAACCCTAACCATAACCCTAACCCTAAGCATACTCTTACCCTAACCCTAACCCTCAATATAATCCTAACCCGTACTGTAACCCTATACCGTACCATAACCCTAAAGCTAACCCGTACCCTAACCCTAAACCTAATTCGTACACTAACCCTAAACCTAACCCTGATCCTAACACTAACCCCAAACTATACCCTAAAACTAACCCGTACCCTAAACCTAACACTAACCCTAGCCCTTACCCTCACCCGTACACAAACGGAAAACCTAAACCGTACCCTAACACTAACCCAAACCCGTACTCTAACCCTAACCCTAACTGTAAACCTAAAACGCACACTGAACTTAACCCTAACCCTAACACAAACCATAACCCTTAACCGTAACCTAACCCTAACACATACAATAACCCTAACCCTAACCTTAACCATAAACCTAACCCATACCCTAACCCTAAAACTAACCCATACCCTAACCCCAACACTAACCCTAACACATACCATAACACTAACCCTAACCCTAACCCTGACCCTAAACCTAACCCTAACACTTACACTAATCCTAACCCTAACCCTAACCTGTAACCTAAACCTAACGCTAAGCCTAAACCGTACATTAACCCCAACCCTAACCCTAACACTAACACTACCCCGTACTCTAAAGCTAACCGTAACCCTGACCCTAACACATACACTAACCCTAACCATAACCCTAACACTAATCCTACCCCGTACTCTACCCTAAACCTAACCCGAACCCTAACACTAACCCTAACCCGTACTCTAACACTAACCCTAACCCTAAACGTAACCCTAACCTTTACGCTAAACCTAACCCGTACCCTAACACTAACCCTAACCCTAACACTATCCCTAACCGTACTCTAACCCTAAACCTAAACCTAACTCTAACCCTAACCCGTACTATAACCCTAAACCTAACCCTAACCATAACCTAACCTTAACCCGTAATCTAACCCTATCTCGTAGCCTAACCCTAACTCTACCCCTAAACCCTAACCCTAACTTTAAACCTATTCCTTACCCTATGCCGTACCTAAACGGAACACCTAACCCGTACCCTAACACTAACCCTTACCCTAACTGTACTCTAACCCTAACCCTAAACCTCACTCTAACCCTAACCCATACTGTAACCCTAACATGTAACATAACCCTAACTCTAACCCGTACCCTAACCCTAACCCTAACTCATAGCCTAACACTAACCCTGACCCTAACCCTTAACTGTACCCTAAACCTAACCCGTACCCTAACCCTAAACCTAACTCTAAGCCGTACCCTAAACCTAACCCTAACCCTAACTCATACCCTAACCGTAACCCTAACCCTGACCCTAACCGTAACCCATACCCTAACCCTAACCCTAACCCTAACCCGTACCCAAACCTAACAGTAACCCTAACCCATTCCCTAGCGCTAAGCCTAACCCTAAACCTAATCCTAACCCGCACCCTAAACCTAAACCTAACGCTAACCCTAACCATAACCCTTACCCGGACCCTGACCCTAAGCATAACCTAACACTAACCCCAACCTGAACCGTAACCCTAACCCATACCCTAACCCTAAAACTAACCCGTAACCTAACCAAAACCCTAACCCTCACCCGCACCTAAACCTAACCCTAACCCGTAACCTAACCCTTACCTGTAACCTAAACCTACCCCTAACCCTAAACTTAACCTGAACACTATACCTATCCCGTACCCTAAACCTAACCCTAAACTATACACTAACCCTAACCCTAACCCTAACACTATCTGTACACTAACCCTAACCCTAACACTAAAACTAACCCTAACCCGTACTCTAAAACTAAACCTAACCCTAAACCTAAACCTAACCTGTACTCTAACCATAACCCGTACCCTAACACAAACCCTTACACTAACCCTAAACCTAACCCGTACCCTAACCCTAAACGTAACCCTAACCCGTACCCAAACTTCAACCCTAACACGTACCCTAACCCTAACCCTAACCCGCACACTAAACCTAAACTTAACCCTAGACCTACCACGTACACTAACCCTATCCCGTACCCTAACTTTAACCCTAATTCGTACCGTAACCCTAACACTAACCCTAACCCTAACCCTAACCCTAACCCGTACCCTAACCCTACCCGTAGCCTAACCCTAACTCTAACCCTCAGCCCCAACCCTAACCCTAACCCTTACCCTAACCCATACCCAAACGGTAAACCTATCCCGTACCATAACACTAACCCAAACCCGTACCCTAACCCTTCCCGTAGCCTAACCCTAACTCTAACCCTAACCCCTAACCCTATCCCTAACCCTAACCCTAACCTTTACCCTAACACGTACCCAAACGATAAACCTAACACGTACCCTAACACTAACCCAAACCCGTACTCTAAACCTAACCTTAACCCTATCCCTAACCCTAACCCGCACCCTAAACTTAACCCTAACACTAACGCAAACCATAACCCTTAACCGTAACCTAACCCTAACCCATACCCTAACCCTAAAGCTAACCTTAAACATAACCCTAACTCGTACCCTAACCCTAAAAATAACCCGTACCCTAACCCCAACCCTAACCTTAACGCGTACACTAGCACTAACCCTAACCCTAAACCTGACCCTAAACCTAACCCTAACTGCATAATAACCCTAAACCTGCCCTAACCTTAACACTAACCCTATCCCGTACTCTAAAACTAACCCTAACCCTAACCCTAAACCTAACCCGTACTCTAACCTTAACCCTAACCCTAACACTAACCATAACCCTAACACTAACCCTAACCAGTACTCTAACCCTAAACGTAACCCTAACACTAACCCTAACCCCCTACTATAATCCTAACCCTAAACCTAACCCTTACCCTAACCCTAAGTCGTACCGTAACCCGAACCCGTACCCAAACCTAACCCTAACCTAAACCTAACCCTAAACTTGACCCTAACCCTAACCCTAATCCCGTACCCTAACCCTAACCCTATCCCGCATCCTAAACCTAACCCTAAACCTAGACCTAACCCGTAGCATAACCCTAACCCGTACCCTAACACTAACCCGAACCCTAACCCTAACACTAACCCTAACCCTAACCCGTTCACTAACCATAACCCTAACCCATACCCTAACCCTAACCCATACCCTAACCCTAACCCAGGGCCTAACTCTAACCTGCACCGAAAACCTAACCCTAACCCTAGACATAACCCATACCCTAACCGTATCATGTACCCTAACCCTAGGCCTAACCCGTATCCTAACCCTAACACTAACCCTAAGCTGTACACTAACCCTAACCCGTACAGTAACTCTAACCCTAACCCTAACCCGTACCCTAACCCTAACCCGCACCGAAACCTAACCCTAACCCGTACCCTAACCCTAACCCGTAACCTAAACCTAACCCTAACCCTAAACTTAACCCGTACACTAACCCTATCCCATACCCTAAACCTAACCCTAACCCGTACCCTAACCCTAAATCTAACCCTAACACTATCCGTACACTAACCCTAAACCTAACCCTAACACTAACCCTAACACGTACTCTAACACTAACCCTAACACTAAACCTAACCTTAACCCGTAATCTAACACTAACCCGTAACCTAACACTAACCCAGGGCCTAACTCTAACCCGCACCGTAAAACTAAACCTAACCCTAGACCTAACACTTACACTAAACCTATCCCATACCGGAACCTTAACCCTAACCCGTACCGGTACCCTAACATTAACCATAACCCTAAGCCTAACCCTAAGCCTAAACCTAACCCGTACACTAACCCTAACCCGAACCCTAACCCTAACCGTAACCCGTACCCTAACCCTACCCGTAGCCTAACCCTAACTCTAACCCTAACCCCTAACCCTAACCCTAACCCTAACCCTAACCCGCACCTAAACCTAACCCTAACCCTAACCCTAACCCGCACCTAAACCTAACCCTAACGCGTACCGAACCCTAACCCTAACCCTAACCCTATCCGTACACTGACCCTAACCCTAACCCTAAACCTAACCCAAACCGTACTCTAACCATAACCCGTACACTAACACTAACCCTAACCCTAACACTAACCCTAACCCGTACTCTAAACCTAACCCTAACCCAAACTCTAACCCTAACCCGTACCCTAACACTAACCCTAACACTAACAATAACCCTACCCCGTACTCTAACCCTAAACCTAACCCTAACTCTATCCCTAACCCGTAATGTAACCCTAACCCTAAACCTAAACCTAACCCTAACCCGTACAGTAACCCTAACGCGTACCCTAACCCTAAACCTAACCCTAAACCTAACCCTAACCTTGACCCTAAACCTAACCCTAACCCGTACCCTAACCCTAAATGTAACCCTAACCCTTACCCAAACCCTAACCCTAACACGTACCCTAACCCTAACCCTAACCCTAACATGCACACTAAACCTAACCCTAACCCTAGACCTAACACCTACACTAACCCTATCCCATACGCTAACCTTAACCCTAACCCGTAACGTAACCCTAACATTAACCCTAAACCTAAACCTAACCCGTACCCAAACCTACCCGTAGCCTAACACTAACTCTATACCTAACCACTAACCTTAACCCTAACCCTTACCCTAACCCTTACACTAACCCTAACCATAACCCTAACACTAATCCTACCCCGTACTCTAACCCTAAACCTAACCCGAACCCTAACACTAACCCTAACCTGTACTCTAACACTAACCCTAACCCTAAACGTAACCCTAACCCTTACGCTAACCCTAACCCGTACCCTAACACTAACCTTAACCCTAACACTCTCCCTAACCGTACTCTAACCCTAAACCTAACCCAAACTCTAACCCTAACCCGTACTATAACCCTAAACCTAACCCTAACCATAACCTAACCTTAACCCGTAATCTAACCCTATCTCGTAGCCTAACCCTAACTCTAACCCTAAACCCTAACCCTAACCCTAACCCTATTCCTTACCTATGCCATACCCAAACGGAACACCTAACCCGTACCCTAACACTAACTCAAACCCGTACTCTAAACCTAATAATAACCCTAACCCTATCCCTAAACCACACCCTAAACTTAACTCTAACCCTAACACTAACCTTAACCCTTAACTGTACCCTAACCCTAACCCACACCCTAAACCTAACCATAACTTTAACCGTAACCCTAACCCGTAACCTAACCCTAAAACTAACCCGTACCCTAACCCCAACCCTAACCCATACCCTAACACTAAACCTAAAACTAACCCTGACCCTAAACCTAACCCTAACCCGTACACAAACCCTAACCCTAACCCTAACCCACACCCTAAACCTAACCATAACCCGTACCCTAACCCTATCCCATAACCTAATCCTAACCCTAACCCTAAACTTATCCCGTACGCTAACCCTATCTCATACCCTAAACCTAACCCTAACCCGTAACCTAACCCTAACCTAACCCTAAGCCTAACCCGTACATTAACCCTAACCCTAACCCTAACACTAACACTAACCCTACCCCATAATCTAAACCTAACCCTAACCCTAACCCCACCCTCACCATACCCTAACCCTAACCCTAAACCTTTCCCTAACCCTAACACTAACCCTAACCCTTACTCTAACCCTAACCCTAACCCTTACCCTAACTGTACTCTAACCCTAACCCTAAACCTCACCCTAACCCTAACCCGTACTGTAACCCTAACATGTAACATAACCCTAACTCTAACCCGTACCCTAACCCTCACCCTAACACATAGCCTAACACTAACCCTGACCCTAAACCTAACCCGACCCTAACCCTAAACCTAACCCAGCCGTACCCTAAACCTAACCCTAACCCTAACTCATACCCTAACCCTAACCCTAACCTTGACCCTAACCCTAACCCGTAGCCTAAACCTAACCCATACCCTAACCTTAATCCTAAACCTAACGCTAACCCTAACTCTTAACCTAAATCTAATCCTAACCCTTGACCTAACCCGTACACAACCCTATCTCGTACCCTAACCCTTACCCTAACCCGTACCCAAACCTAACAGTAACCCTAACCCATTCCCTAGCGCTAAGCCTAACCCTAAACCTAATCCTAACCTGCACCCTAAACCTAAACCTAACGCTAACCATAACCATAACCCTTACCCGGACCCTGACCATAAGCATACCCTAACACTAACCCCAACCTGAACCATAACCCTAACCCGTACCCTAACCCTAAAACTAACCCGTACCCTAACCCCAACCCTAACCCTCACACGCACCTAACCCTAACCCTAACCCGTAACCTAACCCTTACCCATAACCTAAACCTATCCCTAACCCTAAGCTTAACCTGAACACTAAACCTATCCCGTACCCTAAACCTAACCCTAAACTATACACTAACCCTAACCCTAACCCTAACACTATCCGTACACTAACACTAACCCTAACCCTAACACTAACCCTAACCCGTACTCTAACACTAAACCTAACCCTAAACCTAACCCTAACCCGTACTCTAACCATAACCCGTAACCTGACACTAACCCTTACACTAACCCTAAACCTAACCCGTACCCTAACCCTAAACGTAACCCTAACCCGTACCCAAACTTCAACCCTAACACGTACCCTAACCCTAACCCTAACCCGCACACTAAACCTTACCCTAACCCTAGACCTAACACGTACACTAACCCTATCCCGTACCCTAACCTTAACCCTAACCCGTACCGTAACCCTAACACTAACCCTAACCCTAACCCTAACCAGTACTCTAACCCTACCCGTAGCCTAACCCTAACTCTAACCCTAACCCCCAACCCTAACCCTAACCCTTACCCTAACCCGTACCCAAACAGTAAACCTATCCCGTACCCTAACACTAACCCAAACCCGTACTCTAATCCTAACCCTAACCCTAACCCTAACCCTAACCCGTACCCTAACGCTTCCCGTAGCCTAACTCTAACTCTAACCCTAACCCCTAACCCTATCCCTAACCCTAACCCTAACCCTTACCCTAACACGTACCCAAACGGTAAACCTAACACGTACCCTAACACTAACCCAAACCCGTACTCTAAACCTAACCCTAACCCTAACCCGCAGCCTAAACTTAACCATAACCCAAACGCAAACCATAACCCTTAACCGTAACCTAACCCTAACCCATACCCTAACCCTAAACCTAACCTTAACCATAACCCTAACTCGTACCCTAACCCTAAAACTAACCCGTACCCTAACCCCAACACTAAACTTAACGCGTACACTAACACTAAACCTAACCCTAAGCCTGACCCTAAACCTAACCCTAAGCACACACTAACCCTAACCCTAACCCTAACCTTAACACTAACCCTATCCCGTACTCTAAACCTAACCCTAACCCTAACCCTAACCCTAACCCTAACCCATACTCTAACCTTAACCCTAACCCTAACACTAACCATAAACCTAACACTAACCCTAACCAGTACTGTAAACCTAAACGTAACCCTAACATTAACCCTAACACCCTACTATAATCCTAACCTTAAACCTATCCCTTACCCTAACCCTAAGTCGTACCATAACCTGAACCCGTACCCAACGCTAACACTAACCCTAAACCTAACCCTAACTTTGACCCTAACCCTAACCCTAATCCCGTACCCTAACCCTAACCCTAACCCGCATCCTAAACCTAACCCTAAACCTAGACCTAACCCGTAGACTAACCCTAACCTGTACCCTAACACTAACCCAAACCCTAACCCTAAGACTAACCCTAACCCTAACCCGTACACTAACCCTAACCCTAACCCATACCCTAACCCTAACCCGTAACCTAACCCTAACCCAGGGCCTAACTCTAACCCGCACCGGAAACCTAACTCTAACCCGAGACATAACCCGTACCCTAACCCTATCACGTACCCTAACCCTAGTCCTTACCCGTATCCGAACCCTAACACTAACCCTAACCCTAACACTAACCCTAATCCGTACACTAACCCTAACCCTAACCCTAACCCGTACCCTAACCTTAACCCGCACCGAAACCTAACCCTAACCCGAACCCTAACCCTAACCTGTAACCTAAACCAAACCCTAACCCTAAACTTAACCCGTACACTAACCCTATCCCATACCCTAAACCTAACCCTAACCCGTACCCTAACCCTAAATCTAACCCTAACACTATCGTACACTAACCCTAACCCTAACCCTAACACTAACCCTAACACGTACTCTAACACTAACCCTAACCCTAAACCTAACCCTAACCTGTAATCTAACCCTAACCCGTAATCTAACCCTAAACCGTAACCTAACCCTAACCCAGGGCCTAACTCTAACCCGCACCGTAAAACTAACCCTAACTCTAGACCTAACACTTACACTAACCCAATCCCATACCGGAACCTTAACCCTAACCCTTACCGGTACCCTAACATTAACCGTCACTCTAACCCTAACCCTAACCCTAATCCTAACCTGTACACTAACCCTAACCCGAAATCTAACACTAAGAGTAACCCGTACCCTAACCCTACTCGTAGCCTAACCCTAACTCTAACCCTAACCCCTAACCCTAACCCTAAACCTACCTAAACCTAACCCTAACCCGTACCGAACCCTAACCCTAACCCTAACCCTATCCGTACACTGACCCTAACCCTATCCCTAAACCTAACCCTAACCCGTACTCTAACCCTAACCTGTACACTAACACTAATCCTAACCCTAACACTAACCCTAACCCGTACTCTAACCCTAAACCTAACCCTAACTCTAACCCTAATCCATACTATAACCCTAACCTGTACCCTAACACTAACCCTAACCCGTACACTAACCCTAACCCTAACCCTAACCCGTACCCTAACCCTAACCCGCACCGAAACCTAACCCTAACCCGTACCCTAACCCTAACCCATAACCTAAACCAAACCCTAACCCTAAACTTAACCCGTACACTAACCCTATCCCATACCCTAAAGCTAACCCTAACCCGTACCCTAACCCTAAATCTAACCCTAACACTATCCGTACACTAAACCTAAACCTAACCCTAACCCTAACCCTAACACGTACTCTAACACTAACCCTAGCCCTAAACCTAACCCTAACCCATAATCTAACCCTAACCCGTAACCTAACCCTAACCCAGGGCCTAACTTTAACCCGCACCGTAAAACTAACCCTAACCCTTGATCTAACACTTACACTAAACCTATCCCATACCGGAACCTTAACCCTAACCCGTACCGGTACCCTAACATTAACCGTAACCTAAGCCTAACCCTAAGCCTAAACCTAACCCATACACTAACCCTAACCCGAACCCTAACCCTAACCGTAACCCGTACCCTAACCCTACCCGTAGCCTAACCCTGACTATAACCCTAA
Organism: Urocyon cinereoargenteus; assembly: GCA_032313775.1. Lineage (NCBI taxonomy): Eukaryota > Metazoa > Chordata > Mammalia > Carnivora > Canidae > Urocyon > Urocyon cinereoargenteus. The sequence goes on from JAVLSZ010000017.1 coordinate 59,516,354, forward strand.
CTCCTAACCCTAACCCTAAACCTAACCTGCACCTAAACCTAACCCCTAACCCTAACCCGCACCTAAACCTAACCCTAACCCGTACCCGAACCCTAACCCTAACCCTATCTGTACACTGACCCTAACCCTAACCCTAAACATAACCCTAACCCGTACTCTAACCCTAACTTGTACACTAACACTAACCCTAACCCTAACACTAACACTAACCCGTACTCTAACCCTAAACCTAACCCTAACTCTAACCCTAACCCGTACCCAAACACTAACCCTAACACTAACAATAACCCTACCCCGTAATCTAAACCTAAACCTAACCCTAACTCTATCCCTAACCCGTAATGTAACCCTAACCCTAAACCTAACCCTAACCCTTACCCTTACAGTAACCCTAACGCGTACCCTAACCCTAAACCTAACCCTAAACCTAACCCTAACCTTGACCCTAAACCTAACCCTAACCCGTACCCTAACCCTAAACGATAACCTAACCCTAACCCTAAACCTAACCCGTACCCTAACCCTAAATGTAACCCTAACCCTTACCCAAACCCTAACACTAACACGTACCCTAACCCTAACCCTAACCCTAACATGCACACTAAACCTAACCCTAACCCTAGACCTAACACCTACACTAACCCTATCCCATACCCTAACCTTAACCCTAACCCGTAACGTAACCCTAACACTAACCCTAACCCTAAACCTAACCCATACCCTAACCCTACCCGTAGCCTAACACTAACTCTAAACCTAACCCCTAACCCTAACCCTAACCCTTACCCTAACCCATACACTAACCCTAACCATAACCCTAACACTAATCCTACCCCGTACTCTAACCCTAAACCTAACCCGAACCCTAACACTAACCCTAACCCGTACCCTAACACTAACCTTAACCCTAACACTCTCCCTAATCGTACTCTAACCCTAAACGTAACCCTAACTCTAACCCTAACCCGTACTATAACCCTAAACCTAACCCTAACCATAACCTAACCTTAACCCGTAATCTAACCCTATCCTGTAGCCTAACCCTAACTCTAACCCTAAACCCTAACCCTAACCCTAACCCTATTCCTTACCCTATGCTGTACCCAAACGGAACACCTAACCCGTACCCTAACACTAACTCAAACCCGTACTCTAAACCTAACCATAACCCTAACCCTATCCCTAAACCACACCCTAAACTTAACTCTAACCCTAACACTAAACTTAACCCTTAACTGTACCCTAACCCTAACCCACAACCTAAACCTAACCATAACTTTAACTGTAACCCTAACCTGTAACCTAACCCTAAAACTAACCCGTACCCTAACCCGAACTCTAACCCTAACCCATACCCTAACACTAAACCTAACACTAACCCTGACCCTAAACCTAACCCTAACCCGTACACTAACCCTAACCCTAACCCTAACCCACACCCTAAACCTAACCATAACCCGTACCCTAACCCTATCCCGTAACCTAATCCTAACCCTAACCCTAAACTTATCCCGTACGCTAACCCTATCCCATACCCTAAACCTAACCCTAACCCGTAACCTAACCCTAAACGTAACCCTAAGCCTAACCCGTACATTAACCCTAACCCTAACCCTAACACTAACCCTACCCCGTAATCTATACCTAACCCTAAACCTAACCCTAACCCTAACCCTAACCCTAACCCTAACCCATACCCTAACCCTAACCCTAAACCTTTCCCTAACCCTAACCCTAACCCTAACCCTTACTCTAACCCTCACCCTAACCCTTACCCTAACTGTACTCTAACCCTAACCCTAAACCTCACCCTAACCCTAACCCGTCCTGTAACCCTAACATGTAACATAACCCTAACTCTAACCTGTACCCTAACCCTAACCCTAACTCATAGCCTAACACTAGCCCTGACCCTAACCCTAACCCGTACCCTAAACCTAACCCATACCCTAACCCTAAACCTAACCCTAAGGTGTACCCTAAACCTAACCCTAACCCTAACTCATACCCTAACCCTAACCCTAACCTTGACCCTAACCCTAACCCGTACCCTCAACCTAACCCATACCCTAACCTTAATCCTAAACCTAACGCTAACCCTAACTCTTACCCTAAGCCTAATCCTAACCCTTGACCTAACCCGACCCAACCCTATCTCGTACCCGAACCCTAACCCTAACCAGTACCCAAACCTAACAGTAACCCTAACCCATTCCCTAGCGCTAAGCCTAACCCTAAAACTAATCCTAACCCGCACCCTAAACCTAAACCTAACGCTAACCCTAACCATAACCCTTACCCGTACCCTGACCTTAAGCATACCCTAACACTAACCCCAACCTGAACCGTAACCCTAACCCGTACCCTAACCCTAAAACTAACCCTTACCCTAACCCCAACCCTAACCCTCACCCGCACCTAACCCTAACCCTAACCCGTAACCTAACCCTTACCCGTAACCTAAACCTAACCCTAACCCTAAGCTTAACCTGAACACTAAACCTATCCCGTACCCTAAACCTAACCCTAAACTATACACTAACCCTAACCCTAACCATAACCCTAACACTATCCGTACACTAACCCTAACCCTAACCCTAACACTAACTCTAACCCGTACAGTAACACTAAACCTAACCCTAACCCTAACCCTAACCCGTACTCTAACCATAACCCGTACCCTAACATTAACGCTTACACTAACCCTAAACCTAACCCGTACCCTAACCCTAAACGTAACCCTAACCCGTACCCAAACTTCAACCCTAACACGTACCCTAACCCTAACCCTAACCCGCACACTAAACCTTACCCTAACCCTAGACCTAACATGTACACTAACCCTATCCCGTATCTAACCTTAACCCTAACCCGTACCGTAAACCTAACACTAACCCTAACCCTAACTCTAACCCGTACCGTAACCCTACCCGTAGCCTAATCCTAACTCTAACCCTAACCCCCAATCCTAACCCTAACCGTTACCCTAACCCGTACCCAAACGGTAAACCTATCCCGTACCCTAACACTAACACAAACCCTGACTCTAATCCTTACCCTAACCCTAACCCTAACCCTAACCCGTACCCTAACGCTTCCCGTAGCCTAACCCTAACTCTAACCCTAACCCCTAACCCTATCCCTAACCCTAACCCTAACCCTTACCCTAACACGTACCCAAACGGTAAACCTAACACGTACCCTAACATTAACCCAAACCCGTACTATAAACCTAAACCTAACCCTAACCCTAACCCTAACCCGCAGCCTAAACTTAACCATAACCCAAACGCAAACCATAACCCTTAACCGTAACCTAACCCTAACCCATACCCTAACCCTAAACCTAACCTTAACCATAACCCTAACTCGTACCCTAACCCTAAAACTAACCCGTACCCTAACCCCAACACTAACCTTAACGCGTACACTAACACTAAACTTAACCCTAAGCCTGACCCTAAACCTAACCCTAAGCGCACACTAACCCTAACCCTAACCTTAACACTAACCCTATCCTGTACTCTAAACCTAACCCTAACCCTAACCCTAACCCTAACCCTAAACCTAACCCTAAACTTGACCCTAACCCTAACCCTAATCCCGTACCCTAACCCTAACCCTATCCCGCATCCTAAACCTAACCCTAAACCTAGACCTAACCCGTAGCATAACCCTAACACGTACCCTAACACTAACCCGAACCCTAACCCTAACACTAACCCTAACCCTAACCCGTTCACTAACCATAACCCTAACCCATACCCTAACCCTAACCCGTACCCTAACCTTAACCCAGGGCCTAACTCTAACCTGCACCGAAAACCTAAACCTAACCCTAGACATAACCCATACCCTAACCGTATCACGTACCCTAACCCTAGGCCTAACCCGTATCCTAACCCTAACACTAACCCTAACCCGTACACTAACCCTAACCCGTACACTAACCCTAACCCTAACCCTAACCCGTACCCTAACCCTAACCCGCACCGAAACCTAACTCTAACCCGTACCCTAACCCTAACCCGTAACCTAAACCTAACCCTAACCCTAAACTTAACCCGTACACTAACCCTATCCCATACCCTAAACCTAACCCTAACCCGTACCCTAACCCTAAATCTAACCCTAACACTATCCGTACACTAACCCTAACCCTAACCCTAACACGTACTCTAACACTAACCGTAACCCTACACCTAACCCTAACCCGTAATCTAACCCTAATCGGTAACCTAACCCTAACCCAGGGCCTAACTCTAACCTGCACCGTAAAACTAACCCTAACCCTAGACCTAACACTTACACTAACCCTATCCCATACCGGAACCTTAACCGTAACCCGTACCGGTACCCTAACATTAACCGTAACTCTAAGCCTAACCCTAAGCCTAAACCTAACCCGTACACTATCCCTAACCCGAACCCTAATCCTAACCGTAACCCGTACCCTAACCCTACCCGTAGCCTAACCCTAACTCTAACCCTAACCCCTAACCCTAACCCTAAACCTAACACGCACCTAAACCTAACCCTAACCCTAACCCTAACCCGCACCTAAACCTAACCCTAACCCGTACCGAACCCTAACCCTTCCCTAACCCTATCCGTAAACTGACCCTAACCCTATCCCTAAACCTAACCCTAACCCGTACTCTAACCCTAACCCGTACACTAACACTAACCCTAACCCTAACACTAACCCTAACCCGTATCTAAACCTAAACCTAACCCTAACTCTAACCCTAATCCGTACCATAACACTAACCCGTACCCTAACACTAACCCTAACACTAAAAATAACCCTACCCCGTACTATAACCCTAAACCTAACCCTAACTCTAACACTAACCCGTAATGTAACCCTAACCCTAACCCTAACCCTAACCCGTACATTAACCCTAACGCGTACCCTAACTCTAACCCTAAGCCTAAACCTAACCCTAACCTTGACCCTAAACCTAACCATAACCCGTACCCTAACCCTAAACCGTAACCTAAACCTAACCCTAAACCTAACCCGTACCTTAACCCTAAATGTAACCCTAACCCTTACCCAAACCCTAACCCTAACACGTACACTAACCCTAACCCTAACCCAAACATACACACTAAACCTAACCCTAACCCTAGACCTAACACCTACACTAACCCTATCCCATACCCTAAACTTAACCCTAACCCGTAACGTAACCCTAACACTAACCCTAACCCTAAACCTAACCCGAACACTAACCCTACCCGTAGCCTAACACTAACTATAAACCTAACCCTAACCCTTACCCTAACCCTAACCCTTACCTAACCCTAACCCTTACCTAACCCTAACACTAACCCTTACCCTAACACTTACCCTAACCTGTACCCAAATGGAAAACCCTAACCCTTACCCTAACACTAACCCTAACCTAACCCTTACCCTAACCTGTACCCAAATGGAAAACCTAACCCGTACCCTAACACTAACCGAAACACATACTCTAATCCAAACCGTAACCCTAACCCTAAACCTAACCCGTACCCTAACCCTTCCCGTAGCCTAACCCTAACTCTAACCCTAACCCCTAACCCTAACCCTAACCCTAACCCTTACCCTAACACTTACCCAAACGGTAAACCTAACACGTACCCTAACACTAACCCAAACCCGTACTCTAACCCTAACCCTAACTCGCACCCTAAACTTAACCCTAACCCTAACCCAAACCATAACCCTTAACCGTAACCTAACCCTAACCCATACACTAACCCTAACCCTAACCTTAATCGTAACCCTAACTCGTACCCTAACCCTAAAACTAACCCGTACCCTAACCCCAACCTTAATATTAACGCGTACACTAACACTAACCCTAACCCTAACCCTGACCCTAAACCTAACCCTAACTGTACACTCTCCCTAACCCTAACCCTAACCCTAATCCCGTACCCTAAACCTAACCCTAACCCGCATCATAAACCTAACCTAAAACCTAGACCTAATTTGTAGCCTAACCCTAACCCGTACCCAAACCTTAACAGTAACCCTAACCATACCCTAGCGCTAACACAAACCCTAATCTTAACTCTAACCATTACCCGTACCCTAACAACAACCCATAACCTAACCCTAACCCTAAACTTTACCGGTACCCTGACCAGTACCCTAAACCTAGAATTAACCCGGACAATAACGCCAACTCTAACCCTAACCCGTACCCTAACCCTAACCCTAAAACACACCTAAACCTAACCCTAACCCATAAACTAAGCCTAACCCTAAACCTAAACTTAACCCGTACGCTAACCCTATCCCATACCCTTAACCAAACCCTAACCCGTAACCTAACCCTAAAACTAACCCCAACCCTAACCCTAACCCTTACCCTAACCCTATTCCTAACGCTAACCCTGACCCTAAACCTAACCCTAAACCGTACCCTAACCCTAACCCTAACCCTCACATAAACCTAACCCTAACCCATACCCTAACCCTAACCCATAACCTAACCCTAAACCTAACCCTAAACTTAACCCATACGCTAACCCTAACCCGTACCTTAAACCTAACCCATACCCTAATCCTAACCCAAAACCTAAACCTAACCCTATCCCGTACCCTATACCTAATCCGAACCCTTGACCTAACCCGTACCCAACGTTATCCCGTACCCTAACCCTAACCCTAACCCGTACCCAAAACCTAAGAGTAACCCTAACCCATACCCTAGCGCTAAACGTAACCCTAACCCTAACCCTAACCCTAACCCGAACCCTAAACCTAAACCTAACCCTAACCCTAACCATAACCCTTACCCGTATCCTAACCCTAACCCATACCCTAACCCTAACCCGCACCTAAACCGTACCCTAACCTGTACCCTAACCCTAACCCGTAACCTAAACCTAAACCTAACCCTAAACATATCCCGTACACTAACCCTATCCCGTATCCCTAAACCTAACCCTAACCTGTACCCTAAACCTAACCCTAACCCTAACCCTATCGGTACACTAACCCTAACCCTACCCCTAACCCTAACACTAACCCTATGCCATACTCTAACCCTAACCCTAACCCTATCCCTAACACTAACCCTAACATGTACTCTAACCCTAACCCTAAACGTAACCCTAACCCGTAATCTAGCACTAACCCATACCCTAACACTAACCCTAACCCTAACACTATCCCTAACCCGTACCCTAAACCTAAACGTAACTCTAACCCGTACCCAAACCCTAACCCTAACACGTACCCTAACCCCAACCCTAACCCTAACACTAACCCTAACCCGTACTCTAAACCTAACCCTAACCCTAACCCTAACCCGTACTCTAACCCTAACCCTAACCCTAACACTAACCCTTCCCCGTACTCTAACACTAACCCTAAACCTAACCCTAACTCGTACCCTAAACCTAACCCTAACCCTAACCCTAACCGTATTCTAACCCTAACCCTAAACCCCACCCTAACCCTAAAATGTACTGTAACCCTAAACCATACCATAACCCTAACCCTAAACTTAACCGTAACCCTAACCCATACCCTAACCCTAAAACTAACCCGTAACCTAACCACAACCCTAACCCTAACCTGTACCCTAACTCTATCCTTAATGGTAACCCTGACCCTAAACCTATACCTAACCCGTACCCTATCCCTAAACCTAACCTTAACCCTCACCAAACCTAAACCTAACCCGTACCCTAACCCTAACTCGTAACCTAAACCTAACCCTAAACCTAAACTTAACCCCTATGCTAACCCTATTCCGTACCCTAATCCTAACCCTAACCAGTACCCTACCCTAACCCTAACCCTATCCGCACTCTAACCCTAACCCTAACCCTAACCCTAACACTAACCCTAGCCCGTACTCTAACACTAACCCTAACCCTAAAAGTAACCCTAAACCATACGCTAACCCTAACCTGTACCCTAACATTAACCCTAACCCTAACACTATCCCTAACCCATATTCTAACCCTAAACCTAACCCTATCTCTACCCCAAACCCGTACTATACCCCTAAACCTAAACCTAACTTTAAACCTAATCCTAACCCGTACACTAACCCTATCCCTTCGCCTAACACTAACTCTTACCATAACCCCTAAACCTAAACCTAACCCTTACCTAACCCGTACCCAAACGGTAAACCTAACCCGGTACCATAACACTAACCCAAACCCGTACTCTAACCCTAACCCTATCCCTAACCCTAACACTAAACCGCACCCTAACTTAACCCTAAACCTAACCCTAACCATAACCCTTAACCGTACCCTAAACCTAACTCTAACTCGTACCCTAACCCTAACAATGACCCTAACCCTAACCCGTACACTAACCCTAACCCGTACCCTAACCCTCACCTGTACCCTAACCCTATCCGTAACCCTAACCCACACCCTAAACCTAACCCTAACCCTTTCCTAACCCGTACCCAAACCTATCACGTACCCTAACCCTAACCCTAACCCGTATCCAAACCCTAAGAGTAACCCTAACCCACACACTAGCGCTAAACCTAACCCTAACCCTAAGCCTAACCCGCACCCTAAACCTAAACCTAACCGTAACCCTAACCATAACCCTTACCCGTACCCTAACCCTATCCGTACTCTACCCTAATCCTAACCCTAACACTAACCCTTACCCGTACTCTAACACTAACACTAACCCTAACCCTAACCCTAAACCTTACCCTAACCCTAACCCGTACACTAACCCTCACCCGAACCCTAACCCTAACCCTAACCCGTACCCTAACTCTACCCGTAGCCTAACTCTAGTCCTAACCCCTAACCCTAAACCTAACCCTAACCACTTCCCTAACCTGTACCCAAATGGTAAACGTGACCCGTACCCTAACAGTAAACCAAACCCGTACTCTAACCCTAACCGTAAACCTAACCCTAACCCTAACCCGCACACTAAACTTAACCCTAAACCTAACCATAACCATAACCCTTAACTGTAACCTAACACTAATCAATACCCTAAACCTAACCCTAACATTAACCATATCCCTAACCCGTACCCTAAACCTAAAACTAACCCGTACCCTCACCCCAACCTTAAACGTAACCGGTACCCTAAAACTAACCCTAACCGTAACCCTGACCCTAAACCTAACCCTAGCCCTTACACTAACCCTAACCCTAACCCCCACCCTAAACCTAACCCTAACCCGTACCCTAACCCTAACCCGTAACCTAAACCTAACCCTAACCCTAAACTTAACCCGTACGCTAACCCTATCCCGTACCCTAAACCTAACCCTAAACCGTATCCTAACCCTAACCTAACCCTAAGCCTAACCCATATATTAACCCTAACCATAACCATAACACTAACCCTACCCCGTACTCTAACCCTAACCGTAACCCTAACCCTAACCGGTACAGTAACCCTAACGCGTACCCTAACCCTAGCCCTAACCCTAAACCTAACCCTAATCTTGAACCTAAACCTAACACTAACCCGTACCCTAACCCTAAACCGTACCCTAACGCTAACCCTAAACCTAACCCGTACCCTAAACCTAATGTAACCCTAACCCATACCTAAACACTAACCCTAACACGTACCCTAACCTTAAACCTAACCCTAACCCATACCGGTACCCTAACACTAACCGTAACCCTAACCGTAACCCTAACCCTAACGCTAACTCGTACACTAACCCTAACCCAAACCCTAACCCTAACCGTAACCCGTACCCTAACCCTACCCGTAGACTAACCATAACTCTAAACCTAACCATTAACCCTAACCCTAACCCTAACGCACACCTAAACCTAACCCTAACCCTAACCCTAAACCGCACCTAAACCTAACCCTAACCCGTACCCGAACCCTAACCCGTAACCTAATCCTAAACCTAACCCTAAACTTAACCCTTATGCTAACCCTATTCTGTACACTAAACCTAACCCTAACCCGTACCCTAACCCTAACCCTAACCCTAACCCTATCCGTACACTAACCCTAAACCTAACCCTAAACCTAACCCTAAACCGAACTCTAACCCTAACCCGTACCCTAAACCTAACCCGTACCCTAACACTAACCCTAACACTAACCCTAACCCGTTCTGTAACCCTAAACCTAAACCTAAATCTAACCCTAACCCGTAATATAACCCTAACCCATACCCTAACACTAACCATAACACTAACACTAACCCTACCCCGTACTCTAACCCTAAACCTAACCCTAACTCTAACCCTAACCTGTACTGTAACCCTAACCCTAACCCTAACCCTAACCCTAACCCTAACCCTAACCCTAACCCATACAGTAACCCTAACGCGTACCCTAACCCTAAACCTAACCCTAAACCTAACCCTAACCTTGACACTAAACCTAACCCTAACCCGTACCCTAACCCTAAACCGTACCCTAACCCTAACCCTAAACCTAACTCGTCCCCTAACCCTAAATGTAACCCTAACCCGAACCCAAACCCTAACCCTAACACGTACCCTAACCCTAACCCTAACCCGCACACTAAACCGAACATAACCCTAGACCTAACACCTACACTAACCCTATCTCTTACCGTAACCTTAACCCTAACCCGTAACGTAACCCTAACACTAACACTAACCCTAAGCCGAACCCGTACCGTAACCCTACCCGTAGCCTAACCCTAACTCTAACCCTAACCCCTAGCCCTAACCCTAACCCTTACCCTAACCCGTACCCAAACAGTAAACCTAACCGTACCCTAACACTAACCAAACCCGTACTCTAATCCTAACCCAAATCTAACCCTAAACCATACCCTCACCCTTCCCGTAGCCTAACCCTAACTCTAACCCTAACCCCTAAACCTAACACTAACCCTAACCATTACCCTAACACGTAACCAAACGGTAAACCTAACACGTACCCTAACACTAACCCAAACCCGAACTCTAACCATAACCCTAACCCTAACCCTAACCCGCACACGAAACTTAACACAAACCATAACCCTTAACCGTAACCTAACCCTAACCCATACCCTAAACCTAACCCTAACATTAACCGTAACACTAAATCGTACCCTAACCCTAAAACTAACCCGTACCCTAACCCCAACCCTAACCTTAACGCGTACACTAACACTAACCCTAACCCTAACCCTGACCCTAAACCTAACCCTAACCGTACACTAACCCTAACCCTAACCCTAACCCTAACCCTAACCCTAACCCTAACACTAACCCTATCCCGTACTCTAAATCTAACCCTAACCCTAATCCTAACCCTAACCCGTACTCTAAACTTAACCCTAACCCTAACACTAACCCTAACCCTAACACTAACCCTAACCAGTACTTTAACCCTAAACGTAACCCTAACACTAACCCTAACCCCCTACTATAATCCTAACACTAAACCTAACCCTTACCCTAACCCTAACTCGTACCGTAACCCGAACCCGTACCCAACCCTAACCCTAACCTAAACCTAAACCTAACCCTGACCCTAAGCCTAACCCTAATCCCATACCCTAACCCTCACCCTAACCTGCATCCTAAACCTAACCCTAAACCTAGACCTAACCCGTAGCCTAACTCTAACCCATACCCTAACACTAACCAGTATCTTTACCCTAACACTAACCCTAACCCTCACCCGTACGCTAACCATAACCCTAACCCATACCCTAACCCTAACCCGTACACTAACCCTAACCCAGGGCCTAAATCTAAACCGCACCGTAAACCTAACCTTAACCCTAGACATAACCCGTACCCTAAACCTATCCCGTACCCTAACCCTAGTCCTAACCCGTATCCTAACCCTAACACTAACCCTAACCCTAACACTAACCCTAACCCGTACACTAACCGTATCCCTAACCCTAACCCATACCCTAACCCTAACCCACACCGAAACCAAACCCTAACCCGTACCCTAACCCTAACCCGTAACCTAAACCTAACCCGTAAACTAAACTTAACCCGTACACTAACCCTATCCTATACCCTAAACCTAACCCTAACCCGTACACTAACCCTAAATCTAACCCTAAGCCTATCCGTACACTAACCCTAACCCTAACCCTAACCCTAACACTAACCCAAAACCGTACTCTAACGCTAACCCTATTCCTACCCTAATCCGCACCCTAAACTTAACCCTAATCCTAACCCAAACCATAACCCTTAACCATTACCTAACCCTAACCCATACCCTAACCCTAACCCTAACCCTAACCTTAATCATAACCCTAACCCGTACCCTAACCCTAAAACTAACCCGTACCCTAATCCCATCCCTAACCCTAACCCGTACCCTAACACTAACCCTAACCCTACCTGTACCCTAACACATACCATAAACCTAGCCCTAACCCTAACCCGAAACCTAACCCATACCCTACCCCTACCCCTAACCTGTACCTAACACTAACCTGTACCCAAACCTAACCCTAACCCCTAACCCTAACCCTAAACCGTACCCTAAACATAACCCTAAACCTAACTCGTACCCTACCCCCAACCGTAACACTGACCCTAACCCTAAACCTAACCCGTACCCTAACCCTAAACCGTACACTAAACCTAACCCTAACCCTAACTCGTACACTATCCCTAAACCTAACCGTGACCCTAACCCTAACCCTAACCAGTACCCTAACCCTAACACTAACCCTAACCCTAACCCTAACCTGTACACTAAGCCTAACCCTAAACCTTACCCTAACCCTAACACTAACCCTAACCCTAACCCGATGCCTAACAGTAACCCACACCCTAAACCTAACCCTAACCCTAGAAATAACCCGTATCCTAACCCTATCCCATACACTAACGCTAACGCTACCCGTACCATAACCCTAACACTAACACTAACCCTAATCCTAACCCTATCCCGTACACTAACCCTAACCCTAACCCTAAACCGTACCCTAACCCTAACCCGTAGGGTAACCCTAACACTAACCCTACCCCTAACCCTACCATAACCCTAACCCTTACCCTAACCCGTACCCTAAAGCTAACCCTAACCTTAACCGTAACCCTAACCCATACCCTAACCCTAAAAATAACCCATACATTAACCCCAACCCTAAACCTAGCACGTACCATAACCCTATCCCTAACCCTAACCCTGACCCAAACCTAACCCTAACCGGTACCCTAACCCTAACCTGCACCTAAGCCTAACCCTAACTCGTACCCTAACCCCAACCCGTAACCTAAACCTAACCCTAACGCTAAACTTAACCCGTACACTAACCCTATCCCGTACCCTAAACCTAACCCTAACGCGTACCCTAACCCTAACCCTAACCCTAACCCTATCCGTACACTAACCCTAACCCTAACCCTAAAACTAACCCTAACCCATAATCTAACCCTAACCCGTCCCCTAACACTAACCCTTACCCTAACCCTAAACCTAATCCGTAACCTAACCCTAAACGTAACCCTAACCCGTACCCAAACCCTAACAAAACACGTACCCTATCCCTAACCCTAACCCGCACACTAAACCTAAACCTATCCCTAGACCTACCACATACACTAACCCTATCCCATACCCTAACCTTAACCCTAACCCGTACCATAACCCTAACACTAACCCTAACCCTAACCCTAACCCTCAGCCGGACACTAACCCTAACACGAACCATAACCCTAACCCTAACCCGTACCCTAAACCTACCCGTAGCCTAAATGTAACTCTAAACATAACCCCTAACCCTAACCCCAAACCTTACCCTAACACGTACCCAAACGGTAAACCTAACACATACCCTAACACTAACACAAAACCGTACTCTAACCCTAACCCATACCTTAACCCTAACCCTAACCATAACCATAACGCTAACCAGTATCCTAACCCTAAAACTAACCCGTATTCTGAACCCAACCCTAACCCTAACCCGTACCCTAACACTAACCCTAACCCTAACCCGCGCCCTAAACCTAAGCCTAACCCGTACCCTAACCCTAATCCGTAACCTAAACTTAACCCTAACCCAAACTTAACCCGTAGGCTAACCCTAAACCGTACCCTAAACCTAACCCTAGCCCGTATCCTAACCCTAAACCTAACCCTAAGCCTAACTCGTACATTAACCCAAACCCTAACCCTAACACTAACCCTACCCCGTACTCTAACCCTAACCCTAACCCTAACTCTAACCCGTACCCTAACCCTAACCCTAACACTAACACTAACACTAACCTAACCTGTACTCTAACCCTAACCATAAACCTAACCCTAACCGTACTCTATCTAACCCTAACCCTCACCCTAACCCTAACCCGTACTGTAACCCGAAACGGTACCAATAACCTAACCCTAACCCATACCCGAACCCTAACCCTAACTCGTACCCTAACGCTAACCCTAACCCTGACCCTAAACCTAACCCTAACCCGTATCCTAAACCTAACCCGTACCCTAACCATAACCCTATCCGTAACCCGTACCCTAAACCTAACCCTAAACCGTACCCTAACGCTAACCCTAAAACGTACCCTAACACTAACCCTAACCCTAACACTGATGTTAACCCTAACCCTAACTCATACTCTAAGCCTAACCCATACCCTAAACCTAACCCTAATCCAAACCCTAACCCTAACCTGTACCGTAAACCTAGCCCTAACCCTTGACCTAACCCGTACCCAACCCTATCCCATAATCTAACCCTCACCCTAACCCGTACCCAAACCCTAACAGTAACCCTAAGCCATTCCCTAGCGCTAACCCTAACACTAACCCTAACCCTAACCCTAACCCGCACCCTAAACCTAAAGCTAACCCTAAACCGTACCCTAACCCTACCCGTACCCTAACCCTAACCCGTACCCTAAGCCTACATGTAGCCTAAGCCTAACACTAAGCCTAACCCCTAACCCTAACCCTAACCCGCACCTAAACCTAAAACTATCCCTAACCCTATCCCTAACCTGCACCTAAACCTAACCCTAACATGTACCCTAACACAAACCCGTAACATAAACCTAATCCTAACCCTAAACATAACCCTTGCACTAACCCTATCCCGTACCCTAATCCTAACCCTAACCCGTACCCTAACCCTAACCCTAACCCTATCCGTACTCTAACCCTAACCCTAACCATAAACCTAACCCTAACCCTAAGACTAACCCTACCCCGTACTCTAACACTAAACCTAACCATAATTCTAACCCTAACCCATACTATAAACCTAACCCTAACCTAACCCTAACCTGTACAGTAACCCTAACCCGTACCCTAACCCTGACCCTAACCCTAAACCTAACCCTAACCCTGAACCTAAACCTAACCCTAACCTGTACCCTAACCCTAAACCGTACCCTAACCCTAACCCTAAACCTAACCCGTACCCTAACCCTAAATGTAACCCTAACCCATACCCAAACCCTAACCCTAACACGTAACCTAACCCTAACCCTAACTCTAACACGCACACTAAACCTAACCCTAACCCTAGACCTAACACTTACACTAACCCTATCCCGTACCCTAACCTTAACTCTAACCCGTACCGTAACCCTAACACTAGCCATAACCCTAAACATAACTCTAAACCTAACCCTTACACTAACCCTAAACCGAACCTAAACCTGACCCTGAACCGTACCCTAACCCTACCTGTAGCCTAACCCTAACTCTAACCCTAACCCCTAACCCTAACTCTAACCCTTAACCCGTACCCAAACGGTAAACCTAACCCGTAACCTAACACTAACCCAAACCCGTACTATAATCCGAAACCTAACCCTAACCCATACCCTAACCCTACCCGTAGCCTAACCCTAACTCTAACCCTAACCCCTAACCCTAACCCTAACCCTTATCCTAATCCGTACCCAAACGTTAAACCTAACCCGTAACCTGACACTAACCCAAACCAGTACTCTAACCCTAACCCTAACCCTTACCCTAACCCTAAACCTAACCCGCAGCCTAAACTTAACCCTAACCCTAACTCAAACCATAACTCTTAACTGTAACCTAAACCAAAACCATACCCTAAACCTAACCCTAACCTTAAATGTAACCCTAACCCGTACCCTAACCCTAAAACAAACCCGTACCCTAACCCCAACCCTAACCTTAACGCGTGCACTAACACTAACCCTAACCCTAACCCTGACCCTAAACCTAACCCTAACCCTTACACTAATCCTAACCCGCACCCTAAACCTAACCCTAACCCGTACCCTAACCGTAACCCGTAACCTAAACCTAACCCTAACCGTAGACCTAACACGTACCCTAACCCTAACCCGTACCCTAACACTAACCCTAACTCTAACCCTAACATGTACCCTAACCATAACCAGTACACTAATCCTAAACCTAACCCAAACCCCTACCCTAACACCAAACTGTACCCAAACCCTTACCCTAACACGTACCCTAACCCTAACCATAACCTAACCCACACCCTATATCTAAAGCTAACCCTAAACCGTACCCTAACCCTAACCCATACCCTAACCCTAACCCTAACGCTACCTGTAGCCTAACCCTAACACTCAGTCTAACCCCTAACACTAGCCCTAACCCTAACCCGCACCTAAACCTAAACCTAACCCTAACCCTATGCCTAACCCGCACCTAAACCGAACCCTAACCAGTACCCTAACACAAACCCGTAACCTAAACCTAAACCTAACCCTAAACTTAACCCTTACGCTAAACCTATCCTGTACCCTAAACATAACCCTAAACCATACCATAACCCTAACCCTAACCCTATCCGTACACTAACCCTAACCCTAACCATAAACCTAACCCTAACCCGTACCCTAACACTAACCCTAAACCTAACACTAAACCTAACCCTTACTCTAACCCTAAACCTAACCCTAATTGTAAACCTAACGCGTACTATAACCCTAACCCGTACCCTAACACTAACCCTAAACCTAACACTAACCCTACCCCGTACTCTAAAAACTAAACATAACCCTAATTCTAACCCTAACCCGTACTATAACCCTAAACCTAACCCTAACCCTAACTCTAACCCTAACCCGTAGAGTAACCATAACCCGTACCCTAAACCTAACCCTAACCCTAAACCTAACCCTAACCCTGACCCTAACCCTATCCCTAACCTGTACCCTAACCCTAAACCAAACCCTAACCCAAACCTAAACCTAACACGTACCCTAACCGTAACCCGTAACCTAAACCTAACCCTAACCCTAAACCTAACCCGTACGCTAACCCTATCCCGTACCCTAAACCTAACCCTAACCCGTATCCTAACCCTAAACCTAACCCTAAGCCTAACCCGTACATTAACCCTAACCCTAACACTAACCCTAACCCTAACCCATACTCTAATCCTAACCCTAACCCTAACCCTAACCCTAACCCGTACCCTAACCCTAACCATAACCCTAACCCTAACACTAACGATAACCCGTACTTAACCCTAACCCTAAAACTAACCGTAACTTTAACCGTAACCCTAACCCGTACGCAAACCCTAAAACTAACCTGTACCCTAACGCCAACCATAACACTAACTCGTACCGTAACCCTATACCTAACCCTAAACCTGACCCTAAACCTAACCCTAACCCGTACCCTAACCCTAACCCTCACCGGCACCCTAAACCTAACCCTAACCCGTACCCTAACACTAATCCATAACCTAAACCTAACCCTAACCCTAAACTTAACCCGTACGCTAACCCTATCCCATACCCTAAACCTAACCCTAACCCGTACCATAACCCTAACCCTAACCCTAACCCTAATCGTACACTAACCCTAACCCTAACACTAATACTAACACTAACACTAACCCTATCCCGTACTCTAAACCTAACCCTAAACCTAATCCTAACCCTAACCCGTACTCTAACCTTAAACCTAACCCTAACACTAACCATAACCCTAACACTAACCCTAACCAGTACTCTAACCCTAAAGGTAACCCTAACACTATCCCTAACCCCCTACTATAATCCTAAACCTAAACCTAACACTTACCCTAACCCTAACTCGTACCGTTACCCTAAACCGTACCCAACCCTAACCCTAACCTAAACCTAACCCAATTCCTGACCCTAACCCTAACCCTAATCCTGTACCCTAACTTTAACCCTAACCCGCATCCTAAACCTAACCCTAAACCTAGACCTAACCCGTAGCCTAACTCTAACCCGTACCCTAACACTAACCCTAACCCTAACTCTAACCCGTACCCTAACACTAAACCTAACCTGTACCCTAACCCGTACCCTAACCCTAACCCGTCCCCAAACCCTACCTAACCCTAACACTAACCCTAACCCTCTACTATAACCCTAACCCTAAACCTAACCTTAACCCTAACCCTAAACCTAACTCGTACCATTAACTTTACCCGTACCCTAACCGTAACCCTAAACCTAAACTTAACCGTAACCCTAACCTTAACTCTAATCCGAATCCCGTACCCTAACCCTAAACCTAACCCGCATCCTAAACCTAACCCTAACCCTAGAACTAACACGTACCCTAACCCTAACCCGTACCCTAACACCAACCCTAAATCTAACCCTAACACGTACCCTAACCCTTACCAGTACCCTAATCCTAAACCTAACCCTAACCCGTACCCTAACACCAAACTGTACCCAAACCCTTACCCTAACACGTACCCTAACCCTAACCATAACCTAACCCGAACAATAAACCTAAAGCTAACCCTAAACCGTACCCTAACCCTAACCCGTACCCTAACCCTAACCCTAACCCTACCCGTAGCCTAACCTTAACACTAAGTCTAAACCCTAACCCTAACCCTAACCCTAACCCGCACCTAAACCTAAAACTAACCCTAACCCTATCCCTAACCCGGACCTAAACCTAACCCTAACCCGTACCCTAACACAAACCCGTAACCTAAAACTAAACCTAAACCTAGACTTAACCCTTACGCTAACACTATCCCGTACCCTAATCCTAACCCTAACCCGTACCCTAACCCTAACCCTAACCCTAACCCTATCCGTACACTAACCCTAACCCTAACCATAAACCTAACCCTAACCCGTACTCTAACCCTAACCCGTACCCTAACACTAACCCTAAACGTAACACTAACCCTAACCCGTACTCTAACCCTAAACCTAATCCTATTTCTAAACCTAATGCGTACTATAACCCTAACCCGTACCCTAACCTGTACCCTAACCCTAACCCGTCCCCAAACACGAAACCTAACCCTAACACTAACCCTAACCCTCTACTCTAAACCTAACCCTAAACCTAACCCTAACCCTAACCCAAACCCTAACTCGTACCATTAACTTTACCCGTACCCTAACCGTAACCCTAAACCTAAACGTAACCGTAACCCTAACCCTAACCCTAATCCGAATCCCGTACCCTAACCCTAACCCTAACCCGCATCCTAAACCTAACCCAAACCCTAGACCTAACACGTACCCTAACCCTAACCCGTACCCTAACACTAACCCTAACTCTAACCCTAACACATACCCTAACCGTAACCAGTACCCTAATCCTAACCCTAACCATAACCCGTGCCCTAACACCAAACTGTACCCAAACCCTTACCCTAACACGAACCCTAACCCTAACCCTAACCCTAACCGGCACACTAAACCTAACCCTAACCCTAGACCTAACACGTACACTAACCCTATCCTGAACCCTAACCTTAACCCTAACCCGTACCGTAACCATAAAACTAACCCTAAACCTAACCCTAAACCTAACGCTAATGCGTACACTAACCCTCACCCGAACGCTAACCCTAACCCTATCCCTAACCCTTACCCTAACCCGTACCCAAACGGTAAACCTAACCCGTACCCTAACACTAACAAAAAACCCGTACTCTAACCCTAACCCTAAACCTAACCCTAACCCTAACCGTCACCCTAAACTTAACCCTAAGCCTAAACCAAACTATAACACTTAACCGTAACCTAACCCTAACCCATACCTTCAACCTAAACCTATCCTTAACCATAACCCTAACACGTACCATAACCCTAAAACTAACCCGTACCCTAACCCCAACCCTAACCATAACATGTACACAAACACTAAACTTTACCCTAACCCTGACCCTAAACCTAACCCTAAAACATACACTAACCCTAACCCTAACCCTAACACGTACCATTGCCCTAACAAGTACCCTAATCCTAACCCTAACCCTAACCCGTACCCTAACCCTAACCCGAACCCTAAACCTAACCCTAACCCGTACTCTAACCCTAACCCGTACCCTAACACTAACCCTTACCCTAACCCTAAACCTAACCCGTACCCTAACCCTAAACGTCACCCTAACCCATACCCAACAACTAATCCTAACACGTATCCTAACCCTAAACCTAAACCTAAACCTAACCCGCACAATAAACCTAACCCTAACCCGTACTCTAACCCTAACACGTAACCTAAACCTAACCCTAACCCTAAACTTAACCCGTACGCTAACCCTATCCATTACCCTAAACGTAACCCTAACCCGTATCCTAACCCTAAACCTAACCCTTAGCCTAACCCGTACATTAACCCTAACCCTAACCCTAACCCTAACACTTACCCTAACCAGTACTCTAACCCTAACCCTAACCCTAACCATACGCTAACCCTAACCCTAACCCTCACCCTAACCCTAACCGTACTGTAAACCTAACCCGTACAATAACCCTAACCCTACCCCACCCCTAAACCGCACCCTAAATTTAACCCTAACCCTAACCATAACCATAACCCTTAACCGTACCTAAACCTAACACTTAATCATACCCTAACCCTAACACTGACCCTAACCCTAACCCCTACTCTAACCCTAACCCGTACCCTAACACTAAACCTTACCCTAACCCTAAACCTAACCCGTAACCTAAACCTAACCCTAACACTAAACTTAACCCGTATGCTAACCCTATTCTGTACCCTAAACCTAACCCTAACCAGTACCCTAACCGTAACCCTAACCCTAACCCTATCCGTACTCTAACCCTAAACCTGACCCTAAACCTAACACTAACCCTAACCCATACTCTAACACTCATCCTAACCCTAAACATAACCCTAACCCTTACGCTAACCCTAACCCGTACCTTAACACTAACCCTAACCCTAACACTATCCCTAACCCGTACTCTAACCCTAAATCTAGCCCTAACTCTAACCCTAACCCGTACTATAAAGCTAAACCTAATCCTAACCCACAACGTAACATTAACCAGTACTCTAACCCTATCCCGTAGCCTAACACTAACTCTATCCCTAACCCCTAACCCTAACCCTAACCCTAAACCTTACCCTAACCCGTACCCAAAGCGTTAACCTAACCCGTACCCTAACACTAACCCAAATCCGTACTCTAACCCTAACCGTAACCCTAACCCTAACCTGCACCCTAAACTTAAACCTAACCTTAACCCAAACCATAACACTTAACCGTAACCTAACCCTAACCCATAACCTAAACCTAACCCTAACCTTAACCCTAATCCGTAACCTAACCCTAAAACTAACCCGTACCCTAACCCCAACCCTAACCCTAACCCGTACCCTAACACTAACCCTAACCCTAAACCTAAACCTAACCCTAACCCTTACACTATCCCTAATCCTAACCCAACCCGCACTCTGAACCTAACACTAACCCGTACTCTAACACTAAACCTAACCCTAAACCTAACCCTAAACCGTACTCTAAGCCTATCCCGTACCCTAACACTAACCCTTACCCTAACCCTAAACCTAAACCGTACCCAAACCCTAACCCTAAAACGTACCCTAACCCTAACCCTAATTCGTACCCTAACCCAAAACCTAACCCTGTCCCTAACCCTAACCCTATCCCGTACCCTAAACCTAACCCATTCCCTAACACTAAACCAAACCCTAACCCGTACCCTAACCCTAAACCTACCCTAACACTAACCCTAACCCGTACTCTAACCCTAACCCTAACCCTAACACTAAGCCGTACCCTAAACCTAACCCTAATCCTAACTCGTACCCTAACACTAACCCTAACCCTGACCCTAACCCAAACCCTAACCTGTACTGTAAACCTAACCCATACCCTAACCCTAACCCTAAACCTAACCCTAACCCTATCCCGTACCCTAAACCTAACCCTAACCCTTGTCCTAAACCGTACCCAACCCTATCCCGTACCCTGACCCTAAACCATACCCAAACCCTAAGAGTAACCCTAACCCATACCCTAGCGCTAACCCTAACCCTAACCCTAGCCTAACCCGCACCCTAAAACTAAACCTAACCGTAACCCTAACCATAACCCTTACCTGTACCCTAACCCTAACCCATAACCTAACACTAACCCTAACCTTAACCGTAACCCTAACCCGTACCCTAACCCTAAAACTAACCCGTACCGGAACCCCAACCCAAACCCTAACCCGTACCATAACCCTATCCCTAATCCTAACCCTGACCCTAAACCTAACCCTAACCCGTACCCTAACCCTAACCCGCACCTAAACCTAACCCTAACCCATACCCTAACCCTAACCCGTAACCTAAACCTAAACCTAACCCTAAACTTATCCCGTACACTAACCCTATCCCGTACCCTCAATCTAACCCTAACCTGCAACCTAACCCTAACCCTAACCCTAACCCTATCCATACACTAACCCTAACCCAAACCCTAACACTAACCCTAACTCATACTCTAACCCTAGCCCTAACCCTAAACCTAACTCTAACCCGTACTCTAAACCTAACCCGTACCCTAACACTAACCCTTACCC
Source organism: Urocyon cinereoargenteus (assembly GCA_032313775.1). Lineage (NCBI taxonomy): Eukaryota > Metazoa > Chordata > Mammalia > Carnivora > Canidae > Urocyon > Urocyon cinereoargenteus. The sequence continues at coordinate 59,539,097 of JAVLSZ010000017.1, forward strand.
TAACCCTGAACCTAACCCATACCCTAACTCTAAACGTAACCCTAACCCGAACCCAAACCCTAAACCTAACACGTACCCTAACCCTATCCTGCACACTAAAACTAACCCGAACCCTAGACCTAACACGTACACGAAACCTATCCTGTACCATAACCTTAACCCCAACCCGTACCATAACCATAACACTAACCATAACCCTAACCCTAACCCTAACACTAACCCTAACCCGTACTTTATCCCTAACCCTAACCCGAACACTAACCCTACCCCGTATCTAACACTAACCCTAACCGTAATCATAACCCGTACCCTAACCCTAACACTAACCCTAACACTAACCCTAACCCGTACTCTAACCCTAACCCTAACCCTAACAATAAACCTACCCCGTACTCTAACCCTAACCCTACCCTAACCCGTACCCGTACCCTTACCCTAACACTAACCCTCACCCGTATTCTAACCCTAAACCATACCCTAACCGTACTCTAACCCTAACACTAACCCTCACCCTAACCCTAACCCGTACTGTAACCCTAACCCATACCATAACCCTAACCCTAACCCTAACCCGTACCCTAACCCTAACCCTAATTCGTACCCTAACCCTAACCCTAACCCTGATCCTAACTCTAACCCTAACCCGTACCCTAACCCTAACCCTAGCCCTAAACCTACCCCTAACCCGTACTCTAACCCTAACCCGCACCGTAACACTAACCCTTACCCTAAACCTAAACCTAACCTGTACCCTAATCCTAAACTTAACCCTAACCTGTACCCAAACACTAAACCTAAGACGTACACTAACTCTAAGCCTATCCCTAAACCTAACCCTAACCCGCACACTAAACCTAACCCTAACACTAGACCTAACATGTACACTAAACCTATCCCGTACTGGAACCTTAAACCTAACCTGTACCGTAAACCTAACACTAACCCTAACCCTAACCTAACCCTAATCCTAACCCGTACCCTACCCTCCCCGTAGCCTAACCCTAACTCTAACCCTAACCCCTAACCGTAACCCTAATCCTAACCCTTACCCTAACACGTACCCAAACGGAAAACCTAACCCGTACCCTAACACTAACCCAAACCCGTACTCTAACCCTAACCCTAACCCTAACCCGCACCCTAAACTTAACCCTAACCCCAACCCAATCCATAACCCTTAACCGTAAAATAACCCTAACCCATACCCTAAACCTAACCCTAACCTTAACCATAACGCTAACCTGTACCAAAACCTAAAACTAACCCATAACCTAACCACAAACCTAACCCTAATCCGTACCCTAACACTAACCTTAACCCTAACCCGCAACCTAAACCTGACCCTAACCAATAACCTAACCCTAACCAGTAACCTAAACCTAACCCTAACCCTAAACTTAAACCGTATACAAACCCTATCCCGTACCCTAAACCTAAACCTAACCCGTATAATAACCCTAAACCTAAACCTAATGCTAACCCGTACATTAACCCTAACCCTAACACTAACACGAACCCTACCCCGTACTCTAACACTATCCCTAACCCTAACCCGTACCCTAACCCTAAACCTAACCCTAACCCTAAACCTAACACTAACCCTAAACTGTATTCTAAACCTAACCCTAACCCTAACCCTAACTGTACACTAACCCTAACCCTAACCCTCACCCTAAGCCTAACCCATACTGTAACCCTAACCCATACCATAACCCTAACCCTAACCCGTACCCTAAACCTAACCCTAACTCGTACCCTAACACTAAACCTAACCCTGACCCTAACCCTAATCCTAACCCGTACCTTAAACCTAACCCGTAACCAAACCCTAACCCTAACACATACCCTAACCGTAACCCTAACCTGTACCCTAAGCCTAACCCATACCCTAATCCTAACGTTAAACCTAACCTTAACCCTAAACCGTACCCTAAACCTAACCCTAAACCTTGACCTAACCCGAACCCAACCCTATCCCGTAAGCTAACCCTAACCGTAACCCATACCCAAACCCTTACAGTAACCCTAACCCATACCCAATGCTAAACCTAACCCTAAACATAACCCTAACCCGCACCCTAAACCTAAACCTAACCCTAACACTAACCTTAACCCTTACCCATACCCTAACCCTAACCCATACCCTAAACCTAACCCTAACTTTAACCGTAAACCTGACCTGTACCCTAACCCTAAAACTAACCCGTACCCTACCCACAACCCTAAACCTAACTCGTACCATAAACCTATCACTAACCCTAACCCTGACTCTAAACCTAACCCTAACCCGTACCCTAAACCTAATCCTAACGCTAACCCGCACCTAAACCTAACCCTAACCCGTACCCTAACCCTAACCCGTAACCTAAACCTAACCCTAACCCTAAACCAGTACGCAAACCCTATTCCGAACCCTAACCCGTACCCTAACCCTAACCCTAACCCTAAACCTAACCCTTACCCTAACCCGTACCCAAACGGTAACCCTAACCCGTACCCTAACACTAACCCAAACTGGTACTGTAACCCTAAACCTAATCCTATCACTAACCCTACTCCGTACTCTAACACTAACCCTAACCCTAACCCTAACCCGTACACTAATCCTAACCCGAACCCTAAACCTAACCCTAACCCGTACCCTAACCCTAACCCTAACCCTAACCCTAACGCTAACCCGTACTTAACCCTAACACTAACCCTAACCCTAACCGTACTCTAACCCTAACCCTAACCCATTCCGTAAACCCAACCCTAACCCTAACCCGTACCATAACCCTATCACTAACCCTAACCCTGACTCTAAACCTAACCCTAACCCGTACCCTAACCCTAACTCTAACCCGCACCTAAACCTAACCCTAACGCGTATCTGAAACCTAACCCGTACCCTACCCCTAAACCTAACCCTAACCCGTACCCTAAACCTAACTCTAACCCTAACTCTTAGCCTACTCTAACCCTAACCCTGACCCTAACCCTAACCCTAACCCGTACCCTAAGCCTAACACATACCCTAACCCTAACCCTAAACCTAACCCTAACCCTAAACCGTACCCTAAACCTAACCCCAACCCTTAACCTAACCCGTACCCAAACCTGTTCCGTACCCTAACCCTAAACCTAAAACGTACCCAAAACCTAACATTAACCCTAACCCATAACCTAGCGCTAACCCTAACCCTAACTCAAACCCGTCCCCTAAACCTAAACCTTACCCTAACCCTAAACATAACACTTACCCGTACCCTAACCCTAACCCATAACCTAACCCTAACCCTAACCTTAACCATAACACTGACCCGTACCCTAACCCTAAAACTAACCCGTACCCTAACCCCAAACCTAACCCTAACCCGTAACCTAACCCTATCCCTAACGCTAAACCTGACACTAATCTAACCCTAACCCTAACCCTAACCCTCACCTAAACCTAACCCTAACCCGTACTCAAACCCTATCCCGTACCCTAAACCTAACCCTAACCCGTACCCTAACCCTAACCCTAACCCTATCCGTACTCTAACCCTAACACTAACCCTAACCCTAACACTAACCCTAACCTGTACTCTAAACCTAACCCTAACCCTAACCTAACCCTAACCCATACTCTAACCCGAACCCGAACCCTAACACTAACCCTAATCCTATCACTATCCTTAACCCGTACTCTAACTCTAAACCTAACCCTAACTCTAACCCTAACCCGTACTATAACCCTAACCCTAACCCTAACCCTAATCTAACCCTAACCCGTACTCTAACCCGTAGCCTAACACTAACTCTAACCCTAGCTCCTAACACTAACCCTAACCCTTAACCTAACCCGTACCCAAATGGTAAACCTAACCTGTACCCTAACACTAACCCAAACCGTACTCTAACCCTAACCCTAAACCGCACCCTAAACTTAACCATAAACCTAACCCTAACCATAACCCTTAACCGTACCTAACACTAACCTACACCCTAACCCTAACCCTAACTTTAACCATAACCCCATCCCGTACCTTAACCGTAAAACTAACCCGTACACTAACCCGTTCCCTAACCCTTACCATAAACCTAACCCTAACCCTGACCCTAACCATAAACCTAACCCGCACCTTAACCCTAAACCGTATCCTAACCCTAGCCCTAATCCAAACCCATACCCTAACCCTAAACAGAAACCTAACCTGTACCCAAACCCTAAACCTAACTCGTACCCTAACCCTAACCCTAACTCTAACCTGCACACTAAACCTAACCCGAATCCTCGACCTAACATGTACACTAACCCTATCCTGTACCCTAACCTTAACCTAATCCGTACCCAATCCCTAACAGTAACCCTAAACCATACCCTAGCACTAACTCTAAACCTATCCCTAAGCCTAACCAGCACCCTAAACCTAAACCTAACCCTGACCCAAACCATAACCCTTACCCGTACCCTAACCCTACCCATACCCTAACACTAACCCTTAACTTAACCATAACCCTATACCGTACCCTAACCGGTAGCATAACCCTACCCCTAAGACTAACCCTGACCCTAAACCTAAACCTAACCCGTACCCTAACTCTAACCCACACTTAAACCTAACCCTAACCCGTACCCTAACCCTAACCCGTAACCTAAACCTAATCCTAACCCAAAACTTAACCCGTACACTAAACCTATCCCGTACCCTAAACCTAACCCTAACCCGTACCCTAACCCTAAACCTAACCCTAACCCTAACACTATCCGTACACTAAACCTAACCCTAAACCTAACACTAACCATAACTGGTACTCTAACCCTAACCCTAAACCTAAACCTAACCCTAACCCGTACCCTAACACTAACCCTTACCCTAACCCTAAACCTAACCCGTACCATAACCCTAAACATAACCCTAATCCGTACCCAACACCTAATCCTAACACGTATCCTAACCCTAACCCTAACCCGCAAACTAAACCTAACCCTAACCCTAGACCTAACACGTACACTAACCATATCCCGTACCGTAACCTTAACTCTAACCCATACCGTAAACCTAACACTAACCCTAAACCTAAACCAAACCCTAACCCTAACCCTAACCCGTACACTAAACCTAACCCAAACCCTAACCCTAAAACTAACCCGTACCCTAACCCTACCCGTAGCCTAACCCTAACTCTAACCCTAACCCCTAACCCTAACACTAACTCTAACTCTTACCCTAACCCGTACCCAAAGGTTAAACCTAACCTGTACCCTAACACTAACCCAAACCTGTACTCTAACCCTAACCCTAACCCTAACCCGCACCCTAAACTTAACCCTAACCCTAACACAAACCATAACCCTTAACCGTAACCTACCGTAACCCATACCCTAACCCTAACACTAACCCGTAACCTAAACCCAACCCTAACCCTAACCCATACACTAACATTAACCCTAACCCTAACCCTGACCCTAAACCTAACCCTAACTCTTACACTAACCCTAAGCCTAACCCTAACCCGCACCATAAAACTAACCCTAACACATACCCTAACCGTAAAACTAACCTGTACCCTAACCCCACACATAACCCTAACCCGTACCCTAACACTAACCCTAAACCTAACCCTCACCCTAAACCTAATCCTAAACAGTACACTAACCCTCAACCTAACCTTATCCCGTACCCTAAACCTAACCCTAACCCGTATACTGAACCTAAAAATAACCTAAGCCTAACCCGTACATTAACCCTAACCCTCACCCTAAATTTAACCCTACCCCGTAGTCTAAACATAACCCTAACCCTAACCCTAACCCAAACCCTAACCATAACACTAACCCTAACCTGTACTCTAACCCTCACCCTAACCCTAACCCTAAACCTCACCGTACTCTAACCCTAACCCTAACCCTCACCCTAACCATAAGCCGTACTGTAACACTAACCCGTACCATAACCGTAACCCTAACCCGTAACCTAACGCTAACCCTAACTCGTACACTAACCCTAACCCTATCCCTGACACTAACCCTAACCCGTACCCGTACCCTAAACCTAAACCGTACCCTAACCCCCCAACCCTAACGCTAAACCGTACCCTAAACCTAACTCTAACCCTAACTCGTACAATAACCCTAACCCTAACCATGACCCTAAACCTAACCCTAACCCGTACCCTAAGCCTAACCCATACCCTAACCCTAACTGTAAATCTAACCCTAACCCTACCCCGTACCCTAAACCTAAACCTAACCCTTGATCTAATACGTACCCAACCCTATCCAATACCCTAACCCTAACCCTAACCCGTACCCACACCCTAACAGTAACCCTAACCCATACCCTAGCCTTAACCCTAAACCTAACTCTAACCCGCACACTAAACCTAACCCTAACCCTAACCCTAACCCTAACCCTAACCCTAACCGTAAACCTAACCTGTACCTTAACCCTAAACGTAACCGTAACCCGTACCAAAACCCTAACCCTAACACATACTCTAACCTTAACCCTAAACCTAAACAGCACACTAAACCTAACCCTAACCCTAGACCTAACACGTACACTAACCCTATCCCGTAACCTAACCTTAACCCTAACCCGTACTGTAACCCTAACACTAACCCTAACCCTAACCCTAACCCTAACCCTAACCCGTACACTAACCCTAACCCGAACCCTAACCCTAACCCTAAACCGTACCCTAAACCTAAACCTAACCCTAACCCTAACGCTAACCCGTACTTAACCCTAACCCTATCCCTAACCCTAAACCTAACTTTAAATGTAACCCTAACCCGTACACTAAATCTAAAACTAACCCGTACCCTAACGCCAACCATAACACTAACTTGAACCATAACCCTATCCCTAACCCTAAACCTGACCCTAAACCTAACCCTAACCCCTACCCTACCCCTAAACCTAACCCGCACACTAAACCTAACCCTAACTCGTACCCTAACCCTAATCTGTAACCTAAACCTAACCCTAACCCTAAACTTAACCCGTACGCTAACCCTATCCCGTACCCTTAACCTAAACCTAAACCTAACCCGTACCATAATCCTAACCCTAACCCCAACCCTAACCGTACACTAACCTTAACACTAACCCTAACCCTAACATTATCCCGTACTCTAAACCTAACCCTAACCCTAATCCTAACCCTAACCCGTACTCTAAACCTAACCCTAACCCTAACAATAACCCTACCCCATACTATAACCCTAACCTAACACTAACCCTAAACCTAACCCGTACCCTAAACCTAACCCTACTCGTACCCTAACCCTAACCCTGACCCTAACCCTAACCCTAACCAGTAACCTAAACCTAAACCGTACCCAAACCCTAACCCTAACCCTAACCTGTACCCTAAACCTAACCCATACCCTAACCCTAAACGTAAACCTAACCCATACCCAAACCCTAACCCTAAAACTAACTCTAACCCACACACTAAACCTAACCCGAATCCTCGACCTAACATGTACACTAACCCTATCCCGTACCCTAACCTTAACCCTAACCCGTACCCAAACCCTAACAGTAACCCTAACCCATACCCTACCACTAACCCTAACCCTAACCCTAAGCCTAACACGCACCCTAAACCTAAACCTAACCCTGACCCTAACAATAACCCTTACCCATACCCTAACCCTACCCATACCCTAACACTAACCCTAACCTTAACCATAACCCTATACCATACCCTAACCTGTACCATAACCCTACACCTAACCCTAACCCTGACCCTAAACCTAACACTATCCCTAGCCCTAACCCTAACCCTAAAACCGTACTATAATCCTAACCCTAACCCTAACCCATAGCCTAACCCTAACTCTAGCCCTAACCCCTAACCCTAACCCTTACCCTAACCCGTACCCAAACGGTAAACCTAACCTGAACCCTAACACTAACCCAAACCCGTACTCTAACCCTAACACTAACCCTAACCCATACACTAACCTTAAAACTAACCCTAAACCACACCCTAAACCTAACCCTACCCTAAACTTAACCCGTACACTAACCCTATCCCGTATTCTAAAGCTAACTCTAACCCGTAACCTAACCCTAAACCTAACCCTAAGCCTAACCCGTACATTAACCCTAACCCTAACCCTAACAGTAACCCTAACCCTAACCCGTACCCTAACCCTAACCCTTTCCCTAACCCTAACCCTAACCCTAACCATAATCCTAACCGTACTCTAACCCTAACCCTAACCCTAACCCGTACTGTAACCCTAACACGTAACATAACCCTAACCCTAACCCGTACACTAACCCTAACCCTAACTCGTACCCTAACCCTAACCCTGACCCTAACCCTAACCCTAACCAGTAACCTAAACATAAACCGTACCCTAACCCTAACCCTAACCTGTACCCTAAACCGAACCCTAACCCTAACTCGTACCCTAAATCTAACCCTGACCCTTAACCTAACCCTAACACGTACCCTAAACCTAACCCATACCCTAACCCTAACCATAACCCTTGACCTAACCCGTACACAACCCTATCCCGTACCCTAACCCTAAGCCTAACCCGTACCCAAACCATAACAGTAAACCTAACCCATACCCTAGCGCTAACCCTAACCCTAATCCTAAGCCTAACCCGCACCCTAAACCTAAACCTAACCCTGACCCTAACCATAACACTTACCCGTACCCAAACCCTAACCCATACCCAAACACTAACCCTAACCTTAACCATAACCCTACTCCCTACCCTACCCGTACCATAACCCTACGCCTAACCCTAAACCTGACGCTAAACCTAACCCTTACCCGTAACCTAAACCTAACCCACACCTAAACCTCACCCTATCCAGTACCCTAAACCTAACCCGTAACCTAAACTTAACCCTAACCCTAAACTTAACCCGTACACTAACCCTATCCCATACCCTAAACCCTACCCTAACCCGTACCCTAACCCTAACCCTAACCCTATCCGTACACTAAAACTAACCCTAACACTAACCCTAACCCTAACCCGTACTCTAAACCTAACCCTAACCCTAACCCTAACGCTAAATCTAACGCTAACCCGAACTTAACCCTAACACTAACCCTAATCCTAAAACTAACTTTAACCGTAACCCTAACCCGTACACTAACCCTAAATCTAACCCGTACCCTAACGCCAACCATAACATTAACTCGTACGGTAACCCTATCCCTAACACTAAACTTGAACCTAAACCTAACCCTAACCCGTACCCTAACCCGTACCCTAACCCTAACCATATCCGTACACTAAACCTAATCCTAACCCTAACACTAACCCTAACCCGTACTCTAACCCTAACCCTAACCCTAAAACTAACCCTAACCCGTACTCTAACCCTAACCCATACCCTAACACGAACCCTTACCCTAACCCTAAACCTAACCCATACACTAAGCCTAAACGTAACCCCAACCCGTACCCAACACCTAACCCTAAAACGTATCCTAACCCTAACCCTAACCCTAATATAACCCGCACACTAAACTTAACCCTAACCCTAGACCTAACTCGTACACTAACCATATCCCGTACCGTAACCTTAACTCTAACCCGTACCGTAACCCTAACACTAACCCTAAACTTAACCCTAACCCTAACCCTAACCGTACACTAACCCTAACCTGAACCCTAACCCTAACACTAACCCGTACCCTAATCCTACCCGTAGCCTAACCCTAACTCTAACCCTAAGCCCTAAGCCTAACACTAAATCTAACCCTTACCCTAACCCGTACCCAAACGGTAAACCTAACCCGTACCCTAACACTAACCCAAACCCGTACTCTAACCCTAACCCTAACCCTAACCCGCACCCTAAACTTAACCCTAACCCTAACACAAACCATAACCCTTAACCGTAACCTAACCCTACCCATACCCTAACAATAAACCTAACGTTAACCATAACCCTAAACTGTATCCTAACTCGAAAACTAACCCGTACCCTAACCTCAACCCTAAACCTAACCCGTACACTAACACTAACCCTAACCCTAACCCTGACCCTAAACCTAACCCTAACACTTACACTAACCCTAACCCTAACCCTAACCCGCACCCTAAACCTAACCCTAACCCGTACCCTAACCCTAACCCATAACCTAAACCTAACCCTAACCCTAAACTTAACCCGTACGCTAAACCTATCCCTTACCCTAAACCTAACCCTAACCCGTATCCTAACCCTAAACCTAACCCTTAGCCTAACCCGTACATTAACCCTAACCCTAACCCTAACCCTAACACTTACCCTAACCCGTACTGTAAACCTAACCCGCACCATAACCCTAACCCTAACCGGTACCCTAACCCTAACCCTAACTCGTACACTAAACCTAACCCTAACCCTGACCATAAACCTAACCCTAACCGGTACCCTAAACCTAACCCATACTTTAAACCTAATCCTAACCCTAACCCGTACACTAAACCTAACCCTAACACTAACTCGTACACTAAACCTAACCCTAACCCTGACCCTAACCCTAACCCTAAACCGTACCCTAAGCATAACCCATACCCTAACCCTAACCCTAAACCTAACCCTAACCCTAACCCATACCCTAAACCTAACCCTAACCCTTGACCTAATCCGTACCCAAACCTATCCCGTACCCTAACCCTAACCCTAACCCGTACCCAAAAAATAACAGTAACCCTAACCCATACCCTAGCGCTAACCCTAACCCTAACCCTAACCCTAACCCTAACCCTACTCTAACACTAACCCTAACCCTCACCCTAACCCTACCCCGTACTGTAACCCTAACCCGTACCATAAACCTAACCCTAAACCGTACCCGAACCCTAACCCTAAACCTAAGCCATACTGTAACCCTAAACGTAATCCTTGCCCGTACCCAAACCCTAACCCTAACACGTATCCTAATCTTAACCCTAACCCTAACCCACACACTAAACCTAACCCTAACCCTGGACCTAACACGTACACTAACCCTATCCCGTACCGTAAACTTAACCCTAACCGTACCGTGTCCCTAAACACTAACCCTAACCCTAACCCTAACCCGTACACTAACCCTAACCGAACCTTAACCCTAACCCTAACCCTTACCCTAACCCTACCTGTAGCCTATTCCTAACACTAACCCTAACCCCTAACCCTAAGCCTAACCGTAACAATTACCCGAACCTGTACCCAAACGTTAAACCTAACCCGTACCCTAACACTAACCCAAATCCGTACTCTAACCCTAACCGTAAACTTAGCCTTACCCCGCACCCTAAACTTAACCCTAACCCTAACCAAAACCATAACCCTTTACCGTAACCTAACCCTAACCAATAACCTAACCATAACCCTAACCTTAACCATAACCCTAATCCGTAATGTAACCCTAAAACTAACCCATACCCTAACCCCAACCCTAACCCTAACCCATACCCTAACACTAACCCTAACCCTAACCCTGACCCTAAACCTAACCCTAACACTTACAGTAACCCTAACCTTAACCCAACCCGCACCCTAAACCTAACCCTAACCCGTAGCCTAACCCTAACCTGCAACCTAAACCGAACCCTAACCCTAAACTTAAACTGTTCGCTAACCCTATCCTGTACCCTAAACCTAATCATAACCCGTACCCTAACTCTCACCCATAACCTAAACCTAACCCTAACCCTAAACTTAACACGTACACTAACCCTGTCCTGTACCCTAAACCTAACCCTAACCCGTACCCTAACCATAACCCTAACCCTAACCCTAACCCTATCCGTACACTAACCCTAAACCTAACCCTAACACTAAACCTAACCCGTACTCTAAACCTAACCATAACCCTAAACCTAACCCTAACCCGTGCTCTAACCCTATCCCGTACCCTAACACTAACCCTTATCCTAACCCTAAAACTAACCCGTACCCTAACCCTAAATGTAACCCTAACCCCTACCCAAACCCTAACACTAACACGTACCCTACCCGTACCTTAACCCTAAACCTAACCCTAAACCTAACCCTAACCCTTACCCTAACCCATACCCAAACGGTAAACCTAACCCGTTCCCTAACACTAACCCAAACCCGTACTCTAACCCTAACACTAACCCTACCCCGTACTCTAACACTAACCCTAATCCTAACCCTAACTCGTACCCTAACCCTAACACTAAAGCTAACACTCACCCTATCCCATACTCTATCCCGAACCCTAACCCTAACCCTAACCGCATACTAACCCTAACCCTAAACCTCACCCTAAGCCTAACCCATACTGTAACCTTAACCCATACCATAACCCTAAACCTAACCCGTACCCTAACCGTAACCCTAATTCGTACCCAAACCCTAAAACTAACCCGTAACCTAACCCCAACCCTAACCCTAACCCGTACAATAATCCTATCCCTAACCCTATCCCTGACCCTAACCCTAACCCTAACCCTAACCCTAACCCTAACCCTCACCTAAACCTAACCCTAACCCGTACCCTAACCCTAAACCTAACACGTAACCTAAACCTAACCGTAACCCTAAACTTAACCTGTACGCTAACCCTATCCTGTACCCTAAACCTAACCCTAACCCGTACCCTAACCCTAACCCTAACCCTAACACTAACCGCACTCTAACCCTAACACTAACCCTCTCCCTAACCCTATCCGTACTGCAACCCTAACCCATACCCTAACCCCAACCCTAACCCGAACCCGTACCCTAACCCTAAACCTAATCCTAACCCACACATAAACCTAACCCTAACCCGTAACCTAAGCCTAACCCTAACCCTAAACTTAACCTGTACGCCAACCCTATCCCATACCCTTAACCTAACCCTAACCCATAACCTAACCCTAAACCTAACCCTAAGCCTAACCCGTACATTAACCCTAACCCTAACACTAAAACTAACCCTACCACGTACTCTAACCCTAACCCTAACTCTAACCCTAACCCGTACCCTAACCCTAACCCTAGCCCTAAACCTACCCCTAACCCATACTCTAAACCTAACCCGACCGTAACACTAACCCTTACCCTAAACCTAAACCTAACCTGTACCCTAACCCTAAACGTAACCCTAACCTGTACGCAAACACTAAACCTAACACGTACACTAACTCTAAGCCTATCCCTAACCCTAACCCTAACCTGCACACTAAACCTAACCCTAACACTAGACCTAACACGTACACTAAACCTATCCCGTACCGGAACCTTAAACCTAACCTGTACCGTAACCCTAACACTAACCCTAACCCTAACCTAACGCTAATCCTAACCCGTACCCTATCCCTCCCCGTAGCCTAACCCTAACTCTAACCCTAACCCCTAACCCTAACCTTAACCCTAACCCTTACCCTAACACGTACCCAAACGGTAAACCTAACTCGTAACCTAACACTAACCCAAACCCGTACTCTAACCCTAACCCTAACCCTAACCCACACCCTAAACTTAACCCTAACCCTAACCCAATCCATAACCCTTAACCGTAAAATAACCCTAACCCATACCCTAACCCTAACCCTAACCTTAACCATAACGCTAACCTGTACCCTAACCCTAAAACTAACCCATTCCCTAACTGCAAACCTAACCCTAATCCGTACCCTAACACTAACCCTAACCCTAACCCGCACACTAAACCTAACCCTAACCAATAACCTAACCCTAACCAGTAACCTAAACCTAACCCTAACCCTAAACTTAAACCGTATACAAACCATATCCCGTACCCTAAACATAAACCTAACCCGTATAATAACCCTAAACCTAAACCTAATGCTAACCCGTACATTAACCCTAACCCTAACACTAACACTAACCCTACCCCGTACTCTAACACTATCCCTAACCCTAACCTGTACCCTAACCCTAAACCTAACCCTAACCCTAAACCTAACACTAACCCTAAACCGTACTCTAAACCTAACCCTAACTCTAACCCTAACCGTACACTAACCCTAACCCTAACACTCACCCTAACCCTAACCCGTACTGTAACCCTAACCCATACCATAACCCTAACCCTAACCCGTACCCTAAACCTAACCCTAACTCGTACCCTAACCCTAAACCTAACCCTGACCCTAACCCTAATCCTAACCCGTACCTTAAACCTAACCCGTACTGTAACCCTAAACATAAGCTTAACACGTACCCAAACCCTAACCCTAACACGTATACTATCCCTAACGCTAACCCTAACCCGCACACTAAACCTAACCCTAACCTTAGACCTAACACGTACACTAACCCTATCCCGTAACCTAACCTTAACCCTAATCCGTACCGTAACCCTAACACTAACCCTAACCCTAACCCTACCCTAAGCCATACACTAACCCTAACCCGAACCCTAAACTTAACCCTAACCCGTGCCCTAACCCTAACCATAGCCTAACCCTAACTCTAACCCTATCCCTTAACGCTAACCCTAACCCTTACCCTAAGCCGTACCCAAACGGTAAACCTAACCCATAGCCTAACACTAACCCAAACCCATACTCTAACCCTAACCCTACCCTAACCCTAACCAGCACCCTAAACTTAACACTAACCCTAACCCAAACCATAACCCTTAACCGTAACCTAACCCTAACCCATACCTTAACCCTAACCCTAACCTTAACCATAACGCTAACCCGTATCCTAACCCTAAAACTAACCCGTACCCTGAACCCAACCCTAGCCCTAACCCGTACCCTAACACTAACACTAACCCTAACACAGACCCTAAACCTAACCTTATCACTTACACTAAACCTAACCCTAAACCTAACCCGCGTCCTATACCTAACCCTAACCCGTACCCTAACCCTAACCCGTAACCTAAACCTAACCCTAACCCAAACTTAACCCGTACGCTAACCCTATCCCGTACCCTAAACCTAACCCTAACCCGTACCCTATCCGTACACTAACCATAACCCTAACCCGTACCCTAACCCTAACCCGTACCCTAACCCTAACCCAGGGCCTAACTCTAAACCGCACCGTAAAGCTAACCCTAACCCTAGACCTAACCCGTACCCAAACCCTATCCCGAACCCTAACCCTAACCCTAACCCGTATCCTAACCCTAACACTAAACCTAACCCTAACCCTAACCCTAACCCGTACACTAACCCTAACCCTACCCTAACCCATATCCTACCCTAACCCGTAGCCTAACCCTAACCCTAACCCTAACACTAACCCTAACCCTGACCCTAACCCGTACACAAACGCTAAACCTAACCCATACCCTCACACTAAGCCAAACCCGTACCCTAACATGTACCCTAACCCCAAAACGTACCCTTACCCGTAACTTAACCCTAACCCTAACTTGTACCCTAACCCATACCATAAACCTAGCCCTAACCCTAACCCTAAATCTAAATCATACCCTACCCTGACCCCTTACCCATACCCTAAACCTAACCCGTACGTAAACCTAACCCTAGCCCTTAAACCTAACCCTAACACGTACCCTAAACCTAACCCTAACCCTAACTCGTACCCTTTCCCTAACCCTAACCATGACCCTAACCCTAACCCTATCCCATACCATAACCTTAACACTAACCCTAACACTAAACCTAACCCTAACCCTAACCTGTACACTAAACCTAACCCTAACCCGTACCCTAACCCTAACCCGTACCCTAACCCTAAAACGATGCCTAACCCTAACCCACACCCTAAACCTAACCCTAAACCTAGACCTAACCCGTACCCTAACCCTATCCAGTACCCTAAACCTAATGCTAACCCATACCCTAACCCTAACACTAACACTAACCCTAATGCTAACCCTATCCCGTACACTAACCCTAACCCGTACCCGAACACTAACCAGTAGCCTAACCCGAACCCTAACCCTAAACCCTAACCCTACCATAAACCTAACCCTTACCCAAAACCGTACCCAAACATTAAACCTAACCCGTACACTAACACTATCCCAAACCCGTACCCTAACCCGTACCCTAACTCTAAACCGGACCGTTACCCATACCTTAACCCTAACCCTAAACTGTACCCTAACCCGTACCCTAACCCTAACCCTAACCTGTACCCTAACACGTAGCATAAACCTAACCCTAACCCTAACACGTACCCTAACCCTAACCCTAACCCTGACCCTAACCCTAAACCTAACCCGAACCCTAAACCTAACCCATACCCTAAACCTAAACCTAAAGCTAACCCTAACCCTAACCCGTACCCTAAAACTAACCCAAACCCTTGACCTAACCCGTACCCAACCCTATCCCATACCCTAACCCTAACCATAACCCGTACCCAAACCCTAACAATAACCCTAACCCATACTCTAGCGCTAACCCTAAACCTAAACCTAAGCCTAAGCCGCACCATAAACCTAAACCTAAACCTAACACTAACCATAACCCTTATCCGTACCCTAACCCTAACCCATAACCTAACACTAACCCTACCTTAACAGTAACCCTAACCCATACCCTAAACCTAAAACTAATCCGTACCCTAACCCAACCCTAACCCTAACCCGTACCATAACCCCATCATTAACCCTAACCCTGAACCTAAACCTAACCCTAACCCGTACCCTAACCCTAATCCGCAACTAAACCTAACCCTAACCCTAAACCTAACCCTAACCCTAACCCTAACCCGTACACTAACCCTCACCCGAACCCTAATCCTAACCTGTACCCTAACCTTACCCGTACTCTAACCCTAACCCTAACCCTACCCACACACTAAACCTAACCCTAACACGTACCGTAACCCTAACCCGGAACCTAAAGCAAACCCTACCATAAACTTAACCCATACGCTTACTCTATCCCGTACGCTAAGGCTAACCGTAACCCGTAACCTAACCCTAAACCTAACCCTAAGACTAACCGGTACATTAACCCTAACCCTAAACCTAACACTAACCCTACCCCATACTCTAACCCTAACCCTAAGACTAACCCTAACCCTAACCCGTACCCTAACCCTCTCCCTAACACTAACACTAACCCGTACTATAACCCTAACCCTAACCCTAACCCTAACCATAATCCTAAAATTACTCTAACCCTAAAACTAACCCTCACCCTAACCCTAACCCGTACTGTAACCCTAACCCGTAACATAACCCTAACCCTAAACCGTACCCGAAACCTAACCCTAACTCGTACCCTAACCCTAACCCTAACCCTTGACCTAACCCGTACCCAACCCTATAACACCCTAACCCTAACCCTAACCCGGACCCAAACCCTAACAGTAACCCTAACCCATACCCTAGCGCTAAAACTAACCCTAACCCTAAGACTAACCCGCACCCTAAACCTAAACCTAACCCTGACCCTAACCATAACCCTAACCCGACCCTAACCCGTACCATAACCCTACCCCTAACCCTAACCCTGACCCTAAACCTAACCCTAACCCGTACCCTAACCCTAACCCACACCGAAACCTAACCCTAACCCGTACCCTAACCCTAACCCGTACCCTAAACCTAACCCTAACCCTAACCTTATCCGTACACTAAACCTAACCCTAACACTAACACTAACTCTAACCCGTACTCTAACCCTAACCCTAAACCTAACCCTAACCCTAACCCGTACTCTAACCCTAACCCGTACCCAACACCTAACCCTAACACGTATCCTAACCGTAACCCTAACCCTAACCCTAACCCGCACACTAAACCTAAACCTAATCCTAGACCTAACACATACACTAACCATATCCCGTATCGTAACCTTAAGCCTAACCCGTACCGTAACCCAAACACTAACCTTAACCTAAACCTAACCCTAACCCAAACCGTACACTAACCCTAACCCGAACCCTAAACCTAACCCGTACCCTAACCCTACCCGTAGCCTAACCCTAACTCTAACCCTAAGCCCTAACCCTAACACTAACTCTAACCCTTACCCTAACCCGTACCCAAACGTGAAACCTAACCGGTACCATAACACTAACCCAAACTTATACTCTAACCCTAACCCTAACCCTAACCCGCACCCTAAACTTAACCCTAACCTTAACACAAACCATAACCATTAACTGTAACCTAACCCTAACATATTCCCTAACCCTAAAACTAACCTGTACCCTAAACCCAACCCTAAACCTAACCCGTACCCTAACACTAACCCTAACCCTAACCCTGACCCTAAAACAAACCATAACCATTACATTAACCCTAAACCTAACCCTAACCCGCACCCTAAAAAAAACCCTAACCCATACCCTAACCGTAAAACTAACCCGTACCCTAACCCCAACCATAACCCTAACCCGTACCCTAACACTAACCCTAACCCTAACCCTGAACCTAAACCTAACCCTAAACCGTACACTAACCCTAACCCTAACCTTATCCCGTACCCTAACCCTAACCCTAACCCGTATCCTAACCCTAAACCTAACCCTTAGCCTACCCCGTACATTAACCCTAAACCTAACCCTAAAATTAACCCTACCCTGTACTCTAAACCTAACCCTAACCCTAAACCTAACCCAAACCTAACCCTAACACGAACCCTAACCCGTACTCTAACCCTAACCCTAACCCTCACACTAACCATAACCCCTACTGTAACACTAACCCATACCATAACCCTAACCCTAACCCGTAACTTAACCCTAACCCTAACTCGTACACTAACCCTAACCCTAACCCTGACCATAAACCTAACGCTAACCCGTATCCTGAACCTAAACCGTACCCTAACCCTAACCCTAACCCTAACCTGTACCCTAAGCCTAACCCATACACTAACCCTAACCCTAAACCTAACCCTAACCCTAACCCGTACTCTAAAACTAAACCTAACCATTGACTTAACCCGTACCCAACCCTATCCCGTACCCTAACCCTAACCCTAAACCGTAACCAAACCCTAACAGCAACCCTAACCCATACCCTAGCACTAACCCTAAACCTAACCCTAAACCGCACCCTAAACCTAAGCCTAAGTCTAACCCTAACCCTAACCCTAAACCTAACCCTTACACTGACACTAAACCTAACCCTATACCGTACCCTAACCCTAAACCTAAACCTAACCCGCACACTAAACCTAACCCTAACCCTAGATCTAACACGTACACTAACCCTATCCCGTACCCTAACCTTAAACCTAACCCGTACCGTAACGCTAATACTAACACTAACCCTAACCCTAACCCTAACCCGTACACTAACCCTAACCTAAACCCTAACCCTACCCCAAACCCGTACCCTAACCCTAACCCTAACCCTAACCCTAACACTAACGCTAACCGTACTTAACCCTAACCCTAACCCGAAACCTAACACATACCCTACCCCTACCCCTAACCCGTACCCTAACCCTAACCCATACCCAAAACTAACCCTAACCCCTAACCCTAACCCTAAACCGTACCCTAAAAATAACCCTAAACCTAACTCGTACCCTACCCCTAACCCTAACCCTGACCCTAACCCTAAACCTAACTCGTACCCTAACCCTAACCTGTACACTAAACCTAACACTAACCCTAACTCGTACACTATCCCTAACTTAACCGTGACCCTAACCCTAACCCTAACCAGTACCCTAACCCTAACACTAACCCTAACACTAACCCTAACCCGTACACTAACCCTAACCCTAACCCGTACCCTAAACCTAACACTAACCCTAACCCTAACCCGAAGCCTAACTCTAACCCACACACTAAACCTAACTCTAACCCTAGAACTAACCCGTACCCTAACCCTATCCCGTACACTAAACCTAACGCTAACCAGTACCATAACCCTAACACTAACACTAACCCTATTCCTATCCCTATCCCGTACACTAACCCTAACCCTAAACCGTACCCTAACCCTAACCCGTAGCATAACCCTAACACTAACCCTAACCCCTAACCCTACCATAACCCTAACCCTTACCCTAACCTGTACCAAAACGTTAAACCTAACCAGTACCCTAACACTAACACAAAACCGTACCCTAACCCGTACCCTAAACCTAACCCATACTGTTACCCGTACCTTAAATCTAACCCTAAACCGTACCCAAACCCGTACACTAACCCTAACCCTAACCTGTACCGTAACATGTAGCATAACCCTAACCCTAACCCTAACCCTAACCCGCACACTAAACCTAACCGTAACCCTAGACCTAACATGTACACTAACCCAATCCTGTACCCTATCCTTAACCCTAACCAGTACCATAACCCTAACACTAACCCTAACCCTAACCCTAACCCTAACCCTAACCCTAACCCGTACACTAACCCTCACCCGAACCATAACCCTAACCCGTACCGTAACCCTACCCGTAGCGTAACCCTAACTCTAAACCTAACTCTGACCCTAAACCTTACCCTAACCCATACCCAAACGGTAAACCTAACCTGTACCCTAACACTAAACCAAACCGGTACTCTAAGCCTAAACCTAAACCTAACCCTAACCCTAACCCTAAACTTAACCCTAAACCTAATCCAAACCATAACCCTTAACCGTAACCTCACCCTAACCCATACCCTAAACCTAACCCTAACCTTAAACATAACCCTAACCCGTACCCTAACCCTAAAACTAACCCGTACCCTCACCCCAACCCTAACCATAACCGTACCCTAAAACTAAACCTAACCGTAACACTGACCCTAAACCTAACCCTAACCCTTACAGTAACCCTAACCATAATTCTAACCCGCAACCTAAACCAAACCCTAACCCATACCCTAACCCTAACCCGTAACCTAAACCTAACCCTAACCCTAAACTTAACCTGTACGCTAACCCTAACCCATACCCAAACCATAACCATAACCCTAAACCATACCCTAGCGCTAACCCTAACCCTAACCTTAAGCCTAACCCACACTCTAAAGCAAAACCTAACCCTAACCCTAACCATAACCCTTACCCTTACCCTAACCCTAACCTATACCCTATACTAACCCTAACCTTAATCGTTACCCTAACCCGTACCCTAACCCTAAAACTAACCGATACCTTAACCCCAACCCGAACCCTAGCAAGTACCATAACCCTATCCCTAACCCTAACCCTGACCCAAACCTAACCCTAACAAATACCCTAACCCTAACCCGCACCTAAACCTAACCCTAACCCGTACCCTAACCCTAACCTGTAACCTAAACCTAACCCTAACCCTAAACTTAACCCGTACACTAACCCTATCCCGTAACCTAAACCTAACCCTAAAACTTACCCTAACCCTAACCCTAACCCTAAACCTATCCATACACTAAGCCTAACCCTAACACTAACACTAACCCTAACCCATACTCTAACCCTAACCCTAAACCTAAAACTAACCCTAACCCATAATCTACCCCTAACCCGTCCCCTACACTAACCCTTACCCTAACCCTAAACCTAACCCATACCCTAAGCCTAAACGTAACCCTAACCCGTACCCAAACCCTAACCCTAACACGTACCCATCCCTAACCCTAACCCTAACCCTAACCCGCACACTAAACCTAACCCTAACCCTAGACCTACCACATACACTAAACCTATCCCGTACCCTAACACTCACCCTAACCCTGACCCTAAACCTAACCCTAACCTGTACACTAACCCTAACCCTAACCCTAACCTGCACCCTAAACCTAACCCTAACCCATACCCTAACCCTAACCTGTAACCTAAACCTAACCCTAACCCTAAACTTAACCCGTACGCTAACCCTATCCCGTACACTAAACCTAACCCTAACCCGTAAACCAACCCTAAACCTAACCCTAAGCCTAACCCGTACACTAACCCTAACCCTAACCCTAACACTAACCCTACTCCGTACTCTAACCCTAACCCTAACCCTATCCTGTACTCTAACCCTAACCCTAACCCTAACCGTAACCGTACTCTAAACCTAACCATAAACCACACTCTAACCCTAACCCGTACCATAACCCTAAACCTAACCCGTACCCTAACCCTAAACCTAATTCGTACCCTAACCCTAACCCTAACCCTGACCCTAACCCTAACCCTAAACCGTACCCTAAACCTAACCTGTACCCTAACCCTAAACCTGACCCAAACCATAACCTAAACCTAACCCTAACCCGTACCCTAACACTAACCCTAACCCTGACGCTAACCCTAACCCGTACCCTAAGCCTAACCCATACCCTAACCTTAACCCTAATCCTAACCCTAACTCTAACCCGTACCCTAAACCTAACCCTAACCCTTGACCTAACCCGTACTCAACCCTATCCCGTAACCTAACCCTAACCCTAACCCGTACCCAAAACCTAACAGTAACCCTAACCCATACCCTAGCGCTAACCCTAACCCTAACCCTAACCCTAACCCTAACCCTAACCCACACCTAAACCTAACCCTAACCCATAACCTAAACCTAACCCTAACCCGTACCCTAACCCTACCCGTAACTTAAACCTAACCCTAACCCTAAACTTAACCCGTACGCTAACCCTATCCCGTACCCTAAACCTAATCCTAACCCGTACCCTAACCCTAAACCTAACCCTAACCGAATCCGCACCCTAACCCTAACCCTAACCCTAACCCTAACACTAACAATAACAATAACGCGTACTCTAACCCTAACCCTAAACCTAACCCTAACCCGTACCCTAACCCTACCCGTAACCTAAACCTAACCCTAACCCTAAACTTAACCCGTACGCTAACCCTATCCCGTACCCTAAACCTAACCCTAACCCGTACACTAACCCTAAACCTAACCCTAACCCTATCCGCACTCTAACCCTAAACCTAACCCTAACCATTACACTAACCCTAACCCATACTCTAACCCTAACCCTAACCCTAAACCTAACCCTAACCCGTACTCTAACCCTAAACCGTACCCTAACACTAACCCTTACCCTAACCCTAAAATTAACCCATACCCTAACCCTAAACGTAACCCTAACCCGTACCCAAACCCTAACCCTAACACATACCCTAACCCTAACCCAAACCGTAACCCGCACACTAAACCTAACCCTAACCCTAGACCTAACACTTACACTAAACCTATCCCGTACCGTAAACTTAACCCTAACCCGTACAGTAACCCTAACACTAACCTTAACCCTAACCTGTACACTAACCCTAAACCGTACACTAACCCTAACCCTAACCCTAAACGTACCCTAACCCTAACCCTAACCCTAACCCTAACCCGTACCCAAACCCTAACCCTAACACGTACCGTAACCCTAAACCAAACCCTAACCCTAACCCTAACCCATACCCTAACACTACCAGTAGCCTAACCCTAACTCTAACCCTAACCCCTAACCCTAATCCTAAACCTTACCCTAACCCGTACCCAAATGGTAAACCTAACCCGTACCCTAACACTAACCCAAACCCGTACTCTCACCCTAAACCTAACCCTAACCCTAACCCGCACCATAAACTTAACCCCAACTCTAACCCAAACCATAACCCTTAACCGTAACCTAACCCTAACCCATATCCTAACCCAAACCCTAACCTTAACCATAACCCTAACCCGTACCCAAACCCTAACCCTAAAACGTACCCTAACCCTAACCCTAACCATAAACCGCACACTAAACCTAACACTAACCCTAGACCTAACACGTACACTAACCCTATCCCGTACGCTAAAATTTACCCTAACCTGTACCGTAACACTAAGCCTAACCCTAACCGTAACCCTAACCCGTACACTAACCCTAATCAGAACCCTAACCCTAACCCTAACCATACCCTAAGAATACCTGTAGCCTAACCCTAACTCTAACCCTAACCCCTAACCCTAACCCTAACCCCAACCCTAACCCTAACCCGTACCATAACCCTATCCGTAACCCTAACCAAGACCCTAAACCTAACCCTAACCCGTACCCTAACCCTAACCCTAACCGTAACCCGCACCTAAACCTAGCCCTAACCCGTACTCTAACCCTAACCCGTAACCTAAACCTAACCCTAACCCTAACCGTACTCTAACCCTAACCCTTACCCTAACACTAACCATAACCCTAAAACTAACCCTAACACGTACTCTAACCCTAAACCTAACCTTAACACTAACCCTAACCCCCTACTATAACCCTAACCCTAAACCTAACCCTAACCCTAACCCTAACCCTAACCCGTACCCTAACCCTAACCCGTAACCTAACCCTAACCCTTACCCTAAACCTAAACCTAACCCTGACCCTAACCTTAAAACTAACCCGTACCCTAACCATAACCCGTACCCTAACCCTAGCCCTAAACCTATCCCGTACTCTAACCCTAAATGTAACCCTAACCTGTACCCAAACCCTAACCCTAACACGTACCCTAACCCTAACCCTAACCCGCACACTAAACCTAACCAGAATCCTAGACCTAACACGTACACTACCCTATCCCGTACCCTAACCTTTACCCTAACCCGTACCCTAAACCAGCACGAACCCTAACCCTAAACCTAACCCATACCCGTACGCATACACTAACCCTAACCCTAAACCATACCCGAACTCGACCCTAACCCTATCCCGTAGCCTGATATTAACACTAACCCTAACACCTAAACCTAACCCTAACCCTAACCCTTACCCTAACCCGTATCCAAACATTAAACATAACCCGTACCCTAACACCAAACCAAACCCGTACCCTAACCTATACCCTAACCCTAACCCGTACCGTTACCCGTACCTTAACCCTAACCCTACCCGTACACTAACCCGTACCATAAGCTTAAACCTAACCCTAACCCTAACCATAAACCTAACCCATACGCGATTCCTAACCCTAACCCGTTCCTTAACCCTAACCCGTACCCTAAACCTAACGCTAACATGTACACTAACCATAAACCTAAACCTAAACCTAAACCTAACCATAAACTACACCGTAACCCTAACCCGTACCCTAACCCTAACCGTAACACCAACCCTAAACCTAACCCTAAACCGTACCCTAACCCGTACCATAACCCTAAACCTAACCCGTACCCTAACCCTAATGTTAACCTTAACCGGACCCTAACCCTAACCCGTACCCTAATCCTAACCGTAACTCTAACCCTTACACAAATCCTAACCCTAACACTAACCCATACCCTAACCCTAAGCCTAACCTTAACCGTAACCCTAACCCGTACTCTAACCCTAAAACTAACACGTACCCTAACGCCAACCATAACCCTAACCCGTACCATAACCCTATCCCTAACCCTAACCCTGACCCTAAACCTAACCTTAACACGTACCCTAAACCTAACCCTAAAACTAACCCTAAACCGCACCTAAACCTAACCCTAACCGGTAACCTAAACCTAACCCTAACCCTAAACTTAACCCGTAGGCTAACCCTATCCCGTACCCTAAACCTAACCCTAACCCGTAGCCTAACCCTAAACCTAACCCTAAGCCTAACCCGTGCATTAACCCTAACACTAACCGTAACACTAACCCTACCCCATACTCTAACTGTAACCCTAACCCTAACCTGTACTCTAACACTTACCCTAACCCTAACTCTAACCCTAAACCGTACTCTAACCCAAAACCTAAACCTCACACTAACCCTAAACCGTACTGTAACCCAAACCGCACCATAACCCTAAGCCTAACAGGTACCCTAACCCTAACCCTAACTCGTAACCTAACCCTAACCCTAAACCTGATCCTAACCCTAAAACTAACCCGTACCCTAAAACTAACACTAACGCTAAACCGTACTCTAAACCTAACCCTAACCCTAACCGTACTCTAACCCTAACCCTAACCCTCACCCTAATCCTAACCTGTACTCTCACCCTAACCCGCACCATAACCCTAACCCTAACCCTAACTCGTTACCTAACCCTAACCCTAACCCTGACCCTAACCCTATCCCTAACCCTAAACAGTACCCTAAACCTAACCCGTAGCCTAACCCTAACCCTAACCCTATCCCGTACCCTAAACCTAACCTAACCCTAACTCATACCCTAACCCTAACCTTAACCCTGACCCTAACCCTAACCCTAAACCGTACCCTAAGTCTAACCCATATCCTAACCCTAACCCTAAACCTAACCCTAACCCTAATCCCTACCCTAAACCTAACCCTATCCCTTGACCTAAACTGTACCCAACACTATCCCGTAACCTAACCCTAAACCTAACCTGTACCCAAACCCTAACAGTAACCCTAAGCCATACCCTAGCGGTAACCCTAACCCTAACACTAACCCCATCCCTAACCCGCACCCTAAACCTAAACCAAACCCTAACCCTAAACATAACCCTTACCCGAACCCTAAATCTAACCCATACCCAAACCCTAAACCTAACCTTAACAGTAACCCTGACCAGTAACCTAACCCTAAAACTAACCCGTACCCTAACTCCAACCCTAAACCTAACCCGTACCATAACCCTATCCCTAGAGCTAACCCTAACCCTAAACCTAACCCTAAACCGTACCCTAACCCTAAACATAACCCTAACCCTCACCTAAACCTAACCCTAACCCGTACCCTAAACCTAACCCGTAACCTAAACCTAACCCTAACCCTAAACTTAACCCATACGCTAACCCTATCCTGTACCCTAAACCTAACCCTAACCCGTACCCTAACCCTAACCCTAACCCTAACCGTACTCTAACCCTAACACTAACCCTCACCCTAACCCTAACCGTACTGTAACGCTAACCCGTACCCTAACCCCAACCCTAAACCTAACCCGTACCCTAACCCGTAACCTAACCCTAACCCACACCTAAACCTAACCCTAACACATAACCTAAGCCTAACCCTAACCCTAAACTTAACCCGTACGCTAAACCTATCCCGTACACTTAACCTAACCCTAACCCGTAACCTAACCCTAAACATAACCCTAAGCCTAACCCGTACATTAACCCTAACCCTAACACTAACACTAACCCTACCCCATACTCTAACCCTAACCCTAACTCTAACCCTAACCCGTACCCTAACCCTAACCCTAACCCTAACCTAACCCTACCCCATAATCTAACCCTAACACAAACCCTAACCCTAACCCGTACTCTAACCCTAACCCTAACCCTAACCCTAACGCTAACCGTACTCTAACCCTAACACGAACCCTCACCCTAACCCTAACCGTACTATAACCCTAACCCGTACAATAACCCTAACCCTAACCGGTACCCTAAACCTAACCCGTAACCTAAACCTAAGCCTAACTGTAAACTTAACACGTACGCTAAACCTATCCTGTACCCTAAACCTAACCCTAACCCGTACCCTAACCCTAAGCCTAACCCTAAACCTATCCGTACTCTAACCCTAACCCTAACCCTAACCCTAAAACTAACCCTAACCCGTACACTAACACTAACCCTAACCCTAAACGTAACCCTAACCCTTACGCTAACCCTAACGGTACCCTAACACTAACCCTAAACCTAACACTATGCCTAACCCGCAATCTAACCCTAAACCTAACCCTGACTCTAACCCTAACCCGTACTATAACCCTAAACCTAACCCTAACCCTAAACCTATCCTTAACCTGTACTCTAACCCTATCCCGTAGCCTAACCATAACTCTAACCCTAACCCCTAACCCTAAACCTCACCCTCTTCCTTACCCTATCCCGTACTCAAACGTACCTTACCAAAAGGTACACCTAACCCGTACCCTAACACTAAACCAAACCCGTACTCTAACGCTAACCATAACCCTAACCCTATCCCTAAACCGCACCCTAAACTTATCCCTAATCCTAACGCTAACCTTAACCCTTAACCGTACCCTAACCCTAACCCACACCCTAACCCTAACCCTAACTTTAACCGTAACCCTAACCCGTAACCTAACTCTAAAACTAACCCGTACCCTAACCCCAACCCTAACCCTAACCCATACCCTAACACTAACCCTAACACTAACCCTGACCCTAAACCTAACCCTAACCTGCACACTAACCCTAACCATGACCCTAACCCACACCCTAAACCTAACCATAACACGTACCCTAACCCTAACCCGTAACCTTAACCTAACCCTAACCCTAAACTTACCCCGTACGCTAAAACTATCCCGTACCCTAAACCTAACCCGAACCCGTAACCTAACCCTAAACTTAACCCTAAGCCTAACCCTAACCCAAAGCCTAACACTAACCCTACCCCGTAATCTAACCCTAACCCTAACCCGTACCCGTACCCTAACCGGTACCCTAACCCTAACCCTAAACCTTTCCCTAACCCTAACACTAACCCTAAACCTTACTCTAACCCTAACCCTAACCCTTACCCTAACTGTACTCTAACCCTAGCCCTCACCCTAACCCTAACCCGTACTGTAAACCTAACCCGTATCATAACCCTAACTCTAACCCGTACCCTAACCCTAACCCTAACTCATAGCCTAACACTAACCCTGAACCTAACCCTAACCCGTACCCTAACCTAACCCGTACCCAAACCCTAAACCTAACCCAAGCCGTACCCTAAACCTAACCCTAACCCTAACTCATACCCTAAACCTAACCCTAAACCTGACCCTAACCCTAACCTGTACCTTAAACCTAACCCATACCCTAACCCTAATCCTACACCTAACCCTAACCCTAAACCTTACACTAAACCTAACCCTAACCCTTGACCTAACCAGTACCCAACCCTATCTCGAACACTAACCCTAACCCTAACCCGTACCCAAACCCTAACAGTAACCCTAACGCATTCCCTAGCGCTAACCCTAACCCTAAACCTAATCCTAACCTGCACCCTAAACCTAAACCTAACCCTAACCCTAACCATTACCCTTACCCGTATCCTAGCCCTAACCCATACCCTAACACTAACCCTAACCTTAACCGTAACCCTAACCCGTACCCTAACCCTAAAACTAACCCGTAAACTAACCCCAACCCTAACCCTAACCCGCACCGAAACCTAACCCTAACCTGTACCCTGCCCTAACCCGTAACCTAAACCTAACCCTAACCCTAAACTTAACCTGATCACTAAACCTATCCCGTACCCTAAATCTAACCCTAACCCGTACACTAACACCAACCCTAACCCTAACACTATCCGTACACTAACCCTAACCCTAACACTAACACTATCCCTAACCCGTACTCTAACACTAAACCTAACCCTAAACCTAACCCTAACCCGTACTCTAACCCTAACCCGTACCCTAACACTAATGCTTAACCTAACCCTAAACCTAACCCGTACCCTAAACGTAAACGTAACCCTAACCCGTACCCAAACCCTTACCCTAACACGTAACATAACCCTAACCCTAACCCGCACACTAAACCTAACCCTAACCCTAGACCTAACACGTACACTAACCCTATCCCGAACCATAACCTTCACCCAACCCGTTTCGTAAACCTAACCCTAACTCCAACCCTAACCCTAACCCGTACACTAACCCTAACCTAACGCTAACCCTGACCCTAAACCTAACCCTAACCCGTACCCTAACACTAACCCTAACCCTAAACCTCACCTAAACCTAACCCTAACCCGTACCCTAAACCTAACCCGTAACCTAAACCTAACCCTAACCCTAAACTTAACCCATATGCTAACCCTATCCTGTACCCTAAACTTAACCCTAACCCGTACCCTAACCCTAACCCTAACCTTAACCCTAACCGTACTCTAACCCTAACACTAACCCTCACCCTAACCCTAACAGTACTGTAACCCTAACCCGTACCCTAACCCCAACCCTAAACCTAACCCGTACCCTAACCCTAACCCTAACCCACACCTAAACCTAACCATAACCCATAACCTAAGCCTAACCCTAACCCTAAACTTAACCCGTACGCTAACCCTATCCCGTACACTTAACCTAACCCTAACCCGTAACCTAACCCTAAACATAACCCTAAGCCTAACCCGTACATTAACCCTAACACTAACACTAAAACTAACCCTACCCCGTACTCTAACCCTAACCCTAACTCTAACCCTAACCCGTACCCTAACCCTAACCCTAACCCTAACCTAACCCTACCCCGTAATCTAACCCTAACACAAACCCTAACCCTAACCCGTACTCTAACCCTAACCCTAACCCTAACCCTAACGCTAACCGTACACTAACCCTAACACTAACCCTCACCCTAACCCTAACCGTACTATAACCCTAACCCGTACAATAACCCTAACCATAACCGGTACCCTAAACCTAACCCGTAACCTAAACCTAAGCCTACCCTAAACTTAACCCGTATGCTAAACCTATCCTGTACCCTAAACCTAACGCTAACCCTAACCCTAACCCTAAGCCAAACCCTAACCCTATCCGTACTCTAACCCTAACCCTAACCCTAACCCTAAAACTAACCCTAAACTTAAACGTAACCCTAACCCTTACGCTAACCCTAACCGTACCCTAACACTAACCCTAAACCTAACACTATGCCTAACCCGTACTCTAACCCTAAACCTAACCCTAACTCTAACCCTAACCCATACTATAACCCTAAACCTAACCCTACCCCTAAACCTAACCTTAACCCGACTCTAACCCTATCCGGTAGCCTAACCGTAACTCTAACCCTAACCCCTAACCCTAACCCTCACCCTCTTCCTTACCCTATCCCGTACCCAAACGTACCTTACCAAAAGGTACACCTAACCCGTACCCTAACACTAACCCAAACCCGTACTCTAACCCTAACCATAACCCTAACCCTATCCCTAAACCGCACCCTAAACTTAACACTAAACCTAACCCAAACCTTAAGCCTTAACCGTACCCTAACCCTAACCCACACCCTAACCCTAACCCTAACTTTAACCGTAACCCTAACCCGTAACCTAACTCTAAAACTAACCCGTACCCTAACCCCAACCCTAACCCTAACCCATACCCTAACACTAACCCTAACACTAACCCTGACCCTAAACCTAACCCTAACCCGTACACTAACCCTAACCATAACCCTAACCCGCACCCTAAACCTAACCATAACACGTACCCTAACCCTAACCCATAACCTAAACCTAACCCTAACCCTAACTTACCCCGTACGCTAACACTATCCCGTACCCTAAACCTAACCCTAACCCGTAACCTAACCCTAAACCTAACCCTAAGCCTCACCCCTACATTAACCCTAAACCTAAACCTAACCCTAACACTAACCCTACCCCGTAATCTAACCTTAACCCTAACCCTAACCCGTACACTAACCGGTACCCTAACCCTAACCCTAAACCTTTCCCTAACCCTAACACTAAACCTAAACCTTACTCTAACCCTAACCCTAACCCTTACCCTAACTGTACTCGAACCCTAACCCTCACCCTAACCCTAACCAGTACTATAACCATAACCCGTAACATAACCCTAACTCTAACCCGTACCCTAACCCTAACCCTAACTCATAGCCTAACACTAACGCTGAACCTCACCCTAACCCGTACCCTAACCTAACCCGTACCCAAACCCTAAACCTAACCCTAACCCTAACTCATACCCTAAACCTAACCCTAAACCTGACCCTAACCCTAACCCGTACCCTAAACCTAACCCATACCCTAACCCTAATCCTACACCTAACCCTAACCCTAACCCTTACACTAAACCTAACCCTAACCCTTGACCTAACCCATACCCAACCCTATCTCGAACCCTAACCCTAACCCTAACCCGTACCCAAACCCTAACAGTAACCCTAATGCATTCCCTAGCGCTAACCCTAACCCTAAACCTAATCCTAACCCGCACCCTAAACCTAAACCTAACCCTAACCCTAACCATAACCCTTACCCGTATCCTAGCCCTAACCCATACCCTAACACTAACCCTAACCTTAACCGTAACCCTAACCCGTACCTTAACCCTAAAACTAACCCATAACCTAACCCCAACCCTAAACCCTAACCCGCACCGAAACCTAACCCTAACCGGTACCCTGCCCTAACCCATAACCTAAACCTAACCCTAACCCTAAACTTAACCTGAACACTAAACCTATTCCGTACCCTAAATCTAACCCTAACCCGTACACTAACCCTAACCCTAAACCTAACACTATCCGTACACTAACCCTAACCCTAACCCTAACACTATCCCTAACCCGTACTCTAACACTAAACCTAACCCTAAACCTAACCCTAACCCGTACTCTAACCCTAACCCATACCCTAACACTAACGCTTACCCTAACCCTAAACCTAACCTGTAACCTAAACGTAAAAGTAACCCTAACCCGTACCCAAACCCTTACCCTAACACGTACCCTAACCCTAACCCTAACACGCACACTAAACCTTACCCTAACCCTAGACCTAACACGTACACAAACCCGATCCCGTACCGTAACCTTAACCCAACCTGTACCGTAACCCTAACCCTAACCCTAAACCTAACCCTAAACCGTACACTAACCCTAACCTGAACCCTAACCCTAACCCTAACCCGTACCCTAACCCTACCCGTAGCCTAACCCTAACCCTAAACACAACCCCTAAACCTAACGCTAACCCTAACCCTTACCCTAACCTGTACCCAAACGGTAAACCTAACCCGTACCCTAACCCTAACCCAAACACGTACTTTAACCCTAAACCTAACCCTAACCTGCACCCTAAACTTAACCCTAACCCTAAACCAAAACATAACCCTTAACCGTAACCTAACCCGAACCCATACCCTAACCCTAACCCTAACCTTAACCATGACCCTAAACCGTACCCCAACTCTAAAACTAACCCGTACCCTAACCTCAACCCTAACCCTAATTCGTAACCTAACACTAACCCTAACCCTAACCCTGACCCTAAACCTAACCCTAACCCTTACACTAACCCTAACCCTAACCCTAAACCGCACCCTAAACCTAACCCTAACCCGTACCCTAACCCTAAACTGTAACCTAAACCAAATCCTAACCCTTAACTTAACCCGTACGCTAACCCTATCCCTTACCCTAAAACTAACCCTACCCCGTATCCTAACCCTAAACCTAACCCTTAGCCTAACCCGTACATTAACCCTAACACTAACCCTAACCCTAACACTTACCCTATCCCGTACTCTAACCCTAACCCTAACCCTAACCATTCTCTAACCCTAACCGTAACCCTCACCCTAACCCTAACCCGTACTGTAACCCTAACCCGTACCATAACCGTAACCCTAACCCGTACCCTAACCTTAACCCTAAATCGTACCCTAACCCTAACCCTAACCCTGACCCTAAAACTAACCCTAACCCTGACCCTAACCCTAATCCATACACTAAGAATAACCCATTCCCTAACCCTAACCCTAAACCTAACCCTAACCCTAATCCGTACCCTAAACCTAAACCTAACCCTTGACCTAACCTGTACCCAAACCTATCCCGTACCCTAAACTTAACCCTAACCCATATTCAAACACTAACAGTAACCCTAACCCATACCCTAGCGCTAACCCTAACCCTAACCCTAACCCTAACCATACTCTAACACTAACCCTAACCCTCACCCTAACCCTACCCCGTACTGTAAACCTAACCAGTACCATAACCCTAACCCTAACCCATACCCTAGCCCTAACTCTTACTCGTACCCTAACACTAACCCTAGCCCTGACCCTAAACCTAACCCTAACCCGTACCCTAAACCTAACCCGTACTTTAACCCTAACCCTAACCCGTACCCTAAACCACCCTAACACTAACTCGTACCCTAAACCTAACCCTAACCCTACCCTAACCCTAACCCTAACCCGTACCCTAAGCATAACCCATACCCTAACCCTAAACCTAAACCTAACCCTTACCCTAACCCGTACCCTAAATCTAACCCTAACCCTTGACCTAACCCGTACCCAAACCTATCCCGTATGGTATCCCTAACCCTAACCCGTACTCAAACCCTAACAGTAACACTAACCCATACCCTAGCACTAACACTAACCCTAACACTAACCTGGACCCTAAACCTAACCCTACCCTGACCCTAAAACTAACCCTATCCCATACCCTAACCCTAAACCGTACCAAACCCTAACCCTAAACCTAACCCATCCCCTAACCCTAAACGTAACCCTAGCCCATACCCAAACCCTAAACCTAACACGTATCCTAACCCTAAACCTCACCCTAACCCTAACCCGCACACTTAACCTAACACTAACCCTAGACCTAACACGTACACTAACCCTATCCCATACCCTAAACTTAACCCTAACCCGTACTGTGTCCCTAACACTAACCCTAACTCTAACCCTAACCCGTACACTAACCCTAACCGAACTATAACCCTAACCCTAACCCGTACCCTAACCCTACCCGTAGACTATTCCTAACACTAACCCTAACACCTAACCCTAAGCCTAACCGTAACCCCTACCTGAACCCGTACCCAAACGGTAAACCTAACCCGTACCCTAACACTAACCCAAATCCGTACTCTAACCCTAACCATAACCCTAACCCTAACCCTAACCCACACCCTAAACTTAACCCTAACCCTAAACGAAACCATAACCCTTAACTGTAACCTAACCCTAACCAATAACCTAACCCTAAATCTAACCTTAACCATAACCCTAATCCGTAACCTAACCCTAAAACTAACCCGTACCCTATCCCCAACCCTAACCCTAACACAAACACTACCCTGTACTCTAACCCTAACCCCAACCCGTACCCTAAACCTAACCCTAATCCTAACTCGTACCCTATCCCTAACAGTAAGCCTGACCCTAACCCTAACCCTAACCCGCACCCTAAACCTAACCCTAACCCTTGACCTAACCCGTACCCAACCCTATCCCGTATCCTAACCCTAAACCTAACCCGTACCCAAAACCTAACAGTTACCCTAACCCATACCTTAGCGCTAACCCTAACCTTAACTCTAAGCCTAACCCGCACCCTAAACCTAAAACTAACCCTAACCCTAACCATAACGCTTACCCGTACCCTAACCCTAACCCATACCCTAACACTAACCCTAACCTTAACCGTAACCCTAACCCGTGCCCTAACCCTAAAACTAACCCGTACCCTAACCCCAACCCTAACCCTAACCCATACCATGATCCTATCCCTAATCCTAACCCTGACCCTAAACCTAACCCTAAACCGTACCCTAACCCTAACCCGCACCTATACCTAACCCTAACCCGTACCCTAACTCTAACCCATAACCTAACCCTAACCCTAACCCTAAACTTAACCCGTACACTAACCCTAACCTATACCCTAACCCTAACACTAACCTTAAACATAACCCTAAACCGTACCCTAACTCTAAAACTAACCCGTACCCTTACCTCAACCCTAAACCTAATCCGTACCCTAACACTAACCCTAACCCTAACCCTGACCCTAAACCTAACCCTAACCCTTACACTAACACTAACCCTAACACTAACCCGCACCCTAAACCTAACCCTAACCCGTAACCTAACCCTAACCCGTAAACTAAACCTAACCCTAACCCTAAACTTAACCCTTACGCTAAACCTATCCCTTACTCTAAACCTAACCCTAACCCGTATCCTAACCCTAAACCTAACCCTTAGCCTAACCAGTACATTAACCCTAACCCTAACCCAAACACTAAACCTAACCCGAACTCTAACCCTAAACCTAACCCTAACCATACTCTAAACCAAACCCTAACCCTCACCCTAACCCTAACCCGTACTGTAAACCTATACCGTACCATAACCCTAAACCAAACCCGTACCCTAAACCTAACCCTAACTCGTACACTAACCCTAACCCTAACCCTGAACCTAACACTAACCCCAACCCATACCCTAAACCTAACCCGTACCCTAAACCTAACCCTAACCCTAACCCCTACCCTCGCCCGTAAACAAACGGTAAACCTAACCCATACCCTAACACTAACCCAAACCCATACTCTAACCCTAACCCTAACCCTAAACCTAACAGGCACCCTAAACTTAACCCTAACCCTAACAAAAACCATAAACCTTAACCGTAACCTAACACTAACCCATACCCTAACCCTAACCTTAACCTTAACCGTAACCCTAACCCATACCCTAACCCTAAAACTAACCCGTACCGTAACCCCAAACCTAACCCTAACCCGTACCCTAACACTAACCCTAACCCTAACACTGACCCTAAACCTAACCCTAACCCTTACACTAATCCTAACCCTAACCCTAACCCGTAAACTAAACCTAACCATAACCCTAAATTTAACCCTTATGCTAACCCTATCCCACACCCTTAACCTAACCCTAACCCGTATCCTAACACTAAACCTAACCCTAAGCCTAAACCATACATTAACCCCAACACTAACCCTCACACTAAACCTACCCTGTACTCTGACCCTAACCCTAACCGTGACCCTAACCTGTACACTAACCCTAACCCTAACCCTAACCCTAACGCTAACCCGTACTTAACCCTAACCCTAACCCTAAACCTAACTTTAAACATAACCCTAACCCATACACTAACCCTAAAACTAACCCGTACCCTAACGCCAACCATAACACTAACTCGTACCGTAACCCTATCCCTAACACTAAACCTGACCCTAAACGTATCTCTAACCCCTACCCTAACCCTAACCCTAACCCTAACCCTATCCGTACACTAACCTAACCCTAACCCTAATACTAGACCTAACCCGTACTCTAACCCTAACCCTAACACTAAAACTAACGCTAACCCGTACTCTAACCCTAACCTGTACCCTAACACTAACCCTAACACTAACCCTAACCCGTACCCAAACCCTAACCCGTAACCTAAACCTAAACCTAAACCTAAACTTATCCCGTACACTAACCCTATCCCGTACCCTAACCTTAAACCTGACCCATAATGTAACATTACACTAACACTAACCCTAACCCTAACCCTAACCCGTACACTAACCCTAACCTAAACCCTAACCCTAACCCTAACCCGTACCCTAAACCTAACCCTAACCCTAACCCTAACCGTAACCCTAAACCTAACCCGTACTCTAACCCTAACCCTAACCCTAACCCTAACCCTAAACCTAACCGTACTCTAACCCTAACCCTAACCCTCACCCTAACCCTAACCCGTACTATAACAGTAACCCGTACCATAACCCTAAAACTAACCCTAACCTTAAGCGTAACCCTGACCCGTACCCGAACCCTAAATCTAACCCGGACCCAAACCCCATCCCTAACCCTATCCCTTAGCCTAACCCTATCCCTAACGCTTACCCTGACCTTAAACCTAACCCTAAACCATACCCTAACCCTAACCTTAACCCTAACACTCACGTAAATGTAACCCTAACCTGTACCCTAACCCTAAACCAAACCCTAACCCTATCCGTACTCTAAAACTAACCCTAACCCTAACACTAAAACTAACTTGAACTCTAACCCTAACCCTAAACCTATACGTAAACCTAACCCGTACTCTAACCCTAACCCGTACCCTAACACTAACCCTAACCCTAACACTATCCCTAACCCGTACTCTAAACATAAACCTAACCCTAACCCTAAACCTAAACCTAACCCATACTCTAACCCAACCCGTAGCCTAACACTAACTCTAACCCTAACACCTAACCCTAAACCTAACCCTAACCCTTACCCTAACCTGTGCCCAAACGGTAAACCTAACCTGTACCCTAACACTAACCCAAACCCGTACTCTAACCCTAAACCTAACTCTAACCCCAAACCGCACCCTAAACTTAACCCTAACCCTAACCATAACCATAACCCCTAACCATACCCTAACCCTAACCCTAACTCGTACCCTAAAACTAACGCTTACCCTAACCCTAACCCGTACCCTAAACCTAACCAGTACCAACCCTAACCCTAACCCTAACGCTAGCCCCTACCCTAAACCTAACCCTAACCCTAACTCGTACCCTAACCCTAACCCCAACGCTGACCCTAAACCTAACCCTAACCCGTACCCTAAACCTAACCCATACCCTAATCCTAACCCTA
Organism: Urocyon cinereoargenteus; assembly: GCA_032313775.1. NCBI lineage: Eukaryota > Metazoa > Chordata > Mammalia > Carnivora > Canidae > Urocyon > Urocyon cinereoargenteus. Next base: position 59,576,978 of record JAVLSZ010000017.1, read on the forward strand.
AACCTAACCCTAACCCTATCCCGTACCCTATACCTAACCGAACCCTTGATCTAACCCGTACCCAACCCTATCCCATACCCTAACCCTAACCCATACCCAAACCCTAAGAGTAACCCTAACCCATACCCTAGCATGAAACGTAACCCTAACCCTAAGCCTAACCCGCACCCTAAACCTAAACCTAACCCTAACCCTAACCATAACCCTTAACTGTAACCTAACCCTAACCCATACCCTAACGCTAACCCTAACCTTAACCATAACCCTAACCCATAACCTAACCCTAAAACTAACCCATACCCTAACCCCAACCCGAACCCTAACCCGTACCCTAACACTAACCCTAACACTAAACCTGACCCTAAACCTAACCCTAACACTTATACTAACCCTAACCCTAACCCTAAACCACACCCTAAACCTAACCCTAACCAGTACCATAACCCTAACCCGTAACCTAAACCTAACCCTAACCCTAAACTTAACACGTACGCTAACCCTATCCCGGAACCTAAACCTAACCCTAACACGTATCCTAACCCTAAACCTAACCCTAAGCCTAATCTGTACATTAACCCTAACCCTAACCCTAACACTAACCCTACCCCGTACTCCAACCCTAAACCTAACCCTAACCCTAAGCCGTACACTAACCCTTACCCTAACCCTAAACCTAACCCTAACACTAAACCTAACACTAACGCTAACCTGTACTCTAACCCTAAACCTAACCCTAACCCTAACCCTAACCCTAACCCTGACCCTAATCCTAACCTTAACACGTACACTAACGCTAATCCTAACCCTAAGCCGCACCCTAAACCTAACCCTAACCTGTACCCTCACCCTAACCCGTAACCTAAACCTAACCCTAACCCTAAACTTAACCCTTACGCTAAACCTATCCCTTACTCTAAACCTAACCCTAACCTGTACCCTAAACCTAACCCTATCCATACACTAACCCTAACCCTAACACTAACCTTATCCCATACTCTAACCCTAACCCTAACCCTAACACGTACCCTAACCCTAACCCTAAACCTAACCCTAACACTAACCCTAACCCGTATTCTATCCCTAACCCTAACCCTAACCCTAACCGTATTCTAACCCTAACCCTAACCCTCACCCTAACCCTAACCCGTACTGTAACCCTAATCCTTACCATAACCCTAAATCTAACCCGTACTCTAAACATAACCCTAATTCGAACATTAACCCTAACCCTAACCCTGACCCTAACCCTAACCCTAACCCGTATCCTAAACCTAACCCATACCCTAAACCTAACCCTAACCCGTACCCTAACACTAACCCTAACCCTGACCCTAACCCTAACCCTTACACGTACCCTAAGCCTAACCCATACCCTAACCCTAAACCTAATCCTAACCCTAACCCAAACACGTACCCTAAACCAAACCCTAACCCTTAAGCTAACCCGTAACCTAACCCTAACCCTAACCTGTACCCAAACACTAACAGTAACCCTAAACCATACCCTAGCGCTAACACTAACCCTAACCCTAACCCTAACCCTACCCGTACCCTAACCCTAACCGATACCCTAAACCGAACCCTAAACTGAACTGTAACCCTGACCCGTACACTAAATCTAAAATTAACCCGTACCCTAACACCAACCGTAACCCTAACCTGTACCCGAACCCTAACCCACACCAAACCTAACCGTAACCTGTAACCTAAGTCCAAACCTAACCCTAAACTTAACCCGTACGCTAACCCTAACTCGTACCCTAAACCTAACCCTAACCCGTAACCTAACACTAAACCTAACCCGTACATTAACCATAACCCTAACACTAACACTAAACCTACCCCACACTCTAACCCTAACCCTAACTCTAACCTTAACCCGTACCCTAACCCTAACCCTAACCCTAACACTAACCCTACCCCGTACTCTAACCCTAACACAAACCCTAACCATAAACCATACCCTAACCCTAACCCTAACCCTAACTCTAAAACTAACCCTAACCCGTACTCTAACCCTAAACCTAACCCTAACCCTAACCGTACTCTAACCGTAACACTAACCCTCACTCTAACCCTAACCATACTGTAACCCTAACCCGTACCATAACCCTATCCCTAACCCTAAACTTAATCGTAAACTTACCCGTAACCTAACCCTAAAACTAACCCGTAACCTAACCCCAACCTTAACCCTAACCCGTACCCTAACCCTATCCGTAACGCTAACCCTGACCCTAAACCTAAACCTAACACGTACCCTATCCCTAGCCCTAACCCTAATCCTCACCTAAACCTAACCCTAACCCATACCCTAACCCTAACCCGCAACCTAAACCTGACCCTAACCCTAAACTTAAATACTACGCTAACCCTCTCCCGTACCCTAAACCGAACCCTAACCCCTACCCTAACCCTAACCCTAACCCTATCCGCACTCTAACCCTAACCCTAACACTAACACTAACCCTAACCCTAACACTATCCCTAACCCATACTCTAACCCTAAACCTAACCCTATCTCTAACCCAAACCCGTACTATAAACCTAAACCTAACCTTAACCCTAAACCTAACCCTAACCCATACTCTAAATCTATCCCATAGCCTAACACTAACTCTAACCCTAACCCCTAACCCTAACCCTAATCCTTACCTAACCCATACCCAAACGGTAAACATAACCCGTACCCTAACACTAACCCAAACCCGTACTATAACCCTAACCCTAACCCTAACCCTAAACCGCACCCTAAACTTAACCCTAACCCTAACGCTAACCATAACCCTTAACCGTACCCTAAACCTAACCCTAACTCGTAACCTAACCCTAACACTGACCCTAACCCTAACCCGTACACTAACCCTACCCCGTACTCTAACCCTAACCCTAACCCTAACCCTAACCCTAACCCGTACCCTAACCCTAACCCTAACCCTAACCCTAACACTAACCCTAACCCGTACTCTAACCCTAACCCTAACCCTAACCCTAACAGTACTCTAAACCTAACCCTAACCCTCACCCTAACCTTAACCCGTACTGTAACCCTAACCCATACCAATACCCTCATCCTAACCCGTACCCAAACCCTAACCCTACTAGTACCCTTACCCTAACCCTAAAACTGACCCTAAACCTAACCCTAACCCGTACCCTAAACCTAACCCGTACTCTAACAGTAACCCTACCCTAACCCTTACCCTAACCCTAACCCGTACAGTAACCCTAAATCGTAACCTAACCCTAACCCTAACCCTAAACCTAACCCTAATCTTGAACCTAAACCTAACCCTAACCCATACCCTAACCCTAAACCGTACCCGAACCCTAACCCTAAACCTAACCCGTACCCTAACCCTAAATGTAACCCTAACCCGTACCCAAAATATAACCCTAACACGTACCCTAACCCTAACCCTAAACCTAACCCTAACTCGTACACTAACCCTAACCCGAACCCTAACTGTAACCCGTACCCTAACCCTACCCGTAGCCTAACCCTAACTCTAACCCTAACCTCTAACCCTAACCCTAACCCTAAACCGCACCTAAACCTATCCCTAACCCTAACACTAACCCGCACCTAAACCTAAACCTAACCCGTACCCGAACCCTAACCCGTAACCTAATCCTAAACCTAACCCTAACACAATCCCTAAATCGTACTCTAAACCTAAACCTAACCCTAAATCTAACCCTCACACGTACTATAACCATAAACCTAACCCTAACCCTAAACCTAAACCTAACCCCTACTATAACCCTATCCCTTAGCCTAACACTAAGTCTAACCCTAACCCCTAACCCTAAACCTAACCCTAACCCTAACCCTTACCCTAACACGAACCCAAACATTAAACCTAACCCATACCCTAACACTAACCCAAACCCATACTCTAACCCTAACCTTAACCCTAACCCTAACTCTAACACTAATCCTAACCCGTACTCTAACACTAACCCTAAACCTAAACGTAACCCTAACCCGTTCTCTAACCCTAAACCTAACCCTAACACTAACCCTAAACCCTTCAATAACCCTAACCTTAAACCTAACGCTAACCCTAACCCTAACTCGTACCATAACCCAAATCGTACCCTAAACCTAACCCTAAACCTAACCCTAACGCTGACCCTAACCCTAAACCTAATCCCATACACTAACCCTAAACCTAACCCGCATCCTAAACCTAACCCTAAACCTAGACCTAAACCGTACCCTAACCCTAAACCGTACCCTAACACTAACCCTAACCCTAACCCGTACCATAACCCTAACACTAACCCTGACCAGTACCCTAACCCTAAACCGTACCCTATCTTTAACCCGATGCCTAACCCTAACCCACACCCTAAAACTAACCCTAACCCTAGACCTAAACGGTAACCTAAACCTATCCCGTAACCTAACCCTAACGCTAACCTGTACCCTAACCCTAACACTAACACTAACCCTAATCCTAACCCTATCCCGTACACTAATCTTAACCCTAAACCTAACCTGTACACTAACCCTAACCCTAACCCTAAACCTAACCCTAACCCTGACCCTAACCCTAATCCCGTACCCTAACCGTAACCCTAACCCGCATCCTAAACCTAACCCTAACCCTAACCCTAACCTGTACCATAAACCTAACACTAACCCTAACCCGTACCCAAACCCTAACACGTACACTAACCCTAACCCGATGCCTAACCCTAACTAAAACCCTAAAACTAACCCTAACCCTCGACCTAACCCGTACCATAAACCTATCCCGTACCCTAATCCTAACGCCAACCTGTACCCTAACCCTAACCCTAACCCTAACCCGTACCCTAACCCTAACCCGTACCCTAACCCGTAACCTAACCCTAACACTAACCTGTAGGCTAACACGTACCATAACCCTAAACCTAATCCTAACCCTAACCCTAATCCTAACCCATACCCTACCCCTCACCCTAACCCATACCCTAACCCTAACTCTTACCGTAACCCCTAAACCTAACCCTAAACTGTACCTTAAACCTAACCCTTACCCTACACCGTACCCTAACCTTAACCCTAACCCTGACCCTAACCCTAACCCTAACCTGTATCCTAACCCTAATCCGTACCCTAAACCTAACCCTAACAGTAACCATAAACCTAACCCTAACCCATACAGTAACCCTAACCCGTACACTAACCCTAACCCTAAAACTAAACCTAACCCTAACCCTGACCCTAAACCGAACCCTAACCCGAACCCTAACCCTAAACCGTACCCTAACCCTAACCCTAAACCTAACCCGTACCCTAACCCTAAACGTAACGCTAACCCGTACCCAAACACTATCCCTAACACATACCCTAACCCTAAACCTAACCCTAACCCGCACACTAAACCTAACCCTAACCCTAGACCTAACACGTACACTAACTCTATCCCGTACCCCAGCCTTAATCCAAACCCGTACCGTAACCTTAACACTAACCCTAACCCTAACCCGTACCCGTACACTAACCCTAACCCGAACCCTAAACCTAACCCTAACCCGTACCCTAACACTAACCCGTAACCTAAACCTAACCTAACACTAAACTTAACCCATACGCTAACCCAATCCTGTACCCTAAACCTAACCCTAACCCGTAACCTAACCCTAACCCTAACCCTATCGGTACACTAACCCTAACCCTAACCCTAACCCGTACCGTAACCCTAACCCGAACCCTAACCCTAACCCGTACCCTAACCCTACCCGTTTCCAAACCCTAACCCTAAATATAACCCCTAACCCTAACACTACCCTAACCCTTACCCTAACCCGTACCCTGGTGGTAAACCTAACCCATACCCTAACACTAACCCAAACCCGTACTCTAACCCTAACCCTAACCCTAACCCGCACCCTAAACTTAAACCTAACCTTAACCCAAACCATAAACCTTAACCGTAACCTAACCCTAATCCATACCCTAACCATAACCCTAACCATAAACATAACCTTAACCCGTACCCTAATTCTAAAACTAACCCGTACCCTAACCCCAAACCTAACCTTAATACGTACCCTAACACTAACCCTAACCCTAAACCTGACCCTAATCCTAACCCTAAACCTTACACTAACCCTAACCCTAACCCTAACCCGCACCCTAAACCTAACCCTAACCCGTACTCTAACCCTAACCCTAACCCTAACCCGCACCCTAAACCTAAACCTAACCCATACCCTAACCCTAATCCATAACCTAAACCTAACCGTAACCCTAAACTTAACCCGTACGCTAACCCTCTCCCGTACCCTAAACCTAACCCTAACTCATATCCTAACCCTAAACCTAACCCTAAGCCTAACCCGTACATTAACCCTAACCCTAACCCTAACCATACTCTAACCCTAACACTAACCCTCACCTTAACCCTAACCCGTACTGTAAACCTATACCGTACCATAACCCTAAAACTAACCGTACCCTAAACCTAACCTGTACACTAACCCTAACCCTAAACCTAAACCGTACCCTAAACCTAACTCTAACCCTAACCCGTACCCTAACCCTAACCCTAACCCTGAACCTAACCCTACCCCTAACCCATACCCTAAGCCTAACCCTAAACCTAACTCTAACCCTAAACTTAACCCATACGCTAACCCTATAATGTACCCTAAACCTAACCCTAAACCGTATCCTAACTCTAAACCTAACCCTAAGCCTAAACCGTACATTAACCCCAACCCTAACACTAACACTAATCCTACCCAGTACTCTAACCCTAAACCTAACCCTAACCCTAACCCGTACCTTAAACCTAACCCTAACCCTAAACCTAACCTTAACCCTAACCCTAACACTAACCCTAACACGTACTCTAACAGTAACCCTAACCCTAACACTAACCCTAACCGTACTCTAACACTAACCCTAACCCTCACCCTAACCCTAACCTGTACTGTAACCCTAACCCGTACCAAAACCCTAACATTAACCAGCACCCTAACCCTAACCCTAACTAGTACCCTAACCCTAACGCTGACCCTAACCCTAACCCGTACTGTAACCCTATACCGTACCATAACCCTAAAACTAACCCGTACCCTAAACCTAACCCGTACCCTAAACCTAACCCGTACTTTAACCCTAACCCTAACCCTAACCCTAACATTAACCCTAACCCTAACCCTGACCCTAAACCTAACCCTAACTCTAACCCTAACCTGTACTCTAAACCTAACCCTAAACCTAAACCTAACCCTAACCCGTACTCTAACCCTATCCCGTCCCCTTAAACTAACCCTTAACCTAACCCTAAACCTAATTCGTACCCTAACCCTAAACGTAACCCAAACCAGTACACAAACCCTAAACCTAACACGTACTCTAACCTTAAACCTAACCCTAAACCTTACCCTAACCCGTACCCAAACGGTAAACTTAACCAGTACCCTAACACTAACCCAAACCCGTACTCTAACCCTAACACTAACCCTAACGCTAACCCTACCCCGCACGCTAACACTAACCCTAACCCTAAACCTAACCCTAACACTAACCCTAACCCGTACTCTAACCATAACCCTAACCCTAACACTAACCCTCCCCGTACGCTAACACTAACCCTAACCCTAACCCGTACCCTAACCCTAACCCTAAACCTAACCCTAACACGAACCCTAAACCGTACTCTATCCCTAACCTAACGCTAACCCTAAACGTATTCTAACCCTAACCCTAACCCTCACCCTAACCCTAACCCATACTGTAACCCTAAACCATACCATAACCCTAAACCTAACCCGTACCCTAACCCTAACCCGAATTCGTACCCTAACCCTAACCCTAACCCTGACCCTAACCGTAACCCTAACCCGTATCCTAAACCTAACCCATACCCTAACCCTAAACCTAACCCTAACCCGTACCCTAAACCTAACACTAACCCGTACCGTAACCCTAAACCTAACCCTAACCCTAACCCGTACCCTAAGCCTAACCCATACCCTAACCCTAACCCTAATCCTAACCCTAACCCTAACACGTACCCTAAACCTAACCCTAAACCTTAACCTAACCCATAACCTAACCCAAACCCTAACCTGTACCCAAACCCTAACAGTAACCCTAAACCATACCCTAGTGCTAACACTAACCCTAACCCTAACCCTAACCATTATCCGTACCCTAACCCTAAACCATACCCTAACACTAACCCTAAACTTAACTGTAACCATGACCCGTACATTAAACCTAAAATTAACCCGTACCCTCACCCAACCCTATCCCTAATCCACACCAAACCTAACCCTGACCAGTAACCTAAGCCTAACCCTAACCCTAAACTTAACCCGTATGCTAACCCTATCCCGTACGCTAAACCTAACCCTAAACCATAACTTAACCCTAAACCTAACCCTAAGCCTAATCCATACATTAACCCTAACCCTAACACTAACACTAACCCTACCCGTACGCTAACCGAACCCTAACTCTAAACCTAACCCGTACCCTAAACCTAACCCTAACCCTAACCCTAACACTAACCCTACCCCAAACTCTAAACCTAACACAAACCCTAACCTTAAACCGTACTCTATCCCTGACCCTAACCCTAACCCTAACCCTAACCCTACCCCAAACTCTAAACCTAACACAAACCCTAACCCTAAACCGTACTCTATCCCTGACCCTAACCCTAACCCTAACCCTAACCCTATCCGCACTCTGACCCTAACCCTAACCCTAACCCTAACACTAAACCTAACCCGTACTCTAGCACTAACCCTAAACCTAAACGTAACCCTAACCCATACGCTAACCCTAACCCGTACCCTAACACTAACCCTAAACCTAACACTATCCCTAACCCGTACTCTAACCCTAAACCTAAACCTATCTCTAACCCAAACCCATACTATAACCCTACAACTAACCCTTACCCTAACCCTAACCCGTACTCTAACCCTATCCCGTAGCCTAACACAAACTCTAAACCCTACCCCTAACTCTAACCCTATCCCTAACCCTTACCTAACCCGTACCCAAACAGTAAACCTAACCCGTTTCCTAACACTAACCCAAACCCGTACTCTAACGCTAACGCTAACCCTAACCCTCAACCGCACCCTAAACTTAACCCTAACCCTAACGCTAACCATAACCCTTAACCGTACCCTAACCCTAACCCTAACTCGTACCCTAACCCTAACACTGACCCTAACCCTAACTTGTACACTAACCCTAACCCGTAATCTAATCCTAACCCTAACCCTAACCCAAACCCGCACCCTAAACTTAACCCTGACCCTAACCCAAACCATAACCCTTAACCGTAACTTAACTCTAACCCATACCCTAACCCTAACCCTAACCTTAACCGTAACCCTAACCCGACCCTAACCCTAAAACTAACCCGTACCCTAACCCCAACCCTAACCCTAACCCGTACCCTAACACTAATCCGTACCCTAACACTAAACCTTACCCTAACCATAAACCTAAACCGTACCCTAACCCTAAATGTAACCCTAACCCGTAGCCAAACCCTAACTCTAACCCGTACCCTAACCTTAACCCTAACCCTAAACCGCACACTAAACCTAACCCTAACCCTAGACCAAACACGTACACTAAACCTATCCCATAACGTAAACTTAACGCTAAACCGTACCGTAAACCTAACACTAACCCTAACCCTAACCCTAACCCTAACCCGTACACTAACACTAACCCGAACCCTAACCCTAACCCTAACCCTAAACGTACACTAACCCTAACCCTAACCATAACCATAACCCTAACCCTAACACTAACCCTAACCCGTACTCTAAACTAACCCTAACACTAAACCTAACCCTATCCCGTACTCTAACCCTAACCCTAAACCTAACACTAACCATAACACTAACACTAAACCTAACCCGTTTTCTAACCCTAAACCTAACCCTAACACTAACCCTAACCCCCTACTATAACCCTCCCCTAAACCTAACCCTAACCCTAACCATAACTCGTACCGTAACGCGAACCCGTACCCTAACCCTAACCCTAAACCTAAACCTAAACCTAAACCTAACCCTGACCGTAACCCTAAACCTAATCCCGTACCCTAACACTAACCCGCATCCTAAAACTAACGCTAACCCTAGACCTAACCCGTACCCTAACCCTAACCCGTACCCTAACACTAACCCCAACCCTAACCCTAACCCATACCATAACCCTAACGCTAACCCTAACCCGTACCCTAAACCTAACCCATACCCTATCCCTAACCCGATGCCTAACCCTAACCCACACCCTAAAACTAACCCTAACCCTAGACCTAAACCGTACCCTAAACCTAATCCACACCCTAAACCTAACCCTTACTTTAAAAGTAACCCTAACCCGTACCCTAACCCTGAAACTAACCCGTACCCTAACCCCAACCTTAACCCTAACCCATACCCTAACACTAACCCTAACCCTTACCCTGACCCAAAACCTAACCCTAACCCGTACACTAACACTAACCCTAACCCTAACCCGCAACCTAAAATTAACCCTAACCAGTACCCTAACCCTAACCCGTAACCTAAACCTAACCCAAACCCTAAACTTAACCCGTACGCTAACCCTATCCCGTACCCTAAACCTAACACTAACCCGTAACCTAACCCTAAACCTAACCCTAACCCTATCCGTACACTAACCCTAACCCTAACCCTAACCCTAACCCTCTCCCGTACCCTAACCCTAACCCTAACCCTTTCCCTAACCCCAACACTAACCCTAACCCGTACTCTATCCCTAACGCTAACCCTAACCCTAACCCTAACCCTAACCCGTACTATAACCCTAACCCGTGCCATAACCCTAACCCTAACCCGTACCCTAACACTAACCCCAACCCTAACCCTAACCCATAACACAACCCTAACGCTAACCCTAATCCGTACCCTAACCCTAACCCATACCCTAACCCTAGAACTAACCCGTACCCTAACCCCAACCCTAACCCTAACCCGTATCATAACCCTATTCCTAACCTTAACCCTGACTCTAAATCTAACCCTAACCCGTACCCTAACCATAAACCACACCTAAACCTAACTCTAACCCATACCCTATCCCTAATCCTAACCCGTAGCCTAACCCTAACCCTAACCCTATATGTACACTAACCCTAACCCTAACCCTAACACAAACCCTTACCGTACTCTAACCCTAACCCTAACCCTAATCCGTACCCCAAACCTAACCCTAACCATAACTCGTACCCTAACCCTAACCCAAACCCTGACCCTAATCCTAATCCTAACCCGTACCCTAAACCTAACCCATACTCTAATCCTAACCCTAAACCTAACCCTAACTCTAACCCGTACACTAAACCTAACCCTAACCCTTACATAACCCGTACCCAACCCTATCCCGAACCCTTACCCTAACCCTAACCCTTACCCTAGCTCTAACCCTAACCCTAACCCGCACCCTAAACCTAAACCTAACCCTAACCCTAACCATAACCCTTAACCGTACCGTAACCCTAACCCATACCCTAAACCTAACCCTAACCTTAACCGTAACCCTGACCTGTATCCTAACTCTAAAACTAACCCGTACCCTAACCCCAACCCTAATCCTAACCCGTACCATAACCCTATCCCAAACGTTAACCCTGACCCTAAACCTAACCCTAACCCGTACCCTAACCCTAAACCGTACCCTAACCCTAACCCCAAACCTAACCCATACCCTAACCCTAAACGTAACGCTAACCCGTACCCAAACACTACCCCTAACACGTACCCTAACCCTAACCCTAACCCGCACACTAAACCTAACCCTAACCCTAGACCTAACACGTACACTAACTCTATCCCGTACCCCAGCCTTAATCCAAACCCGTACCATAACCTTAACACTAACCCTAACCCTAACCCGAACCCGTACACTAACCCAAACCCGAACCCTAAACCTAACCCTAACCTGTACCTTAACACTAACCCGTAACCTAAACCTAACCTAACACTAAACTTAACCCATACGCTAACCCTATCCTGTACCCTAAACCTAACCCTAACCCGTAACCTAACCCAAACCCTAACCCTAAACCTATCGGTCCACAGACCCTAACCCTAACCCTAACCCGTACCCTATCCCTACCCGTTTCCTAACCCTAAACCTAAATATAACCCCTAACTCTAACACTAACCCTAACCCTTACCCTAACCCGTACCCTGGTGGTAAACCTAACCCGTACCCTAACACTAACCCAAACCCTTACTCTAACCCTAATCCTAACCCTAAACCACACCCTAAACTTAACCGTAACCCTAACCCAAACCATAAACCTTAACCGTAACCTAACCCTAATCCATACCCTAACCATAACCCTAACCTTAACCATAACCCTAACCCGTACCCTAACTCTAAAACGAACCTGTACCCTAACCCCAACCATAACCCTAACCCGTACCCAAACTCTAAAACGAACCCGTACCCTAACCCCAACCCTAACCTTAATACGTACCCTAACACTAACCCTAACCCGTACCCTAACCCTAATCCGTAACCTAAACCTAACCGTAACCCTAAACTTAACCCGTACGCTAACCCTCTCCCGTACCCTAAACCTAACCCTAACTCATATCCTAACCCTAAACCTAACCCTAAGCCTAACCCGTACATTAACCCTAACCCTAACCCTAACCATACTCTAACCCTAACACTAACCCTCACCTTAACCCTAACCCGTACTGTAAACCTATACCGTACCATAACCCTAAAACTAACCCGTACCCTAAGCCTAACCCGTACCCTAAACCTAACCCGTACACTAACCCTAACCCTAACCCTAAACCGTACCCTAAACCTAACTCTAACCCTAACCGGTACCCTAACCCTAACCCTAACCCTGAACCTAACCCTACCCCTAACCCGTACCCTAAGCCTAACCCTAAACCTAACCCTAACCCTAAACTTAACCCATACGCTACCCCTATCCCGTACACTAAACCTAACCCTAACCCGTATCCTAACACTAAACCTAACCCTAAGCCTAAACCGTACATTAACCCCAACCCTAACACTAACACTAACACTAATCCTACCCAGTACTCTAACCCTAAACCTAACCCTAACCCTAACCCGTACCCTAACCCTAACCCTAACCCTAAACCTAACCTTAACCCTAACCATAACACTAACCCTAACCCGTACTCTAACCCTAACCCTAACCCTAACAATAACCCTAAAGGTACTCTAACACTAACCCTAACCCTCACCCTAACCCTAACCTGTACTGTAACCCTAACCCTAACCCTAACCCTGACCCTAACCCTAACCCTAACCCGTATCCTAAACCTAACCCATACCCTAACCCTAAACCTAACCCTAACCCATACCCTAAACCTAACCCTAACCTGTACCCTAACCCTAACCCTAACCCTAACCCTGACCTTAACCCTAACCCGTACCCTAAGCCTAACCCATACCCTAACCCTAAACCTATTCCTAACCCTAACCCTAACACCTACCCTAAACCTAACCCTAACCCTTAACCTAACCCGTAACCTATTCCTAACCCTAACCCGTACCCAAACCCTAACAGTAACCCTAAACCATACCCTAGCGCTAACACTAACCCTAACCCTAACTCTAACCCTAACCATTATCCGTACCCTAACCCTAAACCATACCATAACACTAACCCTAAACTTAACCGTAACCATGACACGTACATTAACCTAAATTAACCCGTACCCTAACCCCACCCTAACCCTAACCTGTACCCTAACCCTAACCCTAACCCTAACCCACACCAAACCTAACCCTGACCAGTAACCTAAGCCTAACCCTAACCCTAAACTTAACCCATACGCTAACCCTATCCCGTAACCTAAACCTAACCCTAAGCCGAACCCATACATTAACCCTAACCCTAACACTAACACTAACCCTACCCCGTACTCTAACCCTAACCCTAACTCTAAACCTAACCCGTACCCTAACCCTAACCCTAACCCTACCCCAAACTCTAAACCTAACACATACCCTAACACTAAACCGTACTCTATCCCTGACCCTAACCCTAACCCTAACCCTAAAACTATCCGCACTCTAACCCTAACCCTAACCCTAACCCTAACACTAAACCTAACCCGTACTCTAGCACTAACCCTAAACCTAAACGTAACCCTAACCCATACGCTAACCCTAACCCGTACCCTAACACTAACCCTAAACCTAACACTATCCCTAACCCGTACTCTAACCCTAAACCTAACCCTATCTCTAACCCAAACCCGTACTATAACCCTAAACTGACCCTAACCCTAACCCTAACCCTAACCCATTCTCTAACCCTATCCCGTAGCCTAACACAAACTCTAACACTTACCCCTAACTCTAACCCTATCCCTAACCTTTACCTAACCCGTACCCAAACGGTAAACCTAACCCGTTTCCTAACACTAACCCAAACCCGTACTCTAACCCTAACCCTAACCCTAACCCTAACCGCACCCTAAACTTAACCCTAACCCTAACGCTAACCATAACCCTTAACCGTACCCTAACCCTAACCCTAACTCGTACCCTAACCCTAACACTGACCCTAACCCTAACCCGTACACTAACCCTAACCCGTACTCTAATCCTAACCCTAACCCTAACCCAAATCCGCACCCTAAACTTAACCCTAACCCTAACCCAAACCATAACCTTTAACCGTAACCTAACACTAACCCATACCCTAACCCTAACTCTAACCTTAACTGTAACCCTAAACCGACCCTAACCCTAAAACTAACCCGTACACTAAACCCAACCCTAACCCTAACCCGTACCCTAACACTAACCTGTACCCTAACACTAACCCTTACCCTAACCATAAACCTAACCCGTAGCTTAACCCTAAACGTAACCCTAACCCGTACCCTAACCCTAACCCTAACCCTTTCCCTAACCTTAACACTGACCCTAACACTAACCCGTACACTAACGCTAAACCGTACCCTAATCCTAACACTAACCCTAACCCTATCGGTACTCCAACCCTAACCCTAACCTACCCCATACTCTAACCCTAAGCCTAAATCTAACCATAACCCATACATTAACCCTTAAACTAACCCTAACACTAACTCTACCCCGTACACTAACCCTAACCCTAAACCTAACCGTAACCCTAAACCGTACTCTAAACCTATCCCTAACCCTAACCCTGACCCTAACCCTAACCCTAACCCATACGCTAAGCCTAACCCATACCCTAACCCTAACCCTAACACTCACCCTACCCCGTACTCTAACCCTAACCCTAACACTAACCCTAACCCGTACCCTAACCCTATCCCTAACCTAACCCTAACACTAAACCTAACCTGTACTCTAACCCTAACCCTATCCCGTACCTTAAACCACACCCTAACCCTAACTAGTACCCTAAAACTAACCCTAACCCTGACCCTAACCCTAAACCTAACCCGTACCATAAACCTAACCCATACCCTAAACCTAACCCTAAACCTAACCCTAACCCTATCCCGTACCCTAAATCTAAACCTAACCCTTCTCCTAACCCGTACCCAACCCTATCCCGTAACCTAACCCTAACCCTAACCCGTATCCAAACCCTAAGAGTAACCCTAACCCATACCCTAGTGCTAACCCTAAACCTAACCCTAAGCCTAACCCGCGCGCTAAACCTAAACCGAACCGTAACCCTAACCATAACCCTTACCCGTAGCCTAAACCTAACGCACACCTAACACTAACCCTAACCTTAACCGTAACCCTAACCCGTACCATAGCTCTAAAAATAACCCGTACCGTAACCCCAAACGTAACTCTAACCCGTACGATAACCCTATCCCTAAACCTAACCCGTACCCAAACCTAACCATAACACGTACCCTAACCCAAACCCTAACCCTAACCCTTACCCTAACCGGACACAAACGATAAACCTAACCCGTACCCTAACACTAACCCAAACCCGTAATCTAACCCTAACCCTAACCATTATCATAACCCGCATCCTAAACTTAACCCTAACCCTAACCCAAACCATAAACCTTAACCGTAACCTAACCCTAACCCACACCCTAAACCTAACCCTAACTTTAACCATAACCCTAACACATACCTTAAACCTAAAACTAACCCGTACCCTAAACCCAACCCTAACCCTAACCCGTATACTAACACTAACCCTAACCCTAACCCTGACCCTAAACCTAGCCCTAACCCTTACACTAATCCTAACCCTAACCCTAACCCGCACCCAAAACCTAACCCTAACCCATACGCTAACCCTAAACTGTAACCTAAACCTAACCGTAACCCTAAACTTAACCCGTACGCTAACCCTATCCCGTACCCTACACCTAACCCTAACCCGTATCCTAACCCTAAAGCTAACCATAAGCCTAAACCGTACATTAATCCCAAACCTAACACTAACACTAACCGTACGCCGTACTCTAACCCTAACCCTAACCCTAACCCTAACCCTAACCCGTACACTAACCCTAACCCTAACCCTAACCCTAACACTAATCCTACCCCGTACTCTAACACTAACCCTAACCCTAACCCGTACCCTAAACCTAAGCCTAACCCTAACCCTAACACTAACCCTAACCCGTACTCTAACAGTAACCCTAACGCTAACCCTAACCGCATTATAACCCTAACCCTAACCCTCACCCTAACCCTAACCCGTACTGTAACCCTAACCCGTAACATAACCCTAACCCTAACCAGTACCCTAAACCTAACAATAAATCGTACCCTAACCCTAACCCTAACCCTGACACTAAACCTAACCCTAAACCATACCCTAAACCTAACCTGTACCCTAACCCTAAACCAACCCTAAACCGTACCCTAAACCTAACCCTAACCCGTAACCTAACCCTAAACCTAACCCTAAACCTGACCCTAACCCTAACCCTAAAACATACCCTAAGCCTAACCCAAACCCTAACCCTAACCCTAACCCTATCCGTACTCTAACCCTAACCCTAACCCTACCCCGTACTCTAACACTAACCCTAACTCTATCCCTAACCCGTACTCTAACCCTAACCCTAACCCTAACCCTAACCCTAACTCGTACCCTAACACTAACCCTAACCCTAACCCGTACCATAAACCTAACACTAACTCTAAACCGTACCCTAAACCTAACCCGTACCCTAACCCTAGCCCGATGCCTAACCCTAACCCACACCCTAAACCAAACCCTAACCCTAGACTAACCCGTACCCTAAACCTAACTCGTACCCTAACCCTAATGCTAACCTGTCCCTAACCCTGACCTAACCCGTACCCTAACCATAAACCATACTCTAACACTAACCCTAACCCTAAACCTAAACTGTAACCTAACCATAACCCTAACCCTAACACTAACACTAACCCTAGCTAACCCTATCCCATATACTAACCCGTACCCATACCCATACCCGTACCCTAACACTAACCCTAACTCTAACCCTAACACTAAACCTAACCCGTACTCTAACCCTAACAAAACCATAACCCTAACCCGTATCCTAACACGTAACCTAACCCTTACCCTAACCTGTACGCTAACACTACCATAACCCTAACCCTAATCCTAACCCTAACCCTAAACCTAACTCATAACCTAACCCTAACCCTAACCCTAAACCTAACCCATAAACCTAAGCCTAACCTTATCCCCTAACCCTAACCCCTAACCCTAACCCTAACCCTAACCCTAACCCTAACCCTAACCCTAACCCCTAACCCTAACCCTTACCCTAACACTTAACCTAACCCTAACCCTAACCCTAACCCTCACCCTAACCCTAACCACTAACCTTAACCCTAACCCTAACCCTAACCCTAACACTAACCCCTAACCCTAACCCTAACCCTAAACCTAACCCCTAACCCTAACCCTAAACCTAACCCTAACCCTAACCTAACACGAACTCGAACCCTAACCCGAACCCGAACCCTAACCATAACCCTAAGACTAACCCTAACCCTAACCCGAACCCAAACACTAACCCGAACCCAAACCCGAACCCGAACCCTAACCAGAACCCTAACCCTAACCCGAAACCTAACCCTAACCCGAACCCTAACCCTAACCCGAACCCTAACCCTATACCTAACACGAACCCTAACCCTAACCCTAAACCTAACCCTAACCCGAACCCTAACCCTAACCCTAACCCTAACCCTAACCCTAACGCCAACCCCTAACCCTAACCCTAACCCTAACCCTAATCCTAAAACCTAATCCTAAACCTAACCATAACCCTAACCCTAACCCGAACCCTAACGCTAACCCTAACCCGAACCCTAACCCTAACCCTAACCCTAACCAGAACCCTAACCCTAACCCTAATCCTAACCCTAAACCCTAAACCTAACCCGAACTCTAACCCTAACCCTAACCCGAACCCGAACCCGAACCCTAACCCTAACCCTAAACCTAACCCTAACCCGAACCCTAACCCTAACCCTAACCCTAACCCTAACGCCAACCCTAAACCTAACCCTAAACCTAATCCTAAAACCTAATACTAAACCTAACTCTAACCCTAACCCTAACCCGAACACTAACGCTAACCCTAACCCGAACCCTAACCCTAACCCTAACCCTAACCAGAACCCTAACCCTAACCCTAATCCTAACCCTAAACCCTAAACCTAACCCGAACTCTAACCCTAACCCTAACCCGAACCCGAACCCGAACCCGAACCCTAACCCGAACCCGAACCCTAACCCTAATCCGAACCCGAACCCTAACCCTAACCCTAACCCGAACCCTTACCCTAAACCTAACCCTAACCCGAACCCTAACCCGAACCCGAACCCTAACCCTAACCCTAACCCTAATACTAACCCTAATCCGAACTCGAACCCTAACCCTAACCAGAACCCGAACCCTAACCCTAACCCTAACCCGAACCCTAACCATAACCCTAACCCGAACCCCTAACCCTAACCCAAACCGTAACCATAACTCTAACCCTAACCCTAACCCGAAACCTAACCCTAACCCAAACCCTAACCCTAACCCGAACCCTAAACCTAAACCTAACCCTAACACTAACCCTAACCCTAACTCGAACTCGAATCCTAACACGAACCCTAACCCTAACCCGAACCCTAACCCTAACCCGAACCCTAACCCTAACCTTAACCCGAACCGTAACCCTAAATCGAACCCGAACCCTAACACGAAACCTAACCCGAACCCTAACCCGAACCCTAACCCTAACCCGAACCCTAACCCGAACACTAACCCGAACCCTAACCCGAACCCTAAACCGAACCCTAAACCGAACCCTAATCCTAACCCTAACCCGAAACCTAACCCTAACCCTAACACAAACCCTAACCCAAACCCTAACCCTAACCCTAACCCTAAACTTAACCCTAAACCGAACCCTAACCCTAACCAAACCCTAACCCTAACCCGAACCCTAACCCTAAACCTAACCCGAACCCTAACCCTACCCTAACCCGAACCCTAACACTAACCCTAACACTAACCCTAACCCGAAACCTAACCCTAACACTAACCCTAACCCCAAACCCTAACCCGAACCCTAAACCTAACCCGAACACTAAACCTAACCCTAACCCGAACTCTAAACCTAAACCTAAACCTAACCCTAACTCGAACCCTAACCCGAACCATAACCCTAACCCTAACCCTAACCCGAACCCTAACCCGAACCCGAACCCTAACCCGAACCCGAACCCTAACCCTAACCCTAACCCTAACCCGAACCCTAACCCGAACCCTAAATCGAACCCTAACCCTAACCCGAACCCTAACACGAACCCGAACCCTAACCCTAACCCACCGCCGAACCCGAACCCTAACCCGAACCCGAACCCTAACACGAAACCTAACCCTAAACCGAACCCGAACCCTAACCCTAACCCGAACGCTAACCCTAACCCTAACCCGAACCCTAAACCGAACCCGAACCCTAACCCGAACCCGAACCCTAACCCTAACCCTAACCCTAACCCGAACCCTAACCCTAACCCTAAACCGAACCCTAACCCTAACCCGAACCCTAACCCTAACCCTAACCCGAACCCTAACCATAACGCTAACCCGAACCCTAAACCTAACCCTAACCCGAACCCTAACCCTAACCCTAACCGGAACCCTAACCCTAACCCTAACCCGAACCCGAACTCTAACCCCTTACCCGATTCCTAACCCTAACGCGAACCCTAACCCGAACCCTAACCCTAACCCTAACCCCGAACCCGAACACTAACCCTAACCCTAACCCGAACCCTAAACCGGACCCTAACCCGAACCCCAACCCTAACCCTAACCCGAACCCGAACCCTAACCCTAACCCTAACCCGAACCCTAACCCTAACCCGAACCCTAACACTAACCCTAACCCTAAACCGAACCCTATCCCTAACCCAAACCCGACCCCTAATCCGAAACTTAACCCTAACCCTAACCTGAACACTAACCCCTAACCCTAACCCGAACCCGAACCCTTACCCGAACCCGAATCCTAACCCTAACCCGAACCCGAACCCTAACCCTAACCCGAACTCGAACACGAACCCGAACCCAAACCTAACCCTAACCCGAACCCTAACCCTAACACTAACCCTAACCCTAACCCTAACCCTAACTCTAACCGTAAACCTAACCCTAACCCGAACCCTAACCCTAACCCGAACCCTAACCCGAAAAATAACCCGAACCCTAAACATAACCCTAACCCGAACCCTAACCCGAACCCGAACCCTAACACGAACACGAACCCTAACCCTAACCCGAACCCGAACCCTAAACCTAACCCAAACCCAGACCCTAACCCTAACCCGAACCCTAAACCTAACCCTAACCCGAACCCTAACCCTAACACGAAACCTAAACCTAACCCTAAACCTAACCCTAACCCTAACCCAAACCCGAACCCGAACCCTAACCCTAACCCTAACCCTAACCCCTAACCCTAACCCTAACCCTAAACATAACCCTAACCCTAAAACCAAACCCTAACACTAAACCTAACCCTAACACTAACACAAACCCTAACCCTAAACCTAACCCGAACCCTAACCCTAACCCTACCCTAACCCTAACCCGAAACCTAACCCTAACCCTAACCCTAACCCCTAACCCTAACCCGAAACCTAAACCTAACCCGAACCCTAACCCTAACCCTAACCCGAACCCTAACCCTAACCCTAACCCTAACCCTAACTCGAACCCTAACCCGAACCCTGACCCTAACCCTAACCCTAACCCGAAACCTAACCCGAAATCTAACCCGACCCTAACCCTATCCCCTAAGCCTAACCCTAACCTGAAACCTAACCTTAACCCGAACCCGAACCCTAACCCGAAACCTAACCCGAAACCTAACCCTAACCCGAACCCTAACCCGAACCCTAACCCTAACCCTAACCCGAACCCTAACCCGAACACTAACCCGAACCCTAACCCTAACGCTAACACTAACCCCAACCCTAAACCGAACCCTAACCTTAACCCAAACCCGATCCCTAAACCCTATCCAGAACCCGAACCCGAACCCTAACCCGAACCCGAACCCTAACCCTACCCCGAACTCGAACCCAAACCATAACCCTTACCCTAACCCGAACCTTAACCCTAACCCTAACACGAACCCGAATCCTAACCCGAACCCTAACCCTAACCCTAACCCTAACCCTAACCCTAACCCTAACCCGAACCCTAACCCTAACCCACACCCGAACCCGAACCCTAAGCCGAACCCGAACCCTAACACGAAACCTAACCCTAACCCTAACCCGAACCCAAACCCTAACCCGAACCCTAACCCGAACCCTAACCCGAACCCTAACCCGAACCCTAAACCGAACCCTAACCCGAACCCTAATCCTAACCCTAACCCGAACCCTAACCCGAACCCTAACCCTAACCCTAACGCGAAACCTAACCCTAACCCTAACACAAACCCTAACCCAAACCCTAACCCTAACACTAACCCTAACCCTAACCCTAAACCGAAACCTAACCCTAACCCAAACCCTAACCCTAACCCGAACCCTAACCCTAACCCTAACGCGAACACTAACCCTAACCCTAACCCGAACCCGAACCCTAACCCGAACCCTATCCCTAACCCTAACCCGACCCCTAACCCGAACCTTAACCCTAACCCTAACCTGAACACTAACCCTTAACCCTAACCCGAACCCGAACCCTTACCCGAACCCGAACCCTAACCCTAACCCGAACCCGAACCCTAACCCTAACCCGAACTCGAACACGAACCTGAACCCAAACCTAACCCTAACCCGAACCTTAAACCGAACCCTAACCCTAACCCTAACCCGAACCCTAACCCTAACCCTAACCCGAACCCTAACCCCTAACCCGAACCCGAACCCGAACCCTAACCCGAACCCGAACCCTAACCCTACCCCGAACCCGAACCCGAACCCTATCCCGAACCCGAAACCTAACCCTACCCCGAACCCGAACCCAAACCATAAACCTAACCCTAAACCGAACCCTAACCCTAACCCTAACCTTAACCCTAACCCAACCTGAACCCTAACCCTAACCCTAACCATAACCCTAACCCTAACCCTAACCCGAACCCTAACACTAAACCGAACCCTAACCCTAACCCTAACCCGAACTCTAAACCTAAACCTAACCCTAACCCTAACCCTAACCCGAACCCTAACCCTAACCCGAACCCTAACCCTAAACCTAACCCGAACCCTAACCCTAAACCTAACCCTAACCCGAACCCTAACCCTAACCCTAACCCGAACACTAACCCTAACCCTAACCCGAGCCCTAACCCGAACCCTAAACCTAACCTGAACCCTAACCCTAACCCTAACCCGAACCCTAACCCTAAACCTAACCCTAACCCTAACTCGAACCCTAACCCGAACCCTAAACCTAACCCTAACCCGAACCCTAACCCGAACCCGAACCCTAACCCTGACTCTAACCCTAACCCGAACCCTAACCCGAACCCTAACTCGAACCCTAACCCTAACCCGAACCCTAACCCGATCCCGAACCCTAACCCTAACCCTAACCCGAACCCGAACCCTAACCCTAACCCGAACCCTAACCCTATCCCTAACCCTAACACTAAACCTAACCCTAACCCGAACCCGAACCCTAACCCTAACCCTAACCCGAACCCTGACCCTAACCCGAACCCAAACCCTAACCCTAACCCGAAACCTAACCCTAACCCTAACCCGAACCCTAACCCTAACGCTAAACGGTACCCTAACCCTAACCCTAACCCGAACCCGAACCCTAACCCCTTACCCTAATACTAACCCTAACCCGAACCCTAAACCGAACCCTAACCCTAACCCTAACCCCGAACCCCTACCCTAAACCTAACCCTAACCCTAACCCGAACCCTAAACCGGACCCTAACCCGAACCCCAACCCTAACCCTAACCCGAACCCAAACCCTAACCCGAACCCTAAACCTAAACCTAACCCTAACCCTAACTCGAACCCTAACCCGAACCCTAACCCTAACCACAACCCTAACCCGAACCCTAACCCGAACCCTAACACGAACCCTAACCCTAACCCTAACCCGAACCCTAACCCGAAACCTAACCCAAACCCGAACCCTAACCCGAACCCAAACCCTAAACCTAACCCAAACCCGAAACCTAACCCTAACCCGAACCCTGACCCTAACCCTAACACGAACCCTAAACCTAACCCTAACCCGAACCCTAACCCTAACCCTTACATGAACCCTAACCCTAACCCTAACCCAAACCGTAACCCGAACCATAACCCTAACCCTAAACCTAACCCTAACTCCTAACCCTAACCCTAAACCTAACCATAACCCTAACCCTAAAACCAAACCCTAACCCTACCCTAACCCTAACACTAACCCGAACCTTAACCCTAACTCGAACCCTAACCCTAACCCTAAACCTAACCCTAACCCTAACCCGAACCCTAACCCTAACCCTAAACCTAAACCCTAACCCTAACCCGAACCCTAAACCTAACCCGAACCCTAAACCTAACCCTAACCCGAACCCTAACCCTAACCCTAACCCTAACCCTAACTCGAAACCTAACCCGAACCCAAACCCTAACCCTAACCCGAACCCGAACCCTAACCCGAAATCTAACCTGACCCTAACCCTAAACCTTAACCCTAACCCTAACCTGAAACCTAACCCTAACCCGAACCCGAACCCTAACCCGAACCCTAACCCGAACCCTAACGTGAACCCTAACCCGAAACCTAACCCTAACCCTAACCCGAACCCTAACCCGAACCCTAACCCTAACCCTAACCCGAACCCTAACCCTAACCCTAACCCGAACCCCGACACGAACCCTAACCCTAACCCTACCCTAACCCGAACCCTAACCTTAACCCTAACCCGAACCCTAACCCCTATACCGAACCCGAACCCGAACCCTAACCACAACCCGAACCCTAACCCTACCCCGAACCCGAACCCAAACCATGACCCTTACCCTAACACGAACCCTAACCCTAACCCTAACCCGAACCCTAAACCTAACCCTAACCCTAACCCTAACCCTAACCCAAACCCTAACCCTAACCCGAACCCTAACCCTAATCCTAACCCTAACACTAACCCTAACCCTAACCCTAACCCGAACCTTAACCCTAACCCTAACCCGAACACTAACCCTAAACCTAACCCTAACCCGAAACCTAACCCTAACCATAAACCTAACCCTAACCCTAACCCGAACTCTAACCCTAACCCAAACCCTAAACCTAACCCTAACCCTAACCCTAACACCTAAACCTAACCATAATCCTAAACCTAACCCTAACCCTAAAACCTAACCCTAACCCTTACCCTAACCCGAACCCGAACCCTAACCCTGACCCTACCCGAACCCTAACCTGAAACCTAACCTTAACCCGAACCCGAACCCTAAACCGAACCCTAACCCGAAACCTAACCATAACCCGAACCCTAACCCGAACCCTAACCCTAACCCGAACCCTAACCCGAACCCTAACCCTAACCGTAACCCGAACCCTAACCCTAAACAGAACCCTAACCCGAACCCTAACACTAACCCTAACCCTAACCCTAAACCGAACCCTAAACTTAACCCTAACCCGAAACCTAACCCCTTCCAGAAACCGAACCCGAACCCTAACCCGAACCCGAACCCTAACCCTACCCCGAACACGAACCCAAACCATAACCCTTACCCTAACCCGAACCCTAAACCTAACCCTAACCCAACCCTAACCCTATCCCTAACCCTAACCCGAACCCGAAACCTAACCCTAACCCGAACCCTAACCCAAACCCTAACCCGTACCCTAACACTAACCCTAACCCTAACCATAACCCGAACCCTAACCCTAACCCAAACCCTAACCCTAAACCGAACCCTAAACCTAAACCTAACCCTAACACTAACCCTAACCCGAACCCGAATCCTAACCCGAAACCTAACCCTAACCCTACCCTAACCCGAACCCTAAGCCTAACCAACACCCGAAACCGAACCCTAAACCGAACCCGAACCCTAACACGAAACCTAAACCTAACCCTAACCCGAACCCTAACCCTAACCCGAACCCTAACCCGAACACTAACCCGAACCCTAACCCGAACCCTAAACCGAACCCTAACCCGAACCCTAATCCTAACCCTAACCCGAACCCTAACCCGAACCCTAACTCTAACCCTAACCCGAAACCTAACCCTAACCCTAACACAAACCCTAACCCAAACCCTAACCCTAACACTAACCCTAACCGTAACCCTAACCCGAACCCTAACCCTAACACAAACCCTAACCCTAACCAAAACCCTAAACCTAAACCTAACCCGAACACTAACCCTAACCCTAACCCGAACCCGAACCCTAACCCGAACCCTACGCTAACCCTAAACCTAACCCTAACCCGAACCCTAACCCTAACCCTAACCCGATCCCTAACCCTAAACCTAACCCTAACCCTAACCAGAACCCTAAACCTAACACTAACCCTAACCCCAAACCCTAACCCGAACCCTAAACCTAACCCGAACCCTAAACCTAACCCTAACCCGAACCCTAAACCTAAACCTAACCCTAACCCTAACTCGAACCCTAACCCGAACCCTAACCCTAACCCTAACCCTAACCCGAACCCGAACCCTAACCCTAACCCGAACCCTAACCCTAACCCTAAACCGAAACCTAACCCGAACCCGAACCCTAACCCGAACCCGAACCCTAACCCTAACCCTAAAACTAACCCGAACCCTAACCCGAACCCTAACTAGAACCCTAACCCTAACCCGAACCCTAACTCGAACCCGAACCCTAACCCTAACCCGAACCCTAACCCGAACCCTAACCCTAACCCTAACCCTAACCCTAACCCTAACTCTAACCCTAAACCTAACCCTAACCCGAACCCTAAACCTAACCCGAACACTAACCCGAACCCTAACCCGAACCCTAAACCTAACCCTAACCCGAACCCTAAACCGAACCCTAACCCAAACCAGAACCCTAACCCGAACCCGAACACTAACCCGAACCCTGACCCTAACCCTAAATCGAACCCTAAACCTAACCCTAACCCGAACCCTAACCCGAACCCTAACCCAAAACCGAACCCTAACCCGAACCCTAACCCTAACCCGAACCCTGACCCTAACCCTAACCCGAACCCTAAACCTAACCCTAACCCGAACCCTAAACCTAACACGAAACCTAACCCTAACCCTAAACCTAACCCTAACCCAAACCCAAACCGAACCCTAACCCTAACCCTAACCCTAACCCTAACCCCTAACCCTAACCCTAACCATAACCCTAACCCTAAAACCAAACCCTAACCCTAAACCTAACCCTAACACTAACACGAACCCTAACCCTAACCCTAACTCGAACACTAACCCTAACCCTAAACCTAACCCTAACCGGAACCCGAACCCTAAACCTAACCCTAACCCTAACCCCTAACCCTAACCCGAACCCTAAACCTAACCCGAACCCTAACCCTAACCCTAACCCGAACCCTAACCCTAACCCTAACTCTAACCCTAACTCGAACCCTAACCCGAACCCTGACCCTAACCCTAACCCTAACCCTAACCAGAACCCTAACCCGAAATCTAACCCGACCCTAACCCTATCCCCTAACGCTAACCCTAACCTGAAACCTAACCTTAACCCGAACCCGAACCCTAACCCGAACCCTAACCCGAAACCCAACCCTAACCCGAACCCTAACCCGAACCCTAACCCTAACCGTAACCCGAACCCTAACCCGAACCCTAACACTAACCGTAACCCGAACCCTAACCCTAACCCTAACCAGAACCCTAAACAGAACCCTAACCCTAACCCTAACCCTAACCCTAAACCTAAACCGAACCCTAACCTTAACCCTAACCCGAACCCTAACCCCTATCCAGAACCCGAACCCGAACCCTAACCCGAACCCGAACACTAACCCTACCCCGAACCCGAACCCAAACCATAACCCTTACCCTAACCCGAACCCTAAACCTAACCCTAACCCAACCCTAACCCTATCCCTAACCCTAACCCGAACCCGAACACTAACCCTAAACCGAACCCTAACCCGAACCCTAACCCGTACCCTAACACTAACCCTAACCCTAACCCTAACCCTAACCCGAACCCTAACCCTAACCCAAACCCTAACCCTAACCCGAACCCTAAACCTAAACCTAACCCTAACACTAACCCTAACACTAACCCGAACCTGAATCCTAACCCGAACCCTAACCCTAACCCTAACCCTAACCCGAACCCTAACCCGAACCCGAACCCTAACACGAACCCTGACCCTAACCCTAAATCGAACCCTAAACCTAACCGTAACCCTAACCCTATCCCGAACCTTAACCCTAAACCTAACCCTAACCCGAACCCTAACCCGAAACCGAACCCTAACCCTAACCCTAACCCTTATCCGAACCCGAACCCTAACCCTAACCCGAACCCTAACCTAACCCTAACCCTAACCCTAACCAGAACCCTAACCCTAACCCTAACCCTAACACCTAACCCAAACCCTAACCCTAACCATAACCCTAACCCTAACCCTAACCCAAAACCTAACCCTAACCCGAACCCTAACCCTAATCCTAACCCTAACCCTAACCCAAACCCGAACCCTAACCCGAACCCTACCCTAACCCTAAACCTAACCCTAACCCGAACCCTAACCCTAACCCTAACCGAACCCTAACCCTAAACCTAACCCTAACCCTAACCCGAACCCTAACCCTAACACTAACCCTAACCCCAAACCCTAACCCGAACCCTAAACCTAACCCGAACCCTAAACCTAACCCTAACCCGAACCCTAAACCTAAACCTAACCCTAACCCTAACTCGAACCCTAACCCGAACCCTAACCCTAAACCTAACCCTAACCCGAACCCGAAACCTAACCCTAACCCGAACCCTAACCCTAACCCTAAACCGAACCCTAACCCGAACCCGAACCCTAACCCGAACCCGAACCCTAACCCTAACCCTAAAACTAACCCGAACCCTAACCCGAACCCTAACTAGATCCCTAACCCTAACCCGAACCCTAACTCGAACCCGAACCCTAACCCTAACCCGAACCCTAACCAGAACCCTAACACTAACCCTAACACTAACCCTAACCCTAACTCTAACCCTAAACCTAACCCTAACCCGAACCCTAACCCTAACCCGAACACTAACCCGAACCCTAAACCGAACCCTAAACCTAACCCTAACCCGAACACTAAACCGAACCCTAACCCAAACCAGAACCCTAACCCGAACCCGAACCCTAACCCAAACCCTGACCCTAACCCTAAATCGAACCCTAAACCTAACCCTAACCCGAACCCTAAGCCAAAACCGAACACTAACCCGAACCCTAACCCTAACCCGAACCCTGACCCTAACCCTAACCCGAACCCTAAACCTAACCCTAACCCGAACCCTAACCCTAACACGAAACCAAACCCTAACCCTAACCCTAACCCTAACCCAAACCCGAACCCGAACCCTAACCCTAACCCTAACCCTAACCCTAACCCCTAACCCTAACCCTAACCCTAACCATAACCCTAACCCTAAAACCAAACCCTAACCCTAAACCTAACCCTAACACTAACACGAACCCTAACCCTAACCCTAACCCGAATACTAACCCTAACCCTAACCCTAACCCTAACCCGAACCCGAACCCTAAACCTAACCCTAACCCTAACCCCTAACCCTAACCCGAACGCTAAACCTAACCCGAACCCTAACCCTAACCCTAACCCTAACCCTAACCCTAACTCTAACCCTAAACCTAACACTAACCCGAACCCTAAACCTAACCCGAACACTAACCCGAACCCTAACCCGAACCCTAAACCTAACCCTAACCCGAACCCTAAACCGAACCCTAACCCAAACCAGAACCCTAACCCGAACCCGAACCCTAACCCGAACCCTGACCCTAACCCTAAATCGAACCCTAAACTTAACCCTAACCCGAACCCTAACCCGAACCCTAACCCAAAACCGAACCCTAACCCGAACCCTAACCCTAACCCGAACCCTGACCCTAACCCTAACCCGAACCCTAAACCTAACCCTAACCCGAACCCTAAACCTAACACGAAACCTAACCCTAACCCTAAACCTAACCCTAACCCAAACCCAAACCGAACCCTAACCCTAACCCTAACCCTAACCCTAACCCTAACCCCTAACCCTAACCCTAACCCTAACCATAACCCTATCCCTAAAACCAAACCCTAACCCTAAACCTAACCCTAACACTAACACGAACCCTAACCCTAACCCTAACTCGAACACTAACCCTAACCCTAAACCTAACCCTAACCGGAACCCGAACCCTAAACCTAACCCTAACCCTAACCCCTAACCCTAACCCGAACCCTAAACCTAACCCGAACCCTAACCCTAACCCTAACCCGAACCCTAACCCTAACCCTAACTCTAACCCTAACTCGAAACCTAACCCGAACCCTGACCCTAACCCTAACCCTAACCCTAACCAGAACCCTAACCCGAAATCTAACCCGACCCTAACCCTATCCCCTAACGCTAACCCTAACCTGAAACCTAACCTTAACCCGAACCCGAACCCTAACCCGAACCCTAACCCGAAACCCAACCCTAACCCGAACCCTAACCCGAACCCTAACCCTAACCGTAACCCGAACCCTAACCCGAAACCTAACACTAACCGTAACCCGAACCCTAACCCTAACCCTAACCAGAACCCTAAACAGAACCCTAACCCTAACCCTAACCCTAACCCTAAACCGAACCCTAACCTTAACCCTAACCTGAACCCTAACCCCTATCCAGAACCCGAACCCGAACCCTAACCCGAACCCGAACACTAACCCTACCCCGAACCCGAACCCAAACCATAACCCTTACCCTAACCCGAACCCTAAACCTAACCCTAACCCAACCCTAACCCTATCCCTAACCCTAACCCGAACCCGAACACTAACCCTAACCCGAACCCTAACCCGAACCCTAATCCGTACCCTAACACTAACCCTAACCCTAACCCTAACCCTAACCCGAACCCGAACCCTAACCCAAACCCTGACCCTAACCCTAAATCGAACCCTAAACCTAACCCTAACCCGAACCCTAACCCAAAACCGAACACTAACCCGAACCCTAACCCTAACCGGAACCCTGACCCTAACCCTAACCCGAACCCTAAACCTAACCCTAACCCGAACCCTAACCCTAACACGAAACCAAACCCTAACCCTAACCCTAACCCTAACCCGAACCCTAACCCGAACCCTACCCTAACCCTAAACCTAACCCTAACCCGAACCCTAACCCTAACCAGAACCCGAACCCTAACCCTAACCCTAACCCGAACCCTAACCATAACCCTAACCCGAACCCCTAACCCTAACCCAAACCGTAACCATAACTCTAACCCTAACCCTAACCCGAAACCTAACCCTAACCCAAACCCTAACCCTAACCCGAACCCTAAACCTAAACCTAACCCTAACACTAACCCTAACCCTAACCCGAACTCGAATCCTAACACGAACCCTAACCCTAACCCTAACCCTAACCCTAACCCGAACCCTAACCCTAACCTTAACCCGAACCGTAACCCTAAATCGAACCCGAACCCTAACACGAAACCTAACCCGAACCCTAACCCGAACCCTAACCCTAACCCGAACCCTAACCCGAACACTAACCCGAACCCTAACCCGAACCCTAAACCGAACCCTAAACCGAACCCTAATCCTAACCCTAACCCGAAACCTAACCCTAACCCTAACACAAACCCTAACCCAAACCCTAACCCTAACCCTAACCCTAAACTTAACCCTAAACCGAACCCTAACCCTAACCAAACCCTAACCCTAACCCGAACCCTAACCCTAAACCTAACCCGAACCCTAACCCTACCCTAACCCGAACCCTAACACTAACCCTAACACTAACCCTAACCCGAAACCTAACCCTAACACTAACCCTAACCCCAAACCCTAACCCGAACCCTAAACCTAACCCGAACACTAAACCTAACCCTAACCCGAACTCTAAACCTAAACCTAAACCTAACCCTAACTCGAACCCTAACCCGAACCATAACCCTAACCCTAACCCTAACCCGAACCCTAACCCGAACCCGAACCCTAACCCGAACCCGAACCCTAACCCTAACCCTAACCCTAACCCGAACCCTAACCCGAACCCTAAATCGAACCCTAACCCTAACCCGAACCCTAACACGAACCCGAACCCTAACCCTAACCCACCGCCGAACACGAACCCTAACCCGAACCCGAACCCTAACACGAAACCTAACCCTAAACCGAACCCGAACCCTAACCCTAACCCGAACGCTAACCCTAACCCTAACCCGAACCCTAAACCGAACCCGAACCCTAACCCGAACCCGAACCCTAACCCTAACCCTAACCCTAACCCGAACCCTAACCCTAACCCTAAACCGAACCCTAACCCTAACCCGAACCCTAACCCTAACCCTAACCCGAACCCTAACCATAACGCTAACCCGAACCCTAAACCTAACCCTAACCCGAACCCTAACCCTAACCCTAACCGGAACCCTAACCCTAACCCTAACCCGAACCCGAACTCTAACCCCTTACCCGATTCCTAACCCTAACGCGAACCCTAACCCGAACCCTAACCCTAACCCTAACCCCGAACCCGAACACTAACCCTAACCCTAACCCGAACCCTAAACCGGACCCTAACCCGAACCCCAACCCTAACCCTAACCCGAACCCGAACCCTAACCCTAACCCTAACCCGAACCCTAACCCTAACCCGAACCCTAACACTAACCCTAACCCTAAACCGAACCCTATCCCTAACCCAAACCCGACCCCTAATCCGAAACTTAACCCTAACCCTAACCTGAACACTAACCCCTAACCCTAACCCGAACCCGAACCCTTACCCGAACCCGAATCCTAACCCTAACCCGAACCCGAACCCTAACCCTAACCCGAACTCGAACACGAACCCGAACCCAAACCTAACCCTAACCCGAACCCTAACCCTAACACTAACCCTAACCCTAACCCTAACCCTAACTCTAACCGTAAACCTAACCCTAACCCGAACCCTAACCCTAACCCGAACCCTAACCCGAAAAATAACCCGAACCCTAAACATAACCCTAACCCGAACCCTAACCCGAACCCTAACACGAACACGAACCCTAACCCTAACCCGAACCCGAACCCTAAACCTAACCCAAACCCAGACCCTAACCCTAACCCGAACCCTAAACCTAACCCTAACCCGAACCCTAACCCTAACACGAAACCTAAACCTAACCCTAAACCTAACCCTAACCCTAACCCAAACCCGAACCCGAACCCTAACCCTAACCCTAACCCTAACCCCTAACCCTAACCCTAACCCTAAACATAACCCTAACCCTAAAACCAAACCCTAACACTAAACCTAACCCTAACACTAACACAAACCCTAACCCTAAACCTAACCCGAACCCTAACCCTAACCCTACCCTAACCCTAACCCGAAACCTAACCCTAACCCTAACCCTAACCCCTAACCCTAACCCGAAACCTAAACCTAACCCGAACCCTAACCCTAACCCTAACCCGAACCCTAACCCTAACCCTAACCCTAACCCTAACTCGAACCCTAACCCGAACCCTGACCCTAACCCTAACCCTAACCCGAAACCTAACCCGAAATCTAACCCGACCCTAACCCTATCCCCTAAGCCTAACCCTAACCTGAAACCTAACCTTAACCCGAACCCGAACCCTAACCCGAAACCTAACCCGAAACCTAACCCTAACCCGAACCCTAACCCGAACCCTAACCCTAACCCTAACCCGAACCCTAACCCGAACCCTAACCCGAACCCTAACCCTAACGCTAACACTAACCCCAACCCTAAACCGAACCCTAACCTTAACCCAAACCCGATCCCTAAACCCTATCCAGAACCCGAACCCGAACCCTAACCCGAACCCGAACCCTAACCCGAACCCGAACTCGAACCCAAACCATAACCCTTACCCTAACCCGAACCTTAACCCTAACCCTAACACGAACCCGAATCCTAACCCGAACCCTAACCCTAACCCTAACCCTAACCCTAACCCTAACCCGAACCCGAACCCTAACCCTAACCCACACCCGAACCCGAACCCTAAGCCGAACCCGAACCCTAACACGAAACCTAACCCTAACCCTAACCCGAACCCAAACCCTAACCCGAACCCTAACCCGAAACCTAACCCGAACCCTAACCCGAACCCTAAACCGAACCCTAACCCGAACCCTAATCCTAACCCTAACCCGAACCCTAACCCGAACCCTAACCCTAACCCTAACGCGAAACCTAACCCTAACCCTAACACAAACCCTAACCCAAACCCTAACCCTAACACTAACCCTAACCCTAACCCTAACCCGAAACCTAACCCTAACCCAAACCCTAAACCTAACCCGAACCCTAACCCTAACCCTAACGCGAACACTAACCCTAACCCTAACCCGAACCCGAACCCTAACCCGAACCCTATCCCTAACCCTAACCCGACCCCTAACCCGAACCTTAACCCTAACCCTAACCTGAATACTAACCCTTAACCCTAACCCGAACCCGAACCCTTACCCGAACCCGAACCCTAACCCTAACCCGAACCCGAACCCTAACCCTAACCCGAACTCGAACACGAACCTGAACCCAAACCTAACCCTAACCCGAACCTTAAACCGAACCCTAACCCTAACCCTAACCCGAACCCTAACCCTAACCCTAACCCGAACCCTAACCCCTAACCCGAACCCGAACCCGAACCCTAACCCGAACCCGAACCCTAACCCTACCCCGAACCCGAACCCGAACCCTATCCCGAACCCGAAACCTAACCCTACCCCGAACCCGAACCCAAACCATAAACCTAACCCTAAACCGAACCCTAACCCTAACCCTAACCTTAACCCTAACCCAACCTGAACCCTAACCCTAACCCTAACCATAACCCTAACCCTAACCCTAACCCGAACCCTAACACTAAACCGAACCCTAACCCTAACCCTAAACCGAACTCTAAACCTAAACCTAACCCTAACCCTAACCCTAACCCGAACCCTAACCCTAACCCGAACCCTAACCCTAAACCTAACCCGAACCCTAACCCTAAACCTAACCCTAACCCGAACCCTAACCCTAACCCTAACCCGAACACTAACCCTAACCCTAACCCGAGCCCTAACCCGAACCCTAAACCTAACCTGAACCCTAACCCTAACCCTAACCCGAACCCTAACCCTAAACCTAACCCTAACCCTAACTCGAACCCTAACCCGAACCCTAAACCTAACCCTAACCCGAACCCTAACCCGAACCCGAACCCTAACCCTGACTCTAACCCTAACCCGAACCCTAACCCGAACCCTAACTCGAACCCTAACCCTAACCCGAACCCTAACCCGATCCCGAACCCTAACCCTAACCCTAACCCGAACCTGAACCCTAACCCTAACCCGAACCCTAACCCTATCCCTAACCCTAACACTAAACCTAACCCTAACCCGAACCCGAACCCTAACCCTAACCCTAACCCGAACCCTGACCCTAACCCGAACCCAAACCCTAACCCTAACCCGAAACCTAACCCTAACCCTAACCCGAACCCTAACCCTAACGCTAAACGGTACCCTAACCCTAACCCTAACCTGAACCCGAACCCTAACCCCTTACCCTAATACTAACCCTAACCCGAACCCTAAACCGAACCCTAACCCTAACCCTAACCCCGAACCCCTACCCTAAACCTAACCCTAACCCTAACCCGAACCCTAAACCGGACCCTAACCCGAACCCCAACCCTAACCCTAACCCGAACCCAAACCCTAACCCGAACCCTAAACCTAAACCTAACCCTAACCCTAACTCGAACCCTAACCCGAACCCTAACCCTAACCACAACCCTAACCCGAACCCTAACCCGAACCCTAACACGAACCCTAACCCTAACCCTAACCCGAACCCTAACCCGAAACCTAACCCAAACCCGAACCCTAACCCGAACCCAAACCCTAAACCTAACCCAAACCCGAAACCTAACCCTAACACGAACCCTGACCCTAACCCTAACACGAACCCTAAACCTAACCCTAACCCGAACCCTAACCCTAACCCTAACATGAACCCTAACCCTAACCCTAACCCAAACCCTAACCCGAACCATAACCCTAACCCTAAACCTAACCCTAACTCCTAACCCTAACCCTAAACCTAACCATAACCCTAACCCTAAAACCAAACCCTAACCCTACCCTAACCCTAACACTAACCCGAACCTTAACCCTAACTCGAACCCTAACCCTAACCCTAAACCTAACCCTAACCCTAACCCGAACCCTAACCCTAACCCTAAACCTAAACCCTAACCCTAACCCGAACCCTAAACCTAACCCGAACCCTAAACCTAACCCTAACCCGAACCCTAACCCTAACCCTAACCCTAACCCTAACTCGAAACCTAACCCGAACCCAAACCCTAACCCTAACCCGAACCCGAACCCTAACCCGAAATCTAACCTGACCCTAACCCTAAACCTTAACCCTAACCCTAACCTGAAACCTAACCCTAACCCGAACCCGAACCCTAACCCGAACCCTAACCCGAACCCGAACGCGAACCCTAACCCGAAACCTAACCCTAACACTAACCCGAACCCTAACCCGAACCCTAACCCTAACCCTAACCCGAACCCTAACCCTAACCCTAACCCGAACCCCGACACGAACCCTAACCCTAACCCTAACCCTAACCCGAACCCTAAACTTAACCCTAACCCGAACCCTAACCCCTATCCCGAACCCGAACCCGAACCCTAACCACAACCCGAACCCTAACCCTACCCCGAACCCGAACCCAAACCATGACCCTTACCCTAACACGAACCCTAACCCTAACCCTAACCCGAACCCTAAACCTAACCCTAACCCTAACCCTAACCCTAACCCAAACCCTAACCCTAACCCGAACCCTAACCCTAATCCTAACCCTAACACTAACCCTAACCCTAACCCTAACCCGAACCTTAACCCTAACCCTAACCCGAACACTAACCCTAAACCTAACCCTAACCCGAAACCTAACCCTAACCATAAACCTAACCCTAACCCTAACCCGAACTCTAACCCTAACCCAAACCCTAAACCTAACCCTAACCCTAACCCTAACACCTAAACCTAACCATAATCCTAAACCTAACCCTAACCCTAAAACCTAACCCTAACCCTTACCCTAACCCGAACCCGAACCCTAACCCTGACCCTACCCGAACCCTAACCTGAAACCTAACCTTAACCCGAACCCGAACCCTAAACCGAACCCTAACCCGAAACCTAACCATAACCCGAACCCTAACCCGAACCCTAACCCTAACCCGAACCCTAACCCGAACCCTAACCCTAACCGTAACCCGAACCCTAACCCTAAACAGAACCCTAACCCGAACCCTAACACTAACCCTAACCCTAACCCTAAACCGAACCCTAAACTTAACCCTAACCCGAAACCTAACCCCTTCCGGAAACCGAACCCGAACCCTAACCCGAACCCGAACCCTAACACGAACACGAACCCTAACCCTAACCCGAACCCGAACCCTAAACCTAACCCAAACCCAGACCCTAACCCTAACCCGAACCCTAAACCTAACCCTAACCCGAACCCTAACCCTAACACGAAACCTAAACCTAACCCTAAACCTAACCCTAACCCTAACCCAAACCCGAACCCGAACCCTAACCCTAACCCTAACCCTAACCCCTAACCCTAACCCTAACCCTAAACATAACCCTAACCCTAAAACCAAACCCTAACACTAAACCTAACCCTAACACTAACACAAACCCTAACCCTAAACCTAACCCGAACCCTAACCCTAACCCTACCCTAACCCTAACCCGAAACCTAACCCTAACCCTAACCCTAACCCCTAACCCTAACCCGAAACCTAAACCTAACCCGAACCCTAACCCTAACCCTAACCCGAACCCTAACCCTAACCCTAACCCTAACCCTAACTCGAACCCTAACCCGAACCCTGACCCTAACCCTAACCCTAACCCGAAACCTAACCCGAAATCTAACCCGACCCTAACCCTATCCCCTAAGCCTAACCCTAACCTGAAACCTAACCTTAACCCGAACCCGAACCCTAACCCGAAACCTAACCCGAAACCTAACCCTAACCCGAACCCTAACCCGAACCCTAACCCTAACCCTAACCCGAACCCTAACCCGAACCCTAACCCGAACCCTAAACCTAACGCTAACACTAACCCCAACCCTAAACCGAACCCTAACCTTAACCCAAACCCGATCCCTAAACCCTATCCAGAACCCGAACCCGAACCCTAACCCGAACCCGAACCCTAACCCGAACCCGAACTCGAACCCAAACCATAACCCTTACCCTAACCCGAACCTTAACCCTAACCCTAACACGAACCCGAATCCTAACCCGAACCCTAACCCTAACCCTAACCCTAACCCTAACCCGAACCCGAACCCTAACCCTAACCCACACCCGAACCCGAACCCTAAGCCGAACCCGAACCCTAACACGAAACCTAACCCTAACCCTAACCCGAACCCAAACCCTAACCCGAACCCTAACCCGAACCCTAACCCGAACCCTAACCCGAACCCTAAACCGAACCCTAACCCGAACCCTAATCCTAACCCTAACCCGAACCCTAACCCGAACCCTAACCCTAACCCTAACGCGAAACCTAACCCTAACCCTAACACAAACCCTAACCCAAACCCTAACCCTAACACTAACCCTAACCCTAACCCTAACCCGAAACCTAACCCTAACCCAAACCCTAAACCTAACCCGAACCCTAACCCTAACCCTAACGCGAACACTAACCCTAACCCTAACCCGAACCCGAACCCTAACCCGAACCCTATCCCTAACCCTAACCCGACCCCTAACCCGAACCTTAACCCTAACCCTAACCTGAATACTAACCCTTAACCCTAACCCGAACCCGAACCCTTACCCGAACCCGAACCCTAACCCTAACCCGAACCCGAACCCTAACCCTAACCCGAACTCGAACACGAACCTGAACCCAAACCTAACCCTAACCCGAACCTTAAACCGAACCCTAACCCTAACCCTAACCCGAACCCTAACCCTAACCCGAACCCGAACCCTAACCCCTAACCCGAACCCGAACCCGAACCCTAACCCGAACCCGAACCCTAACCCTACCCCGAACCCGAACCCGAACCCTATCCCGAACCCGAAACCTAACCCTACCCCGAACCCGAACCCAAACCATAAACCTAACCCTAAACCGAACCCTAACCCTAACCCTAACCTTAACCCTAACCCAACCTGAACCCTAACCCTAACCCTAACCATAACCCTAACCCTAACCCTAACCCGAACCCTAACACTAAACCGAACCCTAACCCTAACCCTAAACCGAACTCTAAACCTAAACCTAACCCTAACCCTAACCCTAACCCGAACCCTAACCCTAACCCGAACCCTAACCCTAAACCTAACCCGAACCCTAACCCTAAACCTAACCCTAACCCGAACCCTAACCCTAACCCTAACCCGAACACTAACCCTAACCCTAACCCGAGCCCTAACCCGAACCCTAAACCTAACCTGAACCCTAACCCTAACCCTAACCCGAACCCTAACCCTAAACCTAACCCTAACCCTAACTCGAACCCTAACCCGAACCCTAAACCTAACCCTAACCCGAACCCTAACCCGAACCCGAACCCTAACCCTGACTCTAACCCTAACCCGAACCCTAACCCGAACCCTAACTCGAACCCTAACCCTAACCCGAACCCTAACCCGATCCCGAACCCTAACCCTAACCCTAACCCGAACCCGAACCCTAACCCTAACCCGAACCCTAACCCTATCCCTAACCCTAACACTAAACCTAACCCTAACCCGAACCCGAACCCTAACCCTAACCCTAACCCGAACCCTGACCCTAACCCGAACCCAAACCCTAACCCTAACCCGAAACCTAACCCTAACCCTAACCCGAACCGTAACCCTAACGCTAAACGGTACCCTAACCCTAACCCTAACCTGAACCCGAACCCTAACCCCTTACCCTAATACTAACCCTAACCCGAACCCTAAACCGAACCCTAACCCTAACCCTAACCCCGAACCCCTACCCTAAACCTAACCCTAACCCTAACCCGAACCCTAAACCGGACCCTAACCCGAACCCCAACCCTAACCCTAACCCGAACCCAAACCCTAACCCGAACCCTAAACCTAAACCTAACCCTAACCCTAACTCGAACCCTAACCCGAACCCTAACCCTAACCACAACCCTAACCCGAACCCTAACCCGAACCCTAACACGAACCCTAACCCTAACCCTAACCCGAACCCTAACCCGAAACCTAACCCAAACCCGAACCCTAACCCGAACCCAAACCCTAAACCTAACCCAAACCCGAAACCTAACCCTAACCCGAACCCTGACCCTAACCCTAACACGAACCCTAAACCTAACCCTAACCCGAACCCTAACCCTAACCCTAACATGAACCCTAACCCTAACCCTAACCCAAACCCTAACCCGAACCATAACCCTAACCCTAAACCTAACCCTAACTCCTAACCCTAACCCTAAACCTAACCATAACCCTAACCCTAAAACCAAACCCTAACCCTACCCTAACCCTAACACTAACCCGAACCTTAACCCTAACTCGAACCCTAACCCTAACCCTAAACCTAACCCTAACCCTAACCCGAACCCTAACCCTAACCCTAAACCTAAACCCTAACCCTAACCCGAACCCTAAACCTAACCCGAACCCTAAACCTAACCCTAACCCGAACCCTAACCCTAACCCTAACCCTAACCCTAACTCGAAACCTAACCCGAACCCAAACCCTAACCCTAACCCGAACCCGAACCCTAACCCGAAATCTAACCTGACCCTAACCCTAAACCTTAACCCTAACCCTAACCTGAAACCTAACCCTAACCCGAACCCGAACCCTAACCCGAACCCTAACCCGAACCCGAACGCGAACCCTAACCCGAAACCTAACCCTAACACTAACCCGAACCCTAACCCGAACCCTAACCCTAACCCTAACCCGAACCCTAACCCTAACCCTAACCCGAACCCCGACACGAACCCTAACCCTAACCCTAACCCTAACCCGAACCCTAACCTTAACCCTAACCCGAACCCTAACCCCTATCCCGAACCCGAACCCGAACCCTAACCACAACCCGAACCCTAACCCTACCCCGAACCCGAACCCAAACCATGACCCTTACCCTAACACGAACCCTAACCCTAACCCTAACCCGAACCCTAAACCTAACCCTAACCCTAACCCTAACCCTAACCCAAACCCTAACCCTAACCCGAACCCTAACCCTAATCCTAACCCTAACACTAACCCTAACCCTAACCCTAACCCGAACCTTAACCCTAACCCTAACCCGAACACTAACCCTAAACCTAACCCTAACCCGAAACCTAACCCTAACCATAAACCTAACCCTAACCCTAACCCGAACTCTAACCCTAACCCAAACCCTAAACCTAACCCTAACCCTAACCCTAACACCTAAACCTAACCATAATCCTAAACCTAACCCTAACCCTAAAACCTAACCCTAACCCTTACCCTAACCCGAACCCGAACCCTAACCCTGACCCTACCCGAACCCTAACCTGAAACCTAACCTTAACCCGAACCCGAACCCTAAACCGAACCCTAACCCGAAACCTAACCATAACCCGAACCCTAACCCGAACCCTAACCCTAACCCGAACCCTAACCCGAACCCTAACCCTAACCGTAACCCGAACCCTAACCCTAAACAGAACCCTAACCCGAACCCTAACACTAACCCTAACCCTAACCCTAAACCGAACCCTAAACTTAACCCTAACCCGAAACCTAACCCCTTCCGGAAACCGAACCCGAACCCTAACCCGAACCCGAACCCTAACCCTACCCCGAACACGAACCCAAACCATAACCCTTACCCTAACCCGAACCCTAAACCTAACCCTAACCCAACCCTAACCCTATCCCTAACCCTAACCCGAACCCGAAACCTAACCCTAACCCGAACCCTAACCCAAACCCTAACCCGTACCCTAACACTAACCCTAACCCTAACCCTAACCCGAACCCTAACCCTAACCCAAACCCTAACCCTA
Source organism: Urocyon cinereoargenteus (assembly GCA_032313775.1). NCBI lineage: Eukaryota > Metazoa > Chordata > Mammalia > Carnivora > Canidae > Urocyon > Urocyon cinereoargenteus. Next base: position 59,618,750 of record JAVLSZ010000017.1, read on the forward strand.
AACCGAACCCTAAACCTAAACCTAACCCTAACACTAACCCTAACCCGAACCCGAATCCTAACCCGAACCCTAACCCTAACCCTAACCCTAACCCGAACCCTAAGCCTAACCAACACCCGAAACCGAACCCTAAACCGAACCCGAACCCTAACACGAAACCTAAACCTAACCCTAACCCGAACCCTAACCCTAACCCGAACCCTAACCCGAACACTAACCCGAACCCTAACCCGAACCCTAAACCGAACCCTAACCCGAACCCTAATCCTAACCCTAACCCGAACCCTAACCCGAACCCTAACTCTAACCCTAACCCGAAACCTAACCCTAACCCTAACACAAACCCTAACCCAAACCCTAACCCTAACACTAACCCTAACCGTAACCCTAACCCGAACCCTAACCCTAACACAAACCCTAACCCTAACCAAAACCCTAACCCTAAACCTAACCCGAACACTAACCCTAACCCTAACCCGAACCCGAACCCTAACCCGAACCCTACGCTAACCCTAAACCTAACCCTAACCCGAACCCTAACCCTAACCCTAACCCGATCCCTAACCCTAAACCTAACCCTAACCCTAACCAGAACCCTAAACCTAACACTAACCCTAACCCCAAACCCTAACCCGAACCCTAAACCTAACCCGAACCCTAAACCTAACCCTAACCCGAACCCTAAACCTAAACCTAACCCTAACCCTAACTCGAACCCTAACCCGAACCCTAACCCTAACCCTAACCCTAACCTGAACCCGAACCCTAACCCTAACCCGAACCCTAACCCTAACCCTAAACCGAAACCTAACCCGAACCCGAACCCTAACCCGAACCCGAACCCTAACCCTAACCCTAAAACTAACCCGAACCCTAACCCGAACCCTAACTAGAACCCTAACCCTAACCCGAACCCTAACTCGAACCCGAACCCTAACCCTAACCCGAACCCTAACCCGAACCCTAACCCTAACCCTAACCCTAACCCTAACTCTAACCCTAAACCTAACCCTAACCCGAACCCTAAACCTAACCCGAACACTAACCCGAACCCTAACCCGAACCCTAAACCTAACCCTAACCCGAACCCTAAACCGAACCTTAACCCAAACCAGAACCCTAACCCGAACCCGAACACTAACCCGAACCCTGACCCTAACCCTAAATCGAACCCTAAACCTAACCCTAACCCGAACCCTAACCCGAACCCTAACCCAAAACCGAACCCTAACCCGAACCCTAACCCTAACCCGAACCCTGACCCTAACCCTAACCCGAACCCTAAACCTAACCCTAACCCGAACCCTAAACCTAACACGAAACCTAACCCTAACCCTAAACCTAACCCTAACCCAAACCCAAACCGAACCCTAACCCTAACCCTAACCCTAACCCTAACCCCTAACCCTAACCCTAACCCTAACCATAACCCTAACCCTAAAACCAAACCCTAACCCTAAACCTAACCCTAACACTAACACGAACCCTAACCCTAACCCTAACTCGAACACTAACCCTAACCCTAAACCTAACCCTAACCGGAACCCGAACCCTAAACCTAACCCTAACCCTAACCCCTAACCCTAACCCGAACCCTAAACCTAACCCGAACCCTAACCCTAACCCTAACCCGAACCCTAACCCTAACCCTAACTCTAACCCTAACTCGAACCCTAACCCGAACCCTGACCCTAACCCTAACCCTAACCCTAACCAGAACCCTAACCCGAAATCTAACCCGACCCTAACCCTATCCCCTAACGCTAAACCTAACCTGAAACCTAACCTTAACCCGAACCCGAACCCTAACCCGAACCCTAACCCGAAACCCAACCCTAACCCGAACCCTAACCCGAACCCTAACCCTAACCGTAACCCGAACCCTAACCCGAACCCTAACACTAACCGTAACCCGAACCCTAACCCTAACCCTAACCAGAACCCTAAACAGAACCCTAACCCTAACCCTAACCCTAACCCTAACCCTAAACCGAACCCTAACCTTAACCCTAACCCGAACCCTAACCCCTATCCAGAACCCGAACCCGAACCCTAACCCGAACCCGAACACTAACCCTACCCCGAACCCGAACCCAAACCATAACCCTTACCCTAACCCGAACCCTAAACCTAACCCTAACCCAACCCTAACCCTATCCCTAACCCTAACCCGAACCCGAACACTAACCCTAAACCGAACCCTAACCCGAACCCTAACCCGTACCCTAACACTAACCCTAACCCTAACCCTAACCCTAACCCGAACCCTAACCCTAACCCAAACCCTAACCCTAACCCGAACCCTAAACCTAAACCTAACCCTAACACTAACCCTAACACTAACCCGAACCCGAATCCTAACCCGAACCCTAACCCTAACCCTAACCCTAACCCGAACCCTAACCCGAACCCGAACCCTTACCCGAACCCTGACCCTAACCCTAAATCGAACCCTAAACCTAACCCTAACCCTAACCCTATCCCGAACCTTAACCCTAAACCTAACCCTAACCCGAACCCTAACCCGAAACCGAACCCTAACCCTAACCCTAACCCTTATCCGAACCCGAACCCTAACCCTAACCCGAACCCTAACCTAACCCTAACCCTAACCCTAACCAGAACCCTAACCCTAACCCTAACCCTAACACCTAACCCAAACCCTAACCCTAACCATAACCCTAACCCTAACCCTAACCCAAAACCTAACCCTAACCCGAACCCTAACCCTAATCCTAACCCTAACCCTAACCCAAACCCGAACCCTAACCCGAACCCTACCCTAACCCTAAACCTAACCCTAACCCGAACCCTAACCCTAACCCTAACCCGAACCCTAACCCTAAACCTAACCCTAACCCTAACCCGAACCCTAACCCTAACACTAACCCTAACCCCAAACCCTAACCCGAACCCTAAACCTAACCCGAACCCTAAACCTAACCCTAACCCGAACCCTAAACCTAAACCTAACCCTAACCCTAACTCGAACCCTAACCCGAACCCTAACCCTAAACCTAACCCTAACCCGAACCCGAAACCTAACCCTAACCCGAACCCTAACCCTAACCCTAAACCGAACCCTAACCCGAACCCGAACCCTAACCCGAACCCGAACCCTAACCCTTACCCTAAAACTAACCCGAACCCTAACCCGAACCCTAACTAGATCCCTAACCCTAACCCGAACCCTAACTCGAACCCGAACCCTAACCCTAACCCGAACCCTAACCAGAACCCTAACACTAACCCTAACACTAACCCTAACCCTAACTCTAACCCTAAACCTAACCCTAACCCGAACCCTAACCCTAACCCGAACACTAACCCGAACCCTAAACCGAACCCTAAACCTAACCCTAACCCAAACACTAAACCGAACCCTAACCCAAACCAGAACCCTAACCCGAACCCGAACCCTAACCCAAACCCTGACCCTAACCCTAAATCGAACCCTAAACCTAACCCTAACCCGAACCCTAACCCAAAACCGAACACTAACCCGAACCCTAACCCTAACCCGAACCCTGACCCTAACCCTAACCCGAACCCTAAACCTAACCCTAACCCGAACCCTAACCCTAACACGAAACCAAACCCTAACCCTAACCCTAACCCTAACCCAAACCCGAACCCGAACCCTAACCCTAACCCTAACCCTAACCCTAACCCCTAACCCTAACCCTAACCCTAACCATAACCCTAACCCTAAAACCAAACCCTAACCCTAAACCTAACCCTAACACTAACACGAACCCTAACCCTAACCCTAACCCGAATACTAACCCTAACCCTAACCCTAACCCTAACCCGAACCCGAACCCTAAACCTAACCCTAACCCTAACCCCTAACCCTAACCCGAACGCTAAACCTAACCCGAACCCTAACCCTAACCCTAACCCTAACCCTAACCCTAACTCTAACCCTAAACCTAACACTAACCCGAACCCTAAACCTAACCCGAACACTAACCCGAACCCTAACCCGAACCCTAAACCTAACCCTAACCCGAACCCTAAACCGAACCCTAACCCAAACCAGAACCCTAACCCGAACCCGAACCCTAACCCGAACCCTGACCCTAACCCTAAATCGAACCCTAAACTTAACCCTAACCCGAACCCTAACCCGAACCCTAACCCAAAACCGAACCCTAACCCGAACCCTAACCCTAACCCGAACCCTGACCCTAACCCTAACCCAAACCCTAAACCTAACCCTAACCCGAACCCTAAACCTAACACGAAACCTAACCCTAACCCTAAACCTAACCCTAACCCAAACCCAAACCGAACCCTAACCCTAACCCTAACCCTAACCCTAACCCCTAACCCTAACCCTAACCCTAACCATAACCCTAACCCTAAAACCAAACCCTAACCCTAAACCTAACCCTAACACTAACACGAACCCTAACCCTAACCCTAACTCGAACACTAACCCTAACCCTAAACCTAACCCTAACCGGAACCCGAACCCTAAACCTAACCCTAACCCTAACCCCTAACCCTAACCCGAACCCTAAACCTAACCCGAACCCTAACCCTAACCCTAACCCGAACCCTAACCCTAACCCTAACTCTAACCCTAACTCGAACCCTAACCCGAACCCTGACCCTAACCCTAACCCTAACCCTAACCAGAACCCTAACCCGAAATCTAACCCGACCCTAACCCTATCCCCTAACGCTAACCCTAACCTGAAACCTAACCTTAACCCGAACCCGAACCCTAACCCGAACCCTAACCCGAAACCCAACCCTAACCCGAACCCTAACCCGAACCCTAACCCTAACCGTAACCCGAACCCTAACCCGGACCCTAACACTAACCGTAACCCGAACCCTAACCCTAACCCTAACCAGAACCCTAAACAGAACCCTAACCCTAACCCTAACCCTAACCCTAAACCGAACCCTAACCTTAACCCTAACCTGAACCCTAACCCCTATCCAGAACCCGAACCCGAACCCTAACCCGAACCCGAACACTAACCCTACCCCGAACCCGAACCCAAACCATAACTCTTACCCTAACCCGAACCCTAAACCTAACCCTAACCCAACCCTAACCCTATCCCTAACCCTAACCCGAACCCGAACACTAACCCTAACCCGAACCCTAACCCGAACCCTAACCCGTACCCTAACACTAACCCTAACCCTAACCCTAACCCTAACCCGAACCCTAACCCTAACCCAAACCCTAACCCTAACCCGAACCCTAAACCTAAACCTAACCCTAACACTAACCCGAACACTAACCCGAACCCGAATCCTAA